>PPNT02000025.1:0-164019 GCA_003708285.2 Petasospora xylosilytica | reverse complement strand
TTTGATTGAATCTTGACCAAGGAGGGTGCTGCTAAGACACTCTGCCACGACCCAATTGTCTCGAGACCTCTAACACATCTGGGGTCAACAAACGAGACCTATACACTCCAATCATTCCTGCTAGGGAAGATTGTCGACTCAGGAAAGCTGGTGACTTTGTTTGGTGATGGCTAGACCATCACTTTTTGATTTATATCCGCTTAATATATCCGTAACTGTCTTTGTTGAAAAAAAAAAATTTTCCGTAACTGTCTTTGTTGAAAAAAAAATTTGGGACGGCTTCCCCACTTCTCTTCCCCGATGCGAAAAATCCCTCACTCCCCGCAGCTCAACAATTTATCAGGAGGTACAAAGGACTCGTTCACTCTCGTTTAAATGAGGAGAAGATAGGAGAAGGGAAGTACAGCTCAACAACACCACAAACATGAGGAGCGCATAAAAGGAGAGCAGCTCCCACCAGCAAGGCCTCTATTGACCACTTGCCCAGCGCCCATTAACTCCTCGCCACTACTCGACGACATCGCCTCTTATCGACCTTATCAGACAGTGCTGTCACTGAGGTGCTCGTGAACTTATTGAAGAACTCTCCGCACACGTTCATCGTCTCATCTTGCACAATGTTGTTGCACTCCAATTACTTCATCTCCAACACCATCCACGTCATCAACCCAGAGGTGGGGTCTCTCTGTGATTCTGCCTTGCCCGAGAAGACAGAACAAGCACCTATCCCACTGACATCTGCTCTCTCAGATCTGGCACTGGTCAAGCCTTCCGGTGGCGAATGGGACTGCACCAAGACGGCTCTCCACAACACACAGAAGAAGGATCAGTCCTGGTTGTTGATGATGATCAATGACTCTTGAGAGATTGTGTGTTTGTTCTGTGCTATGTGCTGACGGGAATTATTAGTGGGACATGAAATATTGGGAATGGACTTTGCAGAAGTTTCACCCTGAAGCCAGAGGGGATCTCTTCACGCAGCGCACTTGAGCCACATGAGCCACACGAAACACCACATGAACCACACACAAATTGCTGCAACATCATCTTGTTCATGCTTTTCGAATCTCTGCTTCGCATTATTACATTTTATGGAAACTTGATAGAGGGCTAGCTACACATCTTACTGAACAGGCCAAAGCAGCTATCCACAAGGCTAGATGAGTGCAATCACTCCATACTTCTCCGGCGTGGGAAGGACACACTACTTGGGAACTTCACCCTACACTTGGCGATACAATGTATACTGGCAGATAAGAGACAACTTCTGATATTTGATCTGTTCTATGGTATCCATGGGGAGTTGTAGAGCTGTTTTTGAGTTACCGCCAGCGATGGGTGCTGACATATCAGCTGCTGACTGTGAACGGAGACCCAAGTCCGCTTTTGTGGCAGGGCCTCCAGCTGAGATCCACAACGAAGTCATGAGGGCAATAAGATTCATCTCTTCATGAGATATGAGAAACCAATTGCTCTACACTCTACACCATTCTTTCAACACTCACAATGTCTGTTGCCGCTGACTTGTCTCCTGCTGCCACGTCCGACGAGAAGGCAGACTCCAAGCTCCTCACCACTGTCAAGGCGAACTGCCTCTCCCGCAAGGTTGATCTGGGTTACTTTGATCTCGAGTCCCTTGTTCTGGTTGACGGTGTTCTTCAATACCGCCCAACGCCATCCCCTAATGAGGGTAAGACTTACGGCGGCTTGGTTTCCTTCTTGAGAGCCAGAAATGCAAGCATGCTGTCCAGATTTGGAGTGGATGAGGATGACTATGAGAAGCTTGTTACCAATGTCGAGGCTCGCTTGAGGTTTACATTGCACGGTGGTCCTCGAATCATGTTCTGGACTTACGTTGTCTTCTTGCTTGTCTTGAACCTGTCGTTGGCAGACCGCCCAGACTACCTCGTCTTGTTGACACAGTTGTTGTGTTGCATCGCAGTGTACAGCCTGTGGTACCATCCCGACTTCCTCCATTGCGTCAGTATTACAACTTTCAACCATTTGATTGTGGTGTACTTCCTGTTGAGACAGAAGATTCTGTTGTACCGCCATGCTATTCGCATTCTCGCAGAAGTCAACAACATGCTCATCACAAGCGGCCTCACTTTGGACAGCCTCCCAGTGCTTGACCAACAGAAGATCTCGGACACAGAGTCCCTCGCATCTGACAGCAAAGCTATTATTGTCACATGGTCATTCTCCTTTGCGGTCATGTTGTTGGCCTTCATTTCTTCCCTTTTCTTCCCAAGGGTGCACAACGGAGACATGATACTTGTTGCACTTGATGAAATTGTCAAGAGAGCTGCTGTTTCCAATTTCACCGGAAAGAATCACGGACAGCCAGTGAAGAGAGATCTCGAGATGGGATATGGTGACATTGAACTGGATGCTGGAGAGGAGTACTGGCTGGACGAGAAGGAGCGGCTGCTGACTCTCTGCATGTGTGATTCTGCATATGACTCCAGCTCATGTATGTCATATTGATTACCCACGTCGTCAGTCAAGATATACTGCAGCGAGTACTCCAACAGAGATTAAGGAGTACGATCTGTCGATGCAATCTGAGATATCATAATTAAGTACTTGCCAGCAATATATATATTGGAAGTTACGTATGTGGTATACGGCAAAGTACTGATCTCCACGCGCATAAGCTGCAATATGATGAATGATAATATACTACTACTGCATGTTGCCGAATTCGAAAGCTCCTCATGCTAGTCATATAACGTCTTCATGTGCATCGATTATGCCAGCTAGCATCTAATGATATATCCGGCTTTGTGGCTCACATCAGCTGATCGTACTGATGACGTGCAATATCGACCAGCCCTACGTCCACGTGGCTAGTACTTCTTCCGGTCATACAGACTCATTAGCATCACCGATTGAACACAAAGTCAAAGCACAAAAGAACAATGTCAGACACTTCAACAGATAACTATTGGCCTTTAACCAACCAGCCCCCAGAGAAGCCTGATCCCCTTCATGATTGTGCCGGAGGGCCGAAATGCCTACTCCGAGAAGCCATCCAGAACATGGAGTTGAAGGGTCTCATGGACATCACTCCAGGACAGTGCTGCTACTTGTACCAGATTAGTGAGAATGAGTTGATGATGGAACGTCCAGTGGGGTGGAGCCTTCAACGACCAAAGATCCTTCTCAGCTCTATCACTGCCGTCATCATTCCTCTCTGCGGTTGGCAATACTTGGATCTCAGTTGGTGGGAGTGGATTCCTTCCGTGTTGCTTCCCCTCTTGGTCGTTACCTTCATCGTCACAACGACGGTGGAAAACTACTTCGCCTGGAAAGCTTTGTTAAGAGTGCTTCAATGCTTGCTCACGATGATGCTCTGTTGTATTGGTGCCCTTGTTGTCAACGTTGTGGTACTGTCTCCAATTAACCTGGCATACTGGATGGAATTGTTTCCAAATTGTCCCAGCTGGCGCAGCTTGAGCCACTTCTTCGTACTTATGCTCTACTACATTCTGGTGTCCGGTATCCTGACTCTGATGACGATGCACTTCATCCGGATCACTTTGGATTGGACTCAAGAGGTACTTGAGGTGACCTACAAGATTAGAGCTATCAGTGAGCTCAAGCAACACGTCGAATGGAATCATCCTACTGTACATTGGAGCCAGAACCAGCCTGCAGACACGTCCATGACAGTAACTTCCCTTGTCAGCCTTGTGGACCAGTGGTTTGATGACCAGGACTCCATCTGATCGAAGGAAGGTGGAGGGTACAATTAGGCTCGGGGCCTCTGTGATCTGCGTTGGTCTGCAGCGCCATTTGCACAATTTGATGAGGGAAAATGTTTGGTGGATCGATAAGCTTGTTAATGTTTACTCAATCAAGGCCCAGTTCCAACCCCTTGTGGTATGGTGGCCATTATCCGTACCACACTCGTATTCAATGTCGACCGAACCCTTTAGCTCATGATGATCCAGTAGTCATATCTCAAGCTGACGTATCTGCTCATGCGAGCAATTCATAATAGCTCATAGCGACATGGCCCGGGAGAATGCCACTAGCCAGTGGTAAAGCACCAGAAAAAGAAGGTGTGAATGGTTATCGCAGGAAAGGTACAGACGATGAAGCATTTCGATCCCGACACCGAGAGCCGAGAAGCCAGCATGTCAGATAAGACATCCCCGGCTTTTAACCCGATCAGGAAAGAAGACCGAGCGCTTGGAGCAGCCGATTTCAGGGCACCAAGACGAGCTCCAGCTGTGGGAATACCAAGAGTTTGACATTAAACATCGAAGAGAAAAGTCAGACGTGATCTTACTCTTCCAAATCACCATTCACCGGCTACTTCATGATGATAGGCCACCAGTTCCCGCCCCCGTCTGCGTGCACTGTGCGGAGAACCAGCTGCACAGTTAAAGCCGAGCAGCCCCGAGACGGCGCGGCATCCTGGGCAAGAAGATTAGAGCAGCAGGCGCTTATAAATAGCGGCCTTTCCCGCACTGACAACACCCTGGAGCCTGCCACAATCACTTTCTTCAAGCACTAAAACCACCACACAATGGAGGCCCTTCTCAAGAAAATTTACCCTAAAATCCCAGAGTACGAGGCCAAGTACTCGAGCGGCATTACCACCAGAGCAAGAGACCGCTCCTTCCAGACGTTCTACGATCCAGATGCCCCAATCGACCCAGAGGCCCACCCAGACCCTATCCCGCTCGCTGGTGGCTGTCCTGACGAGGGTTTCTTCCCTATCGAGTCGATCCATATGAACCTCATCGACGAGCCTTTCCAGCACCTCGACTACGAGCACCGTGGCCCGGGTACGAACAACATTGACGTGAACGTGAAGGAGCAGATCCACAAACTCAACGAGCAGTCTGTCGCCCACACATACCGTTACCCACTTAGCGAGGGCCAGATCTCCATTCACCAGGGATTCCAGTACGGTGGGACTGATGGTTTCGGCCCACTTAAGAAGTTCTCCAAGAGCATCGTCACAAACCTCCACAAGCCAGCCTACGACGACTACGAGGTGATCATCACCAACGGTTCCGGTGACTCTCTCTTCAAGGTCAGCGACTTGCTCGGTGATGAGGGTGGTTCCATTCTTGTCGAGGAGTTCACTTTCACCCAGTTCAACGTCACAGCCAAGAACTACGGCTGTACGGCTGTCCCTGTCAAGCTCAACATCTTGGAGGGAGATGAGCCAGGTATTGACTGCGAGCACTTTGACCACTTGATGAGCACGTGGGAGACTGGTCCATACAAGCACTTGACGAGACCAAAGGCTCTCTACACCATCCCAACTGGTCAGAACCCAACTGGTCTTACCCAGTCTTTGGAGCTGAGAAAGAAGGTCTACGCTCTTTGTGAGAAGCACAACTTGCTCATTATTGAGGACGACCCATACGGATACTTGGTCTTGCCAAAGTACGGTACTCCAAACATCTACGCCGAACCAGGCTTCAAGATCGACCAGTACGCCAAGTCTTTGATCCCATCATACATGACTATTGACACTTCTGGAAGAGTCATCAGAATGGACACTTACTCCAAGTTGTTCTCTCCAGGTCTGAGACTCGGTTTCATCACAGCAAACCCATACATTATTGGAAGAATCTTCATGCTCACACTCAACACGACCAGATCATCTTCCGGTGTCGCCCAGGTCATCTTGAACAACGTCATTGAGCAGTGGGGTGGCCTTGACGGATGGCTCGCTTGGTCTGCTAAGGTTGCCAAACACTACACCATCAGACGTGACATCTTCCTGAGCACAATCTATGCATCGGAGTCTTACAAAAAGGGCCAGCTGACTGTTGTCGAGCCAGATGCCGGTATGTTTATCATTGTCTACCTCAACTTCAAGGAGTATGTCAAGAACGCTAAGGACTACGATGCCATCTTAGGCAAGGCCAAGTCCAAGTACCTCAAGCACGGTGTTGAGGTCATCTTCGGCCACAAGATGGCCACTGACTTCAACTTCGAGGGGTCTGCTGAGAAGTCCAATTTCTTGAGATTGACCATTGCTGCTGCTCACACCAACGAGATTCTCAAGACCGGTGCCGAGAGAATGTGCGCTGCTACTGAGGAGTTCTTCGATGCTTTGAAGTCTGGTGCTTACGATGACATTTTGACCAAATGATCAGAGTCTTTAATTATATTCACGGGTATGTCTGGCTGGTTCAGCTGCCTACTAAAAAAGTTAATTGTGATATCTATCAATGCAAGTTATCTAAACAGTTCTATCATGCAAATTCCCGTTCGTAGTTCATCATCAGTCGTTGTGCGAGCCCATCGAGATCAGGCCTCGATGAGTAGAGAGTACTTCTCATAAACGGAATCAATAGCCTTCAAGACCTCATCCTTTCTGTCCTGAGCACACCAGGATCCGTTGATGGCGTTCTTGGCAATGAGGCACCATGTCTTCAAAGACCAGCCGAATCTTGTGTGGACGGTGACGTAGTTGTCCAAGATGTATCCACCAAAGTAAGCTGGATCATCAGAGTTCAAGGAGAATGGAACGCCAGCATCAAGGAACTTTTGGAGTGGGATCTCACTGACGTCCTTGACGACTTGAAGCTTGACGTTGGAGAGTGGACAGACAGTCAACATGGTCTGGTTCTGCGCAAGACGCTTCATGAGCTCATCATCATGGACTGAGTTCACACCATGGTCGATTCTTGTGACATTGAGCAAGTCCAAGGAGTTGATCACGAAGTCTGGTCCTCCTTCCTCACCAGCATGGGCAGTGAGGTTCATGGAAGGGTTGATCTCCTTGACCTTGGCGTAACAATCCTCGAACAAATGTGGTGGGAATGGTCTCTCAGCGGAATCGAGACCAAGTGCGTGAATTGTGCCAGCCTCCATGTGCTTTCTAGCGCTCTCGATTGTGACGAGACCATGCTCTGATGGCAAGTGTCTCAAGAGACACATGATAAGCTTTGTGGTGATACCAAGCTCCTTCTCAGCCTTGTCGCATGCTCTCTGGAATCCGGCAACAACAACGTCCATGTGGATGTCTCTGTCTGTGTGTGACTGAGGATCGAAGAAGACCTCAGCGTGCCAGACACCGTCTCTCTTTGCCTTCTGGAAGTATGCCCATGCCAAGTCGAAAAAGTCCTGCTCGTGGATCAAGACGTTGGTTCCGATGTAGTAGAAGTCCAAGAAGTCCTGCAAGTCAGCAAACTGGTCGTATCTCTTATTCAACTCCTCCACTGTCTTTGGGAACTCGTCTGGCAGCACAATGCCGTTTCTCTTTGCGAGTGGGAAGAGAAGATCAGGCTCAAGAGTACCCTCCAAGTGGACGTGGTGCTCACACTTTGGAAGCTCCCTGAGGAAGTCGTGCACGTGTCCAGTGCATTCGTGCTGAGCCATTGTAATGTAATTAATATGAGGTTTGATATGAGAGGGAGGAATGATCTGGGAATGGCCGAAGAAAAGTCGGATCTAGTTGAGATATAAGTACCTGGGCGTTGGGAAAAGATTTTTTTGTAGAGGAGCACGGCAAGATGTGTCAACGTTTCTTTTTTTTTGCAAGCTCCAGCCTCCGACTGATGCCGGCGGCTCACAAATCAGAGCCGACGGGGATGAGACGAAGAACCATGTTATGACAGAATCGCAGCCCTAACAAACAGATGTTAGCATTGTGGTGGTATCCAGAAACAGGGCGTATCAATCGCTTTCTTAGGGCCGATAAAAACGTTAGCCAGAAACGTTGTGCCTTCTTTTTGTTTACAGCGCTCCCCACAGCTTGGCCTTTGGCCTTGAGCGAAAATTTGAGTGAAGTTGGCCCAGGGCATCTAGAGAGCAGACACCAGTGGCGAACCGAATCGCAGCAACGAGGGCGCATAACTGCTACAAACTCCACATACAATGAGGTGCTGGTATGGTGTTCTCACCTACCACACTTGCGATGTTTTGGTGGGCAGCGCCAACGGGTGAAGCACTCGAAGCTCGGGCCAACCAGAATCAAACCCAAGAGGAAGGTCCCATTCATCTGGAGACTTCACATAATGTTTGAACAAGGTTGATCGGCCTGTATATCAGCTCTTCATGTCACGAACTGCTGAGCACTTCTTGAATCGCCTCACCTTGCTACCCCACAGATAATGTTCTCAGGATCAACAGTTGCCACTCAACCTCTCTCAAAGTTAACCGCTTCTTCCCACGGCGGCAACCGCACCACTGTGGGTATTCCACTGCACTTCAGGGAAGCTAACACACACCAGTCTCTGACACCTCTTCACATCTCCACTGCTCCATCTGCCTCTTCACTGCCCTTCTTTGGCCACATCTTCGTCACGCAGAGAGTCCCGCGGTGCCCCTACCACTTTTTGGCGCAAAAAGGTTACGAGCGCTGCTCCTTCCGAATTCGGCCACGTCGTCCAGTCGCGCAAAATTTTCAGAGCTCCGGAAGCGCGAACGTAAACAAGCAACCACCAGCGGCCACAGAGAGGAGAGCAGGCCTTTCCGACCACCCACACCGCCCACAGACCCGCTTGGCAGCTCCGGAAAACGCTGGATTCTGGTTCCAGGTACCTGTACTCCAACTACCCGTCTTTTCCCGCGCGTCGGACGTCCTCTTGGAGCCCACACAGCGCCTGGCGTTCCCGTCTCACCCCTGACCGGAGCCAGCGCCACCCGTTCGCCGACCCTCGCCCGCACAGCCTGGGAGCTCCACATCCAACAACAACAACAACGGCCCCAGCGCCCGCACACAACTCCACAGACCCCACGCGGGCACACATCCACAGAGACAGCTTTCCACACTTCAATCACGCCCAATGGTGGCGCCATCGTCCGCCGGTGCCAATGGCAGGTTCCGCCAGAGGAAGATTTCCACCAAGCAGACTCTCCAGATCTTGAAGCAGAGCCAAATCAGCGATGTCGACAACGAGGACTTGCAGCAGCGAGAACTGCAGGAGATCGAGACTGGTGTTGATAAGAACGAGGAGGATGAAGTCCATTTGCAACAAATCTTGAAGAAGACTGGTCTTACTCACACGGCTGAGACCTACATCCCCACACCTGATGCATCCAAGGAGTGGAAAGAGGCATCTAAGTATTACACTGGTGTCTTCCACAACCCTGATTCATACATCAAGTCGTCATGTCAGATGGAGGATTACTCGGGAGTGTTGTACAACATGGATGAAGAAGATGAGGAGTTTCTCAAACCATTGAATGAACAATTGGCCAAGGAGAAGAAGGAGCCTCTCACTGAGGACGAGTTTGAGTTGATGATGTACAACTTTGAGAAGACAATTGCAGATAAGCAACCATTCTTGATAACAGATCCACACCACATCCTGTCTCTTGAAGAGATCAAGCTCTCACTTCTCCAGGTTGACAGGTCATCTCTGGAGAACGTTACACAACTGTTGTCCGACGAGCTGAAGATTCATCCGTTTGTCACACAGTTCGATGCCAAACTACCCAAGAAGCCACGAACCCTCAAAGAGCTCGTTGATTTGTGTGGAGACAAGGTGTATGACCACTTCAAGGCACGCAAGATTGCAAGAATGGGTAAGACCATCACACCAATTCTCAAGTTCACAGGTGATGATGACAACGATGCATATATTTGCTTCAGACAACGTCAATTCAGACAGCAGAGAAAGACACGACGTGCTGATGTCCAGAGTTCCGAGAAGTTGGTGAAGTTGTACAAGGAACTCAAGAGTACGAAGGAGCTGGTGTTGTTGGTTGCACAAAGAGAAGTTCTGAGAATGGAAGCATTGAAGACCGAGCATGAGATCTTCGAGTTGAGATGCAAGGTCAAGGCTGTCAAACGTGAGCTTGGAATCAAGGACAGCGATGAGGACCTGATTGCACACAAGAAGAAGAAGCTGCCTCCACCGATCCCAGTTGCACCTCCACCACAAGCACAGGAAGCTAAGGACGAGAGAAAGAAGGGACTTTCAAAGTCGAGCAACAATGCCAATATCGATCCAAAAGCGAAGGCTGCCGAGGTTGTGGTCTCCGATACCCCACAGCAGTTCCAGCCTTATGTCAAGCTTCCGCCATCCAAAATTCCAGATATGGAGTTGGAGACTGTCGACCGTCTACTGGCATCCAAGGAGCACAGCATGCAGAAGTTTGTTGATGAGAAGTTGAAGAAGAGAAAGCTGGCTGACACTGGATTCATAAACTTCTCTGATGATCCATACGTTCCATTGTTGGATATCAGCGCACCACTCACCGAGATCCGCGACCCAACTCACATCCCATACTCTTCCATTGCATCTTCGCAGTTTGATGTCGAGACTTTTGGCCAGATCCCAAGAATTGACAAGTACGTTGAAAAGGGTATTGCTCCACACGACGGTGATGTTCTCTTGTTCAATCCGAAGAATGGCAAGTTCTCCAAGAAGTGCCAGCCGGAACAGTTCAATCCATTCTACCAGAAAACTGTTCTCACAAGCGACAAAACAATCTCAATACGTAAGCGTGTTGGCAGATTGGGACAGACATACATTGATCGTCGTGAGATGGTTATTTTCCCAGATGAAGATGATGAAGTGTTTGGTGACGCTGATGTTGAGGAGGCTGATGCTGCTGAGAGAATGAGAGACCAGTGGAAGTTTGACACCGACTGCAAGGACTTTGGAAGCCAGGATCCATTCAACTTCGACCCATCCAACTTGAACCACATTCCAAATGATACACAAGTGATTCGTCTTGGAAGTATGCTTGTTGGTAAGGCATTTGAGTCGCTGAGAGAGACAGTGATGCATCAGAGACAGCAGCTCTATCTCCAACAAGTTGCCCGCCGCCAACAGGTGCAACAAATGGAACAGCGCCGCCAGGCACAGGCACAAGCGCAACAACAGCAACAACAGCTACAGCAAACACAAATGGGACACGGTGCTGTGAACACTAACAGCAATGCTAACAATGGTGGTGCTGGATCAGCCCGTCGCCCTGTTGCTCCAGGTGTCAACGGAGCTTGAGCCATGCTGGCTTTGCCGAGACGTGAGCTCCGCCTACTATGTGATGAGACTTTGATGACCCGTTTATTTCTTGTGTAATTACTTAACGAACTTTTGATATGGACCAGACAGCAGTAGCTTACTGGAACTCGGGAAGATGTGGATGCGTTCTATCGCGGGGAGAGCCGTAGATCCCCACAGGCTAGGCATCTAGCGTCCAGCTGTATACGGGGTGATGCGCCGATAGCAGGGAAACGGAGGAAAGCTAGCCATGTAAGCACTTGTCCACCAAAGAGACCATCCCCCATCCCCACCTTCTGCCTACAGAGCCAGTACAGAGAGCCATGATAAAGAGAGCTGCCCACGTGTCTGCGCTGGAGTGAAGGCTGGTGCGGAGACTCGGGCGCGTAAAAAGAAAGCTGACCTCATCTCCAAATTTTCCAAGTACCACAACAACACTTCAATACACTTGGAATACCCTCAGACGACGTGTTCCCCTGGCTGAGATGAAGTTCGGAAAGGCATTTGAGAAGGCACTGGAGGAGGACAAGATTCCCGCCTCCTGGATTGCCTCCGCCATCCACTACAAGCCGCTCAAGAAGACCATCAACAAGGTGGTCGATGAGCTCGACGAGGTGGGGCTCTCCAAGGAGGTGCTGACGCGAGGAGACCTCCACTTGTACTATGAGTTTGACGAGGAGGATGGTGACCTGGAACCTACGCTGAAGGTGGATGATGACAAAGCTGAGACGGAAAGTCTGAGGAGCAAGAAGCTCAAGCTCACACATGACAAGGAGTTCTTCCACGACTTGTATGGCCAGTACCAGAGCTTGGTTAAGTTCAACGACGTGCACGAAGACAGGCTTGCAGAGCAGGTGAAGGTTATTGCCATGCTTATCAAGAAGTTGACGGATTCATCCAACAAGAACAAAGACGATATGTATTTGTGGAGAGACATTTTCAACAAGTATGTGGAGTTCAAGCTCGACCTCAAGTCCCACTTCACTATGGCCAACCTGAATAAGTTTGTGAAACACATTGATGACTTGAAAGTGCTCAAGCAATTCAGAAGAACGAAGCAGAACACGATGTACTTTGACCAGTTCTACCAGCTGAACGTTGAGCTCATCCAGTTCCTCAACTTTGAGAACCTCAACTCCATTGCCATCCGCAAGATCATGAAGAAGTTTGACAAGCACACACTCCTCACATCGGCAAGAAACCTGAGCAACATCGTGAAACTACGGAAGTCTAAGCTATCAACCTCTGCCATTGAGCAAATCATCTCTACTGATGTGGTGAAGCTGGTACCACAACTTGACGACTACCTCTGCCCCATCTGTTTCCAGATCGCCTACAAACCAGTGCGTCTGCAATGCCAACACTTCTTCTGCATTCGTTGTCTGGTGAAGCTGCAGAAGCGTGGCGAGAACAAGTGTCCAATGTGTCGTGAGCCAGTTGTCATGCTCGCTGGTGTTGAGAACTTGGACCAGGACTTGATTGACTACATGAAGAAGAACTTCCCAAGGGAAGTCAAGAAGAAGCAGCGCTCCAACGAGAAGGAATCAGCAGACGAGCAGATGCAGGAGATTTATGGCAAGGAACAATGTGTGATCATGTGACGATATCCCGAGAGAGTAATGAAGTGACGCGTATAATAATTAATGAATGAGACGTAAAGAACTAGAAAGTGTAGAACCAGCCTTGATGGAATGAGCGCGCGGGCTTCGTGAAAGGTGGAGAAACGAGCAACTTCTTCTACGCCACCACCAATATCAACAACAACGCGGAAAGGCACCACCCGCTAAACAAATCACAGTATATCATGAAGAAGTTGGGAATATCTGCACTGGAGGGAACACATCAGCGATCATACAACGAACTCGGGCAGTCCCTGATCCGGCAGAAGTCCGCAGAGCTCAGCACGCAACTCTCGCTCTTCAAATCGATTCTGCTCAACTTCCTCAACGAACATAACGACGAGCTGTCCTCAGACATTAAGATACGAAATGACTTCATCAAGACTTGCTCCCTTGTGGGGATTGACCCACTGCTTATCTATGGCCAGTCTGAGAACAAGATGCAGGAGTTCTACTGTGAGTTGTGTGTGAGGATCGTGGAGTATTCCAACAACATGCGGGACCTCAACGGAGGGCTTATGCCTGTGGAGCAGTTTCTGGAGGAGTTCTCCAAGATGAATGTGACGTATGAGGATATCGAGAAGTGTGTGGAGATGCTCAAGCCATTGAACGAGGACGTTGAGATCGTGAGGATTGGAAAGAGGGAATACTTGAAGAACTTCCATATTGAGATCACCACGGACCAGAATGTCGTTTTTGAGATTGCTTCAAGTATAGGGTATGTCAGTGTGCACATCCTTCGAGATAATCTGAGCTGGCCTTCATACAGAGCCAAAAGCGTTCTGGATGGGATGGTCAGCAGCGGCTATCTCTGGGTCGACCGATACAAAGGAGAGACGCTTTACTGGGACCCAGCTTGGATTCAAAAGAGTTGAATCGCTAATGTTGCTGTCTATTAATGTAAGTGGTGTGTGGTGTGGCTCGAATAAGATCGAGAATTTGTATTAAGACCAGTTCAGTCCGGCTCGTAGAGATGCTACTATAATAGAGCTTGCTGCCTCTCAGAACATGCCTTCAAGAGTAACGGCCCTGGAGTTTCTTGTAGAGCTAGAAACCCTCTTCTCTCTTCTCATGGCTCTCCCGTTGAATCGTCGGAAAACACAGACGAAACAACATTGGTAGGACTTTCGTTGCCGCATGAATAAAGTCCCGACCGCCGGTGCACACGAGGAAGTTGAAAGCGGCATGATGCTAGTGAAAGTTAATCGGAGATATTCCGAGAGGATCTATCACATGTCGACGAAGTCAATCTGGAACAAGATTAGAGATTGCAATTTGCACCCCAGCCACATCAGACAGTGACATATGTCATATCGTGTGTTTCCCTTGGCCACAAATTCAGAGACCAAGCAGGCAGTTTTGTAAAAAGTACAAGCAGAAAGTGTCGGAGTCTCTCAACTTGTTCTCAACGCGGCCGTGAAAAGTCGCGAATCCGGCGCTCGCCACCATCGTCACGCTTTCAAAACAGACGCGTCTCTCGTCTCTCGCCACAACACCACTCAGCACATCGAGTTTCCCAGCGCAATGACGTCCGACTACGACCCAGAAGCCTGGACAATCTCGTCCAATGAGGCTCTTAAGATCAACATGTGTGATGCAGAGGGTTACGTCTCCTTTCACCCGGTCTTCACATATCCCATCTTCGGCGACTCCGAGCAGATCTTCGGATACAAAGACCTTTCCATCACGCTGGCCTTCGACAGTGTCACCTTCCTCCCGTTCCTCAAGGTAAAGTATTCCAAGAAGCTCGATGTGGAGCTTGAGGATCCACAAACCAAAATGCTCGAACACCTTCCTGAGTCCACGATAATCGATGATGAGGAGGCGTGGGTCAAGAAGTTCACCGAGGAGCAACAGACGCTCAGCTACGACGAGTTCGAGGTCGTGCACAAGTATACTGTCAATGGCGAGGACTACACAATCTACAAGACCAAGCTGAACAACGGCTTTGCAACCGAGTTGAACCAGAGGCTTCAGATTCTCGTGTTACTTTTCATCGAAGCTGGCTCTTACATTGACGCCACCGACGACCTCTGGGACCTGTTCCTCATCGTTGAGACCAAGACAAAAAAAATTGTTGGATTCACAACCGCATACTCATACTTCAAGTACAACTCAGCGGAGGAGTTCGATGCCTCTGAGAATCTCAAGAGAAGAAACAAGATCTCCCAGTTTGTCATTCTTCCAAACCACCAGAACAGCAACCACGGATCACAGCTGTACAATGCTGTCTTCAACCAATGGTTCTCAGACCCAACCGTTGAAGAGATTGTGGTGGAGGATCCAAATGAGAAGTTTGATGACCTCAGGTACAGAAACGACTTCAAGAGATTGTTTGAAGAGGGATATGTCACGTCTCTCCCAAAGAACGTTACACTTGTAACGAATGACTGGTACAAAGAGCAAGCCGCAAAGTACAAGATCGAGATCAACCAGTTCAAGAAGCTCACTGAGATTGGCTACCTGTACAACGAGAACGTCAAGGTTGCCCGTCTCATCATCAAGAAGAGACTGTATGAGAAGAACAGAGATGGACTCGTTGACTTGGAGATTCCAGTCAGAAACGACAAGCTTCAGACGGCATATGAGAGTATCAAGCAGGAGTACACAAGAATTATCGACAGTTTGAGGTTAAGAGAAGGTGGCCAACACACGGCCAAGAAGCAGAAGGTGTCTGTCTGATCGATGAGGATACTAACTTTGGAAGAGAGAACCCTTTATCACTCTATAGCGAGACCTGATCTACACAATCCACCAATTGTTTACTGCCTGAACGCGTAGATACGGTCCAAACACGCGCTATTGTCCCCCCTGCCCCACATCGGCCCCAGGCTAGATCAGATCCCCGGAAGCCTGCACCCGAGGGTCGCGCCTTCCGGATTGGGATGTTTACGCTCTTCCCGATTAGGAAGTCTAATTGTCTGCCGCTTTGGGAAATTGTTACGGCCACGCCGCGCGCCTCCAGTTGCAGCAATTGAAATTCGGAGGCGGCCGTATAAAAGCTCCAGGGGCTCCCGGCGCTCGGTCTCTCACCATAAACATCGAGTCCACCATCAATTGCGCCAGCCACAATGCACAGAACCTACTCCATGAGAAACACGAGGGCTCCAACTGCCTCCCAGTTGCAGTCTCCTCCACCACCGCCATCCTCCACCAAGTCCAAGTTCTTCGGCAAGACAGGTATCGCCACCACCTTCAGAAAGAACGCGGCCGCCAACTTTGGTCCAGAGCTCGCCAGAAAGCTTTCCGCCTTGATCAAGCTCGAGAAGTCTGTGCTCAGATCCATTGAGCTCGTTGCCCGCGAGAGAAGAGAGGTTGCTAAGCAGCTCTCCGTCTGGGGTGAGGACAACGACGACGATGTCTCCGACGTGACTGACAAGCTCGGTGTGCTTATCTACGAGATTGGTGAGCTCGAGGACCAGTTCATCGACAAGTACGACCAGTACAGAATCACCTTGAAGGGTATCAGAGACATTGAGGCCTCCGTCCAGCCATCCCGTGACCGCAAGCAGAAGATCACCGACGAGATTGCTCAGCTCAAGTACAAGGACCCACAGTCACCAAAGATTCCAGTTTTGGAGCAGGAGCTCGTCAGAGCCGAGGCTGAGTCCCTCGTCGCCGAGGCCCAGCTCTCCAACATCACCAGAGAGAAGCTCAAAGCCGGTTTCAACTACCAGTTTGACGCCCTCAGAGAGCTTGCCGAGAAGCTTGCTCTTATCGCTGGATACGGCCAGGCCTTGCTCGAATTGCTCGACGATGCCCCAGTCACCCCTGGTGAGACCAGACCAGCCTACGACGGTTACGAGGCTTCCAAGCAGATCATCATTGATGCTGAGAACGCCTTGGCCTCTTGGACTTTGGACCAGGCTGCCGTCAAGCCAGCTCTTTCCTTGCACCAGACCGCTGACGACGTCTACGAGGAAGGCGAGGAGGAGGCTGCTGAGGAGGAGTGGGCCGGTGAGCATGAGCAGGCTTCCGCTCAGTGAAGAGCACTGCTCTGTAACTGATTGAGGACTGTCTCTTTGTTGGTTTTTTCTGTTTGTTTCCGTCCAAAGTTTGTTTTCCTTCATTTCGTCCATACTGCTACTAGCCGAAAAAGGGGTTGGTGTGGCCTTTGATTGCGCTTCCCTTGTCCAAGGACAATGGAGGTCTCATTTGCCTTTTATTGCGTTGTAACTGTGCTATAGCTGCCTTTGTATCCTGTTTTGATAGCCTCGTTCAATCGTACACAGTCGCTGCTTTATCTCCTTATCAGCTCTGTAGACGACCACCCGTGGGGGGTCCGGGACCGCGCTCGGGAAGCTGGTGATGATTGGCCCCACGCGATCATGTGAGGGGACGCATGTGTTAAACATTAATCTATAGCGATCTCGCATTCTTATCTGGAGCAGCAGGTGGGGTTCGTCAGTCATAAGCATATTCATGATTAATCATTAGCAAAGGATCATGGCCAAGTTAGGTCAACTTGACAGTGAAATCGTGAGGGCCGTACAACTCCCATGGCTTGTTCTCATCAGCCCAGGCCTGGACTTCAAGCTGGCCATGTGTGGCAAGCTGCAACACCGAATAGAAGGATCCAACAACAGCAGCTCTTCTCTTCTGGTCCTCCCTTTCAATAGAGTCTGCTGGAGGGAAGTTGTCAAAGTAGTCAGCCCCCAACAAGTCCAAGAAGGTCAACTCCTGTGGGTTTCCCTCTTCATCAAAGCGATACTCAATGAAGGACAAAAATCTGCTGGTGGTCTCGTCATACTGGCCAAGCTCCTTGTTTCTGTCAGACTCCTCATGGTGCGTTGTTGTCGTAGCATTGGCGAGTACCGAACTTGCAATCGAGTCTCTTCTTTCCAACGGAGCTGCTGCGCCATAGTCTGGACGGAGGTCTTCACCGAAGTCAAAGTCATCATAACCCATCTCTTCATCTTCTCTGAGAGGCTGAAATCTGATCACAGATGGTGATGTGCCTGTCTTCTTTCTCGAAGTGGAGTTTCCCTCGGTGGCACCACTGGTTGAATCGCCTCCAGCGCCCAACACATCACCAAAGTCATAGTCCATGTAGTCATTCGATGGATCATGTTCATCGGCTTTGCCCAAAGGAAGGTTGATGCCAGAGATGGAGCCACTCGAGTCACGTCTGGCATTCACTGAAGCGTTTCTTGGGATCTCAATTGAGCTTGAGCGACGACGGCGGAGGAGACCAGAGACGAAGTCTTCGTCATCATCAGCTGGTGGCGATCTTCCTCTTCTTCCCTCCACTGCAGGAGCTGGAACGAATGGTCTTCCTCTGATAATAGGAAGGCCTGGTGCAAACATGTCGTAGTCAGTGAGAATGGAAGCAATTTTGGTCTTCAAGCTGATTGTGATGGTTCTCTTCTTGGAAATCATTTTTTGTGGATAGTTGTCTCTGCAATCTCTCAAGGAATCTGTGCTCATACCGATCTCCACATCAATGACAACATTAGCAGTTCCATCAGCATTCTTTCTCTTCTTCACTGGTCTGGTTGTCGGTGGCTGTGCGTGCTGGTTCCCAGCCTGGCCAACCTCGAGCTGCTCACCTTCTGGGATCTCCTCCAACACCTGTTCCAACTCTGGTCTTACACTGCCAGATCTTGATTTGGCTGGAGTAGAAGGCGCCATCTGTTGTCTGTCTGGTTCATCTCCGAAGTCAAAGTCAAAGTCACCCCCGTTGTCCCACTCCTCATGAATGTCAGTTCCAACACCAGCAGGACCAGATGCACCGGATGTCTCAGCGCCAGCGCCAAGATCAAAAAGTATACCATCCTCGTTGAACGCAAACTGAGGCTCTGGCACGGAATCAAGGTCGTCACGGAAAATTCCTCTGCCATGCTTGTCTGAGAAGAGTGCCGTCTCGCCATCTCCCGAGCTTGTCATGAGTGAGATCACATGTGAGATGGTGTTGTTGTTCAAATCATCGTTGCGGATCATCTCCTTGCGATTGTCATTGCCGTTCTCCCTTTCGGTAGCTGGTTCATCGTTCAAGAAGTCCAAGTCATCCATCGGTGGCAACAAGCCATCCTCGATCTGGAACAGTGGGTTGTCGTTGAAGAGAACCTGACCCTTGTCAGTGTTTGGAGCAGCGAAGAAGACTTGACCCTGAATAATTGATGGAACCTGGAGGATCGGAGGTGCAATGTGGATCTTGTTTCCAGCATTGGATGTGATCAAATCACGCTGAATACGCGTGCGAAGAGCGTGTGTGTCGCCTGAGAGGAAGTCGGTCTTCTGGCGGAACACGACGGTGACGCCGTAGAGGAGACTCGAGGAGACTCTGAGCGTGATGGCGGATCCCTGGGGCAGCGGGCCCTTGATGATTGAGCATGTGTCCGGAATAGAGACACTCTGGATCTCCTTACGCATGATTCGACGCGTCGCAGACCGTGAGCCGATGGTTGACATGAGCCTGTGGAGGTGGCGTTAGTGTGGGGTTCTTCAGGGGCGGCAAAGGGAAAGGAGACTCACCAGACGGTGGCGACACCGGTGTTCTGCTGGATCAGCGCGTCGTGGTCAACGAGCATCTGTGGGCAGTTCTGGTATGCAGAGGGGCGATGGGGATGGTTGCTATCTGGGAAAGGCGGGAAACAAGAAGCTTTTATAAGAGGATGCAGAAAGTCGTGGCCCATGACCAAAAGGTAAACAAACAATTATCTTCAGGCAAGGGCAACAGCAAGCGTTCCAGCGATGGCCAGACACACAGAGACGACGATTCCTGTGATGTGGAGAGTGAGTTGCAGCTGAGACAGTTCGTTCCAGTAGAGTTTGAGATAGAATGCAAGCGGGTAGATGACGCAGATGGCAAAGCAGATTGCGCTTCCCAAGAAGGACATGATCTTTCCAAAGTCAGTGAAAACAAGAGACGTGACGAAGAACAACAATACAACAAGGAATCTGTTTACCACTGTCATAACCAAAGAGACGGCTGGTGACTTTGCTGGTGTTACTGTGATCTGATCGGCCATTGTGATGAGTGGACGCGTGATGAGTGGTCCTTTGCTAAGTGGCAGAATTCCCATCAATCCACACAAGAACAAAGGAACACTTTGTGGGAATCCTGAAGTCATCATTATCGACTTGGTGACTTCGTCAAGAACTGCATTTCCAAACATGAGGTATCCCAATGATGCCATGATGTAGTCGACAAACCAGGTGAATGAGAAGATGGTTGTGCATGACTTGTCGTACTTCTGTGGATGTGTCATGTCACAAAAGAGTTCTGGAAAGATAGCATGACCACCAAATGGGGACATGAAGATACCAAGAGAAAGGAACAACTTTGGAACGTCTGCTGGACACAGAGTTGTCTGGGCGAACTCGATCAATGAACCAGGTGTGTCATGTTTGAAGAATCCACAAAACATAACAGTCACAACAATCATCGATGTGCAGACAACTCCCATCAAGCTCAGATGAGAAAGGATGTCCAGTCTGACAAAGCTCAGAAGGAAGAATGCAGTTGAGATGAGGCACTTCCACGTGAACTTGGAGACACCTGTCAATGCGTTGAAAGAGTCAGCAAAGATGATGATCATTGAGATGCCAGCGGACAACAAATCAATACTGAAGGTGGCAACAACAATCATATGGGCCACATTTCCAAAGCTGTACTGTGCTATATCTCCATATGTCTTCAATTTCTCGTTCTTTTTGATGCAACGAGCGAGGAGCTTGGCAGTGTACTGAGTAGTCAAAGCACAAAGTGCTAGTATCACGCTTCCAAAGATCCATCCTGAGTAGGAGAGAGCCATGGGAAGAGACAGAATGCCAATTCCAATGAGTGTGTTGATGCCGTTGAATATCGTCTGTGGTGCTGTGGAATTTCCAGCATTCTTCAAGGCCTCATCACGTATGCTTCTGTTGTCCGTGGCATCTTCTTCGCCAAGAGAGCCGTTTTCTAGCGCACCGTAGTCGACGGATCCACCATCTGCAGTACACGGTTCAGCTCGTAGCAGTGGAGTGTTTCCAGGCTCAACGTGGGTGGAACCAAAGGAGAGCTTGTGGGGCCGTTGTGGTGTTACGTCGAAGTCGGCCTGGATGAAATTGGCACTCCGAGAGTATGAAGTGGCAAAGTTGTGGATGGAATTGCGGCCTCCTGTTGATAGTAACTCATTGAAGGAGTTGTATACAGCAGATGAGCGCCGACGGGAGCTTGAAGAAGCTGGTGGCAGAGGCGGTGTTGACCTCTGTGACATTTCTTATCGGACACGAGTTGCGATGAGATACTGCAGAGACTTTCTGGTGGTTTCTCTTGATCTAACCACGGGCACTCTGGACTTTGTTGGTTCCTCTTGTTTGGGAAAGAGCAAATGGATGCCTGATTTGAATGAGAGTGGCAAAATGGGATCTTCGGTGTCTGGTGGATCCGTCATCTGCTGCAACGACGTCCAAAAATTATTCCTTTGCCGCGATTTCCATCAACAAACAAGCCCGCCACCGAAAGCTGGAGAACCCCTTGAGCCCCAGCAATACTTCGTAACCAATCACGCGTCATTTCCAATCCAGGACACTCCAATATGAGTGCACTCAACAAGCAGGAGAAGTACGACCGCCAGCTTCGTCTATGGGCCTCATCTGGCCAGTCCCGGCTCGAGAATGCACATGTCCTTGTTTGTCAGCCAACCATCACATCCTTGGAGCTCCTCAAGAACCTCGTCTTGCCAGGCATTGGCCAGTTCACAATATTGGACACCAAGCACAGCATTACAGAGGAGGACTTGGCTGCAAACTTCTATCTCGACGATGAAGACCTCGGAAAGGACTGGGCAAGCACCGTTGTCGTCAAGCTCCGTGAGTTGAACGAGGATGTCAAGAGCTCTGTTATTCATATTGAAGATTTCACCCACTGGTGGGCCACAGTGGATAAGTCGTTCTGGGTCCACTTCAGTATGGTTGTTATGCCATTTGAGTTTGAGCGCGCCATGGCGGATCTCTACGATCTCAATATCCCCGCCATCATCATCAACTCCGTGGGATTTTTTGGATTCATGCGCTTGTCTACGAGGGACTTCGAAGTTGTCGAGACACATCCGGAGACATTCTTGGATTCCAGAGCTATGACACCATGGCCTGAGCTGAAGGAGTACGCTGACTCCATTGATTTGCTGAACTTGAACGTGGAGCAACAGTCCAAGGTGCCGATGTTGATCATCTTGATGAAGGCACATGAGGAATGGATGAAGACTCATGAGAAGCCACCCGTCAACAACCAGGAAAGAGTTGATTACACCAGGATGATTCACTCTTGGAGAAAAGAGTATGGGCAGGTAAACTTTGATGAAGCCGTGGAGAACTACCGCAAGGTGTTTGGTGAGACCAAGATGCGCAGCAACGTTATTGACATCTTTGAGAAGCTGCCTGTACAATTTGATCAGTCAAAGGAGATCACTGAGTTCTGGGTCTTGGTGAAGTCTTTGAAGAAGTTTGCAGACAAGAATGATGGCTTCTTGCCATTGAAGGGAGAGTTACCCGATATGGATTCATCCACGGAGCAGTACATTGCATTACAGAACGTCTACAGAGCCAAAGCAGAGACTGATCTCACAAACTTTAAGCTAGAGCTCAATGGTACACTTGAGTCACTTGGGCTTTCCGCTTCTCAATTCCCAGAGGACACCATCAGAACATTCGTCAAGAACGCACAGCATCTCTTCTTCTCTGCAAACACATGTGTGCCGTGGTCAGGATTCAACTTTGCAAAGGCAACAAAGGATAACAAGAACCTCTCAACGGTGCTACTCTCATTCCTCCTCATCCAACAGTACATCCTCACGAAACATGCCTTCCCTACACTGGATTCTATGAGCGAGCTTGTCGACATGGCGCACGGATTCTCGATGACGGACCACGATGATGAGCTCACCAAGGTGCTCTACGAGATGATTCGCTCAGAGGGTGTGGAATTGGGAAACATTGCCGCACTTATGGGTGGTCTTGGCGGACAAGAGGCGATCAAGTTGATTACGAAGCAGTACATCCCCTTGGATAACACGCTGGTATTCAGTGGTATCACCAGTGAGACGGAGAAGTGGAAGGTTGATCAGCTCTGACATGTCGCTGTAATATAGCACATGAGCTCAATTTGACCGTACTGCATACTGCATGGCTGCCCAAATATTTTCGGATTCAGCGATTTACGTAAAGCTCTCGAAATCAAACATTACTATTCGACATATTAGACTCATGATACTAGTGGCATACCAGGGTGGTGTCCGGAAGCGCCGCTGTGACGTTGGCCCACGGGAAACGTCGCCTGAGAGAATTCAGAACGTGAGCTGAAAATATTAGTGAGAACATTAATGAAATACGGATATCAACGTTCATTACTGATTACTCTCTTGAGAAGGGTATGGTAAGGAAGAAGTAAGAGGGAACGAAGGCCGGCCACCAAACCAAAGACACTGGGTGTTGGAGAACTGTCGCTTTGAACCGGCTGTGTCCAACACTGATGGCTGATACAGCGATCAATGTAGATCGGATTGAGTTGGCTCGTTACTCATGAATTGGCTGTCGAATAACAAGTCTCAATTATTGCTTTAAACAGCTATAAATTTAGGTTTGTCATCATGAGGAGAGTTTAATTCGGTTGCGCGGCGGTTGCCCATGTCGACGCGCCGGCCGGGCTCGGAGATGTGCAAGCTGATTGGCCCTGCATTTATACTAGTGGCACAAGGTTCCAACGTTCCAACCGCGTATGAATACTGTAATTAGAGGAGAATCACTTGTTCAGAGCCAGAAGCAGTACGTGGGACGCAATAGATGAGAGGGTCCAAGTGCTGCGATTCTGGCCGATCCCACGCCAAAATCGTGGGCGATCAGGGCATTGTCTTAATTATGTGCCTCGGCTTATCAGGAGAGTGCAACTTGGCAGCAACAACAAGGGGCCAACAAGGTATGGCTCAGACACTGGCAGAGCTTAGAAGCTGTAACGAGTAGATGTGTTCGTATCTTCCTTTTGTTGTTTGTTGTGAGTCAGTGTGACTCCCCCACACACACGGAGGCCGAGCGTGGTGATGTTTCTGGGGGCAAAGAGCTAATACTATACGTATAGCCTTGCTCTAGAGTCCGGATGTGTCAAGAGGTGAAAAAGTGTGGGGCCGCGGCCTGTGCAGGCGAAATGTGTGCTTGCGAGCCACGGATCAGGGTGGGAGTGTGGGAGTGTGGCGTGCAGGCTTTGACGTTTAAAGTGCTGTGATTGGCTGCTACGTGGCCTCTGAGCTTCTCTCTTTCTGCTCTCTTCCCGGGCGGTGAGGTTTGGAGTTTGAAGCGCAAAGTTGTCGTGCAGGCGGTTTAGAGTTGCGCGCCCAGCTGCCCAGTATAAATACCCAGGCGCCCGCCCTTCCTTTTGCCCCTGCCCTCACTCAGCAGAAATCACTCCACCACCAACAACAACAACAATCAGAATGTCCGCAGTCCACAAGCTCGCCAACCACGTCGAGTCGCCTCTCGCAAGACTCCGCAAGCTCTCGCCAGCTGTCACGCACGCCTTCAACGAGTACCCTCTCTTCTATGAGGCTGTCAACTACGCCCTCTCCCTTGCCATCGTCAACTACCTCGCCACCTTCCTCGCCCAGGTTCTTCTGGCCTTCAAGGACGACTTGCTGGACAAGCTCGCCCCATTTATCTACGACTACTACAGGGACTTGGACGAGTTGGTGACCGACAAGGTGCTCAAGGGCGGTGTCGACACTTATCTCCCTCTGCTCAAGACTCTCCACTATCACAACCTCAAGCCAGCTGAGCTCTACTCGGCCGCCCAGACGTACGCCACCAAGCTTGTTGACTACGCCAAACAGCAAAAGACGACTCTGGAGGGCTACATCAAGTCCCAGGCGGACCCACTCGTTGCCAACACTGTCAACTCTGTCAACCCGGTGCTTGCCCCTGTCAACAAGACTCTCGAGACCGTGATGGAGGCATACCTCCCAGCCAAGTCCACCACGGTATCCACCACCACCTCTTCCTCCTCTGAGTCCGACAACGAGGTGACCAAGCTCTTTTCCCTGACACGCGACGCCACCGGCCGCACCATTGACGTTGCCAAAGTGACAGCCTCCAAGGCTCTCCACCTCCCAACCTCCATCACCATCCACGTGTCCAAGATTTACGACGAGGAGCTCAAGGAGCACAAGTCAATCCCCTCCGCACTCGTGCACACTTCCTCTGAACTCGTGTCCGAAGTGACTGCCAACCTGGGCCTCAACGCAAAGGCGGCCGCTGTCGCTTCTGCCGTTGAGGAGGCGGCTAATGGAGTGGTTGAGGCAACCGCGGAGACTACAGGCGCTATCAGAGGTATGATGGAGAAGGTGGAGAACCAGGTTGTCGGTGAGATTCAGGTTGGTGCTTGAATCTTTTGCGGTTGGGGGATATGAGAATTACAAGATGATTTAAAGGGATATTTGGAAACTGAGCACCGCGTCATGTGCCAGGGGATATGGGTTTTTTGTATGGTGTGGCCAGTACTGTTGAGGTTCGCGGCTCGCTTCCGTTGGGAACTAACTACTTTTTTGCTATCGAATTTGGGTTTTGCTGATAATACGTGATATACTTCGCTTCTTTTTTAATACGTGATGACTTTTGCTTGATGAAGGTTGTAGTTGTTTGCTGTTGGCGTGGTGTTACTGATAGATAAGGCGGTGGCTGGTTGGCGGCATTCCAGAGCCATGGGGCTACTTAGGTGGATAGTGATATATACTACAGAATAGCATATATCATATAGTACAATGGTACATAGTATATACCTATTACCCTTCCCATCACTCCCAACCTCTCCCATTCAATCCCAAACTCAACCTCCTCGCCTCCTTCGCCAGCAGCCGTCTCCCATCGCGAAGTTGCGGTGTCGTGAGGAAATGAAGACGCTCTTCCAAACATCAACACCGCCACGCCCGAAATTCGCCAGCACAACAACAAGCCACGACAATGTCTTCGACGCCTAAGAAGTCAACAGAGGCCGAGGACGTGCTCGAGTTCCTCAACTCGCTCCCAGACGCAGACAAGAAGGCCGCACAGAAGGATGCCGCCGGTGGAGCCGCGGGCGCCGACAGCAGCGACATCATGGACTTCCTCGATGAACTCGAGGCCACCGACAAGAAGGGAAAGAAAACTCTGAAGCCTGCTAAGAAGGTTGAGATCAAGACTGAGCCTGAGCATGTGAGTGACAAGCATGTGGAGAAGAAGGAGGAGGAGGAGCCAGTGCAGGAGAAGCAGGCTGGTGAGCAGGAGGAGGATGAGGAGGTTGATGAGTTGCCAGATCCAATCGCATCCATCTCAAATTGGTGGTCATCCTCTGGCTCAGCCACTGTGAGCTCTTTCTGGAACAATGCTAAGCAGGAGGGACAGAAGGCTATTGAGGAGGCCACGAAGCTTTCGCAGAAGGCACAGGAGGAGGCCTCGAAGCTCGCCACACAGGCCAAGCTCGATGAGCAGATCAAGAAGCTCCAAGGTTTGCAACTGGACGAGGATACAAAGAAGAGAATCATCACCGCTGGTGAGGATATGGACCCATCGAAGGCGTTGGGATTCTTCACCAAGAGCATCTCCTCCGTGGTGAACTCCCTCGTGTCCACGGATGAAGTGCTCAAGATCTCCGTCGTTCACGATCTCGAGAACTACTACGTCGAGTCGCTCATCTCCAAGAGCTTCAAGAGGGTGATGAAGCAAGTGCAGGGTGGCATTGCCATTGATCTCGTGACGAGCACAGTGAAGGACCACAACAAGCGCAACCTGAACATTTTTGAGGGCAAGCCTCTGGACGGTGAGAAGTTGGCGTTGGCCAACTTGGAAACGGCAATCAACAGTGCAACCACCACTACTGAAGACGAGGTGAGATCGTCAAACATTTACATCACGATTCTCCCAATCAAGCCGTTCGCCAAGGAGTCAGGGGAAGAGAACACGACGATTGACGCCACGTCCAGCGGCGCATTCCACTTCCTCATCGTTCTCAAGGACACGACCAACGACATCACAATCACCACCAAGTCGCAGGCGTTCCCTATCAAGTGGGCCACGTGGCTCGACGGCTCCGAGGAGTCCGGTGAGGGCAGCGAGGATGACGAGGGCGTGGACCCAAGCGAGTGGGTCAAGGACTGGGTGTATGATGGGCTTGCGCTCAGTTTCGGCGTGCTGGCCCAGAGCTACGTCGTCAAGAGAATGGGCTATGATTGAGTGGTGTGTGTGTGTGCTTTTTGTGTTGGAATTTTGGCTATAATAGTAATTGATGTTGCATGTTTCATGATCTCGTGTGGCTGTATAGTGGAAGTAAATCTCAGGCGTACTCTTTGAGAAGAATCTGGAGAGATCTCTCGCCATTGGCGATGTTTCCCTTATCCCAGTCAACAACGAGTGGTGGGACAAACAGACCGTCTTTGACCCATTGCTGGAATCCGTCATTACGCAGCTCAATGGTTCCGAGCTCCTCTGGGATTGTCACCTTCTTGAAATCCTCGCTGACGAACTGTGGGAAGCTGTGCTGGAAGGTCTTGATAAGCTTTGGATTCTCCTCGACGAACTTTCTCAGCAGTTTCAGCTGGTCATATGTGGGAAGCTGATCAACAATCTCTTCAACCTCGTACTTCATCTTTCCGGGGTCCTCGTTTTTTCCTCTGGATATCCAGCTCCACAGCGAGCGTGGCTTGGTGGAGACGGAGTCCTGGCCAGGTGGCGATGTTGGGTTCGCCTCGAGCTTGAGCGTGTTGAGAAGATGTGTTGCTGGGCGGGCTGAGGAGTGGAAGAGCGTGATGACACCAGCTGAGTTTTGCAAAGTTCTGAGCATTGACATTGTGGATGATTTCTTTGGTTGTTAATTGTATGGGGAGAGTGCAAGGAGTGAAGATTGCTGCTTTTGTTCCCCTTTCTACCCGTTTGCGCGTCTGACCGCGGTGGGCTGACGCAGAGAGCAAGGCTACCTACAGTCAACAAGGACAACTACGCTTATTTCAATGATATTTCAATCAAATCATAACATTCAATCTTCAGGTCTGTATCTGGCAGTTAATTGTCTTTGCAGCAAAGCGCATTGTCAAATGCGTGCAGACGACGTCAGAAATACAGCTGCTCTTACTTGGAGAAGTCAACCTTGCCAACAGTGTTAGCAAAGTGTTTACCCTGGATTTCAGCAACCTCCAACTCAAGCTTAGTTGGCTGTCTAGAGCCATCACCAGCAGCAAAAGTACCAGCACCCCATGGAGAGCCACCGTGGACCTCATCCAAGTTGGCGAGCTTTGGGAAGGCCTCGCCGTATCCCAATGGAACAAAGATCATACCGTGGTGCACAAACGTGGACATTGCGTTGGAGATAGTAACCTCCTGACCACCACCAGAGGTACCAGTGGAGACGAATGCGCTGACATACTTTCCCTGGAGGGCAGACTTGGCCCACAAGCCACCCGTCTTGTCCCAGAAGGCCTTCCACTGGCCTGGGAAGTTACCGTAACGGGTTGGGATACCAAAGAGGAAGGCGTCGTACTGTGTCAATGTGTCTGGAGAGGCCTCTGGGTAGTCTGGCTTTGCTGGGGCGTGCATGAGCTTGAGAACCTCCTCAGAAAGCGTCTCTGGGATCTGGTAGATGGTGGCCTTGGAGCCAGCAGCCTCAACACCGGCCTTGACGGACTCAGCCATCTTGGCGATGTGGCCGTACATGGAGTAGATGATGATGGCGATGTTCTTGTTGGACATTGTGAGTTGCTTCTGTGTTCTTGTATCTACGTGATGTCTCTGTAGCTTCAGTGGGGGACGGAGGATGGGTGCGAAACTGGCTCCTTTAAATAGTCGAGCAACTAGCCGCGCTGCTGCATTGTGGGGGGCCCTCGCTGCTTGACACAACCGCATACATTGGTCGGTCTCCCAATGGATTATCACCACAAAAGTGACATGGGCATGACTAAGATGGATATATGGCTTATGCTATCACTCTCTTGATGTCCAATTCATTGGTAATGCTGAAGAAACACCCATAGAAGCGCATAGAAGAGCCCCTATCACTTGGCCCTTTTTTTTTTTTAAGCTTTATGATTAAGCCATCACTAATCACTAGTAATCGCGGCAGCTCGCTTGGGCCACGTTGGCTCTACTGCGGATCAGGTCCAGAACAAGGCATCGTAATCAGTTACAAATCCACCAACAATGACAGTCAAACGTCATAGCCAAACACCTCCGGTCTTCTCTGCTCCCACAGCGGCATGTTGGTTCTCACCTTCTTGACGAGGTCCAAGTCGACATCCGCAACACACAGCGCCTCCTGCTGGGTATCAATGTCACTGATCTCCGCCACGATGGTTCCCCATGGATCGATGATGACGGTGTGGCCATAGCTGAATCTCTTGGCTGGCTCTGCGGTCTTTCCCTCTGCGATGTCCTCGTCTGTCAGCGTAACGTGGCCTCCAGTCTGCGCTGCCATCACGACGTAGCACTGTGTGTCGATGGCCCTGGCCCTTCCGAGGAGGTGCCAGTGTGCTGCTCCTGTTCTGAGCGTGAATGCCGATGGGAACGAGAGGACATCGGCACCCTTGCTTCTGAGTCGAAGTGCAAGCTCTGGGAAACGGAGGTCGTAGCAGATTCCAAGTCCAACATTGCCACATGGCGTAGTGAATGGCTCCAGAACCTCCGAGCCTGGTTCAACGCCCTCGGACTCCTTGATAATCGCGCCACCTGGGATTGAAACATCAAAGAGGTGGATCTTCTGGTATCTCTTGACGATCTCACCTGTGGAGTTGAACCAGAGAGAGGTGTTCAAGACACGATCGTCCCTTGGAGAAGGCTCATGTACGCCAACATTCACTTCAATGGCAATTCCCTCCGACGAGAGCTCCTTGAGCTTGGACTGAATAGCAGAGACAAACGGAGATGTTTCAACTGAGACAGCAAGCTTCTTGGAGTGTTGCATCGATGCTGCGATGTAATCGGATGCTTCTGGGAGGAAGAGAACGGAGGCCTTGAGTTGTTTGGCGGCCTTCTCGATCAAACGGGCTGCAATGGCACCATTGCGTGTGAGAGAGGACGTGGAACTGAGCTGACCTGCGGCAATGAGCACCATCTTCTGAATTTCTGATGTTTTTGATAAATTATCTGATGAGGTGCAAAGAGAGAGAAGAAGGTGGTGGTGAATTTTTGCCGTCACTTATCAGCTATCGCGCCTGTGGCTTTTGCTGGAGCTGTTGAGTCCGGATCGGGCATCATCGCCGAAAGAAGAAGAGGACGAGATGGATACTAAGCTCTTGAACTTGAAGTTGTTTGTCGAGTTCCAACAGCTTGATCTCTGATCTGTGTCGATTTGATTCTTGAAATGTACCTCTGAGGGAAGCAAGGGCAAATGAAGTCACACAGCACGCTGCATCCGTCCAAGGAGAGCGTCCAGGGCCGTACTCCTGCGAAAGCAACCTCAACCAGCTGAATATGATAATGATGAGCTCATGTAGGAGAGACAAAGGTTTCAGGTGAATTGATGTGTTCCTTGTGACTAGTAATCAAGATTCCCATTGTTTACCTGTATGGACTCTTGAGCACCGAAAAGACGTCCCGCTTCAGGATGCCCAGCCAAAGACCTCGCCCGATTTCGGTGATGGCTTCCCGATGAATTATTTCGACGGACTGAAGAACTTCAACTTCTCATTCACCCGCAAATACATCCTCCATACTCCGTACTCGTCATCTAAGATTATCAGTCATCAGTCATGGGTCTTTCAGGTCCTGAGATGGTCCAGGCCAAGGGCACAATCACTGAGCCACAGATTCTGACTCTGAAGGATGGTTCCAAGGCGACACTTCTACCATTCTACCCAAAGCATCTCAATCAGCCAGAATACCTCCCACGGTCGCTTTTTGACTTCCTTTTCGAAGAATTCAACTCTGAAATCGAAAGAGGTGACACTTACCCTTACTTCCACACGCTATCCAAGCAGGAGTTCCAGGACTACTGGTTTGGCGCCTTCACAGCTGTCCTTCTGCGCGGCGAGAACACCAAGGCCGTTGAGGGCATGAAGTGGGAAGAGGAGGTACTCGGGACATACTACATCAAGCCAAACTACGTTGGACGCTGCTCACACAACTGCAATGCCGGATTCCTCGTGAACCACCGCATAAGGGGAAACGGAGTGGGGAAGGCCATGGGTGCTTCATACCTCAAGTGGGCTCCAATCCTGGGATACACCTACTCGGTCTTCAACCTGGTGTTTGAAACCAACCCAGCAAGTATCAAGATCTGGGATTCTCTCGGATTTGATAGGATCGGCCGCATTCCAGACGTTGGCGAGTTGAAGGGGCATGGAAGAGTCAGTGCCATCATGTTCGGCAAGAGCCTCGTTTGACTCTTCTGGGGAATCTGATCACAGATAGAACACTGTTATATACTCCACTGTTATATACTCCACAGCATCTACATAGAAGTATCCGCCCTAACATCCTCTGATATGTCCCCGTTGAAGGCAATTGTCAGCTATCTGATGAATTCCCCAAAGCCCTAGGGAGGGTAACCCCACTTAGGAACACCCGGACACCATGATGAAATCCCAAATTTTGCGGACGCGCGCGGCCCAAAAAATCAAAACAAACCGGGCGGTAAACAACGTCATCGCCTCTGTTGACAGGCGCCATCGACGACAAAGAGACATTTCCGCCACTCCAGCCCAGTTCTCCGCGTGCAGTGCCCTGTATTCTCAGCCTCAGTGGTCCACGCCTCTGCCACACTCCCCCTCCCGCCCCGCTGTGCGTGCGCATCTCTTTTGGCTCGTCTGACAGCCCTTTCCCACCATCAACAAAGCTTTTGCACAACAAACAATGTCCGTGCCTTCGCTCCTCAAGCTCACCGAGTACCGCCCGGATCAGCCTTTCACGGTGCTCATTCCGCCATACACCGTCCTCCTCAAAGACGGAGAGACCACTGCCACGATATACCCCCTCCACAGCGCTGACCAGCTTCCTCCAGGGCTTCTCGCCTTCCTTGCCGACGAGTTCAACATGGAGGTGGAACGTGGAGACACGTTCCCGTTCTTCGAGACGCTTGATATCGAGGAGTTCAAGCAGTACTGGTTCAACTCGTTTGCCGCCGTGATGGTTCTCGGTGAGGACCCACAACTCGACCACCAGCGCCAATGGGAGAAGGAGTGTCTTGGAACCTTCTTCATTAGACCAAACTTCCCGGGTCGGTCCTCACACATATGCACAGGTGGCTTCCTCGTCAACGCCGGTATCAGAGGCAAGGGCATTGGTAAGACCCTCGTGGAATGCTACTTGGACTGGGCCCCAAAGCTGGGTTACACCTCCTCCGTCTTCAACTTGGTATTTGAGTCCAACGTCGGCGCCAGAAAAATCTTTGAGACACTGAATTTCAAGAGGATTGGAAAGATCAAATCCGCTGGTATCCTCAAGGAGCATGAGAGTGCTGTCGATGCTTACATTTACGGAAAGGAGCTCGTGCATGCTGTTGAACCAAATCATGGAACGTACAGATTTGACAAGATCAAGTACTATTTGGAGACAGGTCGTTACCCTCCATTGATTGACCGTCAAGAAAAGTCAAGACTCAGATCCTCTTCAGCTCACTACAAGGTGGCTGATGGGAAGTTGTTGTTCAATGGAAGAGAGGTTGTCAGTGATCCTGCCAGACAGCTTGAGATTTGCACACAATACCATCGTGTTGCCCATGGCGGTATCAACAAGACGACCTCAAACATTACCGAGCGTTACCACTGGACGAGGATCAAAGATACTGTTGCCCAGGCGATTCGAAATTGTGCTGAGTGCAGAGACTTGACCAAGGCCGTCAAGCGCAGCAAGAAGGACTCATCAGCTGACAAGACACATGGCATTGGCAGTGGTGGCTCCTCTGATTCTCTCTCCATGCATCACTCCAACAACGGTACCACAGGACAGCCACATGATTACGATGTTATCGTTGGTGACCATGCCTCTACGGATCTCCACCACCGCTCGGATGAGAACCTAATGCATGAGATCGATCCACAGGGTATCCTCGCCGCTGTGGAGAATGTACAACGTTTGCAACAGCAACGTTTGCAACATCACCAGTCACATGAGCACACCGAGCAGCACGAGTCACATGCTCAGCAACAAGAGTCTGAGCCACAGCAGGAGGAACAGCCAGCGGCTCACCAGCAACCTCCACAGCAGAGTTACGCGGCACAGCTGTCCAACAGAACTCCTTACGAGCAGACAGCTCGCAGATCCCAGGCCAATACACCACACACCCAAGAGCAGCAAGCCTACATTCAACAGCAGCAGCACCGTCGTGTCTCCCATCCTTCAATTCACAACATGCATGGAGTACAGATGGCCGGTGGAGGTGAGATCCCTGTTGATCCTGATGTTGGGTTCGACGGACAGGGCCAAGGAGGTGAGATTGAAATTGCAAGAGCCCTCATAAACGCCAATGGTAACGCCAATGGCCAGGATGGTGATGGTGACGAGGATTTGTTCTGATTCAGGGTACGGTTGATTTTGTTTTGTTTCTGTTCTGTTGTTTGATATCGTTTATTGTTGGTTTCCATTGTACTATTACTAAAACATATAGGTCTACACTGGTTCAGTGTACTTCTCATGCAGCGCCGGTGGGCGTGTCTCGTAATTGGTTCCGGGACATTCGACGTGCGATATTTTCGACCAGCTTGTCCTACTACTAGTACGTGCTCATATATAGCGTACTAGTATAGACGTACTAGTATAGCCAGCCAGATACTTAATGTAGGCCGATGATATTATGTTTCCTGCAAGGACAATACGCCGGTGCCAATCAGCTAGTGTTGTACTTCGACGAACGACGTTTATTTCTTCAAGCAGAGAGGATCAATCTCTCATGAACAAGTCTCGGCTCGACAGGCTATACAGAAAGAGGTCACAGAAGGTACACACGCACGACGCATACGAGCGAGACGACGCGGCCAAATCAAATTGAAATGGGTCGTCACGCTGTCCATCATGTGGTCGTTGTGTGTACTACTGTCTCTCTTATATATAGTCAATCATCATAAAAGACTCTCTAAACAAATCAGTAAATGCAAGGTTTTTGGTCATAGGTCACATCAGCCATCCTCCAGGCCGTCTCAGCACCGATGTCATCACTTGAAAATAGTCTCCAAACCAATCACCAGAAGTCTCCAAAAAACCGGTGAAGTAACAAGCAACAAACAAAAGGCTGAGAAGATTGGATTCCAACCAAAGGACTTCAAACAATAAAGCAAAGATCACAAAAAAACAAAAGTGAAGGTGGTGAAGATGCCAGATGGGGTCATTAACAAATTAGAAGTCGACACCGATCACCATAGCCAACAAGGCCATTCTGACGAACAAGCCGTATCTCATCTGTCTGAAGTAGGCAGCTCTCTGGTCAAAGTCAACCTCCTCACGGATCTCGTTAACACGTGGAAGCGGGTGCATGACACACATGTGCTGCTTGGCGTAAGACAAAATCTTGTTGTCGACAATGTAGGTGTCCTTGAGTCTCTCGTAGTCATCCTGGTTCTTGAATCTCTCCTGCTGGACTCTGGTGCAGTACAACACATCGGACTTGGCAATGATGTCCTTGGTCAACTCCTCAGACTCGGATGCAAGCATGTCGTGGTCGATCAACATCTGTCTGATACCCTCTGGGAGTCTCAACTCCTTTGGAGAAACAAGGTTGACACGAACCTGGTAGTGACGGAGAAGGTGGCAGAGAGAGTGAACTGGACGGCCGTACTTCAAGTCACCCATGAATGTAACAGTGATACCGTTGACGGTACCCAACTCCTCACGGATGGTGAACAAGTCCAGGAATGCCTGAGTTGGGTGCTCACGGGAACCGTTACCACCGTTCAAGATTGGAACTGGAGAGAACTTGGCAGCAATCTCAGCAGAAGACTCCTCTGGGTGACGAAGAGCAATGGCATCAGAGTAAGAGGCCAAAGTTCTGATGGTGTCCTGAAGAGACTCACCCTTCTTTACAGAAGAGGAAGAGGCGGAAACAGCAATGGTTCTACCACCAAGTCTCTGCATAGCAGCATCGAAGGAAGAAGCAGTTCTGGTGGATGGCTCGTAGAACATGGTGGTCAACAAACGGCCCTGGAGCAAGTCCAAAACGCCACGTCTCTCAACAGACAATCTCATCTCCTGGGCAACAGTGAACAGAGCATGCAAGTCAGATCTGTTGAACTGGTTCACAGACAACACGTGACGACGCAAGAATGGGTTGTTGGAGCGGATGTAAGAAGCAATGGCGCCTGGTGGGGACAACTCTCTTGGTGGACGGGAAGAAACCAACTCAGCACCCTTGATCTCGTTCTCAGTCTTTGGAGCCTCTTCAACAATTGGACGAATGGTGTCAGCAGAGAAGGAGAATCTGGCTCTCTTGGTGATCTGTGGAGAAGCCAACAAAGGCTCGTTGAAGACTGGGGTTTGAGCAACAACGGAACCGCCTCTCTTCTTGTAAGCAGAGTTGTCGGTACCAAGAGCCTGAGAGACAACCAAGTCACCCTCCAAGCAAACAGTCTGGCCGTAGAACTGGACACGCTCAACACCGCCCTTCAATTTACCTTGGAAAGGAGAGAAGACAGAAGATGAGTGAAGAGTAGACAACTCACGGTCCATGTCAAGCTCAATGACGGAGTCCTGCTCAGCCAAGTTGAAAATCTCAATTGGCTTGTCGTGCAAACGGTCAACAATGTCCTCGATGGTCAAACGGCCGTCGGTGACAGCAGTGAACAACAATGGCAGAGCATCAGAGATACCCAACCCAGCAGACACTGGCTTACCCAAGAAGGAAGCAAGCAATGTTGGGATAACACCAATGGAGAAGACGTCAACAATGTCAATGTTCTCCCACAAAGCAGCCTGGTCGGCCTTGGTTGGCAAGAAGTTAGCAGATGGGTACTCGTCTTGGGAAAGGAACAAAGAGTAGATGGAGACATCAAATGTAACCAAAGAGGACTTCTCCTTGACAAGCTTAATGATGTCCAAGTCACTCTTGGAGTTCACGCCAGTAACGTGGATGGTGTGGTTGTTCAAGGTAGCCAAGAGCAAGAGAGAGGCCAAATCAGTAGACTTGGCATCTGTGATGATTGGCTTGTTTGCTGGCCAAGCACTCAACTGTGGGGAGACAGCAGAAACCTCAGACTTGATGAACTCGTTGAATGGCAAGAACAAAGAACCAACACTGGAAGCAACCTGAGCAACCTGAGACTCGTTACCCTTGGTGGCAGCGAAAGACAAGCTGTAGTCGGTGAAACCATTGTCAGCCAAAGTAATAACAACCTCGTTCAAGGACTTGACGTTATCAACAACCTCGTGGTTAGAAGTAACAGGCAAGATCTGGTTGTAAGTGAAACCAGAGACCAAAGACTGTCTGGTGGCCTCCTCGAAGTCATGTGGAGAGGAGACAGATGGAAGCAAGGTGGAGATGTTCACAAGACCTGGAATGGTGACAGTTCTGTGAGAAGTCTGAGCATCTCTGTTGGAAATGTCGAGACTGATGTTTCTAGACATGGCCTCGATCAACAACTTAGCACACTTGACGTTGGTGACCAAAGGAACAGCGTAATCAACAGCCATACGACGAGTTCTGTAACCCTTGGAAGTGTAGTTGGCTGGACGACGGAATCTGTTGGAAGATGGCAAGTTGATGTACAAGTCAATCAAGTTGTTGGCCAAGTGCTCAGTCAAAGAGTACTCACTCTTCTGGTCATCCTTGTCGTCGTTCAAGATCTCCAAGTACTTGACTGGAATGTCGTGCTCTTGGATGAAGTCGGCAGTACCAGAGGTGGCAAACAAGTTGAAGCCCATCTCGTGCAACTTCTTGACAGAAGGAAGCAACTCCTGCTTCTCCTTGAAGGAACCAATAGAAAGCAAGATGTTCTTCTTTGGCAAACGGAAACCAGTGGAGATCAAAGACTTCAAGTAAGCCTCGTACTTGTTGTGACCGAAAGTAGCAACCTCACCAGTGGAAGCCATCTCAACACCAAGAATTGGGTCAGCACCAGACAAACGAGAGAAAGAAAACTGAGGAACCTTGACGGCACAGTAGTCATCTGGCAAGTTCTGAACTGGGTAAGGATCAACTGGCAAGCCCATGATAGCCTTGGTAGCCATTTCAATCATGTTGGTACCAACAACCTTGGAGATGAATGGGAACGAACGAGAAGCACGAACGTTACACTCAATGACCTTGATGTCGTTGTTCTTGGCAATGAACTGGATGTTGTATGGACCAGTGATGTTCAAAGCCTTACCGATCTTGGCAGTGGCAACAACAATTCTCTTGACAGTCTCTGGGTCCAAGTCCTGTGGAGGAACAATCAAAGTGGCGTCACCAGAGTGAACACCAGCATTCTCAACGTGCTCAGAGACAACGTGCATGATCAATTCACCGTCCTTGGCAACAGCATCCATCTCAATCTCCTTGGCGTTCTCAATGTACTTGGTGATGACAACTGGGTAATCACGAGAGACCTCAACGGCCTGAGCCAAGTAAGAAGCCAAGTCATCCTTGGAGTAGACAGTGTTCATGGCAGCACCAGACAAGACGTAAGAAGGACGAACCAACACTGGGTAGCCAACAGCAGCAGCAAAGCCCTCGGCCTCGTCAATAGAAGTCAACTCCTTCCAAGCTGGCTGATCAACCTCAATCTTGTCCAGCATACGGGAGAACTTGTAACGGTTCTCAGCAGAGTCAATCATCTCTGGAGAAGTACCAAGAATCTTGACGCCATTTCTGTGCAGTGGCAAAGCAATGTTGTTGGAAGTCTGACCACCCATAGAGATGACAACACCAGAAGACTGCTCAAGCTCGTAGATGTCCAAGATTCTCTCCAAGTTGATGGTCTCGAAGTACAATCTGTCAGCCTCGTCGTAGTCAGTGGAGACGGTCTCTGGGTTGTAGTTGATCATGATGGTCTTGATGCCCTTCTCTCTCAAAGTTCTGACCGCAGTAACAGCACACCAGTCAAATTCAACAGAAGAACCGATACGGTAGACACCGGAACCAAGAACCATGACACCGTGGTCGTCAAACTCGACATCACTGGAGTCAGCGTTGTAGGTGATGTACAAGTAGTTGGTGTAAGCTGGGAACTCAGCGGCAACAGTGTCAATCTGCTTGACGAATGGAACAACACCAAACTCCTTTCTGAGTCTTCTGATGGCAACCTCGTTGGAACCGACAAACTTGGCAATCTGTCTGTCCTCGAAACCAAGCTGCTTAGCTTCACGGACAGCCAATGGGGTCAACTTCTCCTTGGCGCCGAAGGACTCCAAGTACTTACCGAACTTGATCAAACCCTCCAACTTGTTCAAGAACCACTTGTCAATCTTGGTCAACTCCCAACACTTCTGAACAGAGTAACCGGAGTACAAGGCGTTAGCAAGAGCGAACAAACGCTGGTCAGATGGTGTCTGCAACTCAGCATCAATATCAATGGACATCATAGCCTCAGTCTCGTTGAATCCCAAGTTGTGGTAGTCGACAGAACGGATGGCCTTCTGAATAGCCTCCTCGAAGGTTCTGCCAATGGACATGACCTCACCGACAGACTTCATGGAAGACGACAAGAGAGTAGAGACTCTGGTGAACTTCTTCAAGTCCCATCTTGGAATCTTGACAACAACGTAGTCCAAAGATGGCTCGAAACAAGCACAAGTGACCTTGGTAACAGAGTTCTTGACCTCGTTCAATGGAATGTTCAATCCCAACTTAGCAGCAATGAAAGCCAATGGGTAACCAGTAGCCTTGGAAGCAAGAGCAGAAGAACGAGACAAACGAGCGTTGACCTCAATGATGCAGTACTCCTTGGAGAATGGGTTAAGAGCATACTGGATGTTACACTCACCAACAACACCCAAGTGTCTGATGACGTTGACAGCAGTAGTTCTCAACATGTTGTAGTCCTCATCGGACAAAGTCTGAGATGGTGCAACAACAATGGAGTCACCAGTGTGGATTCCCAATGGGTCAAAGTTCTCCATGTTACAGACTGTGATACAGTTGTCAAAGGCATCACGGACAACCTCGTACTCGATCTCCTTCCAGCCCTTCATGGATCTCTCAACGAGAACCTGAGGAGAGGCAGCGAAAGCCTTGTTACAGAGCTCAACCAACTCCTCCTCGTTGTCAGCGAAACCAGAACCAAGACCACCCAAAGCGTAAGCAGCACGAACAATGACTGGGAAGCCAATGTCCTTGACAGCCTCAAGAGCTTCTTCAACAGAGTTGGCAGAGTGGGACTTGGCAACCTTCTCGCCAATCTCTTCCATGGCCTTGGCAAACAAGTCACGGTCCTCAGTGGTGATGACAGTGTCGACCTGGGTACCCAAGACCTTGACACCAAGAGACTCGAACTCGTCCTTCATCTCAATACCAACAGACAAGGCGGTCTGACCACCGAATGTACAGTAGATGGCGTCTGGCTTCTCGTGCTTGATAACCTTTCTGACAAACTCAGCAGTGACAGGCAAGAAGTAGACCTTGTCGGCGAGACCCTTGGAAGTCTGGATGGTGGCAATGTTTGGATTGATCAAGATGGTATAGATGCCCTCCTCCTTCAAAGCCTTGATGGCCTGGGAACCTGAGTAGTCGAACTCACCGGCCTGGCCAATGGACAAACCACCAGAACCAAGAACCAAGACCTTCTTTGGGTGAACTCTTGGGTGAGCAGCCAAGTTGTCTTCAATCTTACCACCTGGGAACTCAACAGCCTTCAAAGTCTTAGTGGTCTTGTGCTCCAAGACAGCCTTGATGAAAACGTCAAACAAGAACTCAGTGTCTCTTGGGCCTGGAGTAGACTCTGGGTGGAACTGGACAGAGAAGTATGGCAACTCAGTGTGGTAGATACCTTCGTTGGAACCGTCGTTGGCGTTCACGAACAACTCCTTCCAGCCAGAAGACAGAGTGGTGGTGTCAACGGCGAAACCGTGGTTCTGGGAGGTGATGTAACAACGACCGGAGATGCTGGAGGTACATGGAATGTTGTGACCTCTGTTACCGAACTTGAGCTTGAGAGTAGAAGCACCAGTGGCTCTGGCCAAAAGCTGATGACCAAGACAGATACCGAAGATTGGGGACTTCTTGGACTCAACAATCTTAGTCAACTGGGAGACAACGTTGTCCATGACAGATGGGTCACCTGGACCGTTGGAGATGAACAAACCGTCATACTCCTCAGACAAGAGATCGTGGTTCCATGGAACAACCTTCAATTCAACACCACGTCTGACGAAGCAACGGATCTGGTTGTACTTCATACCAACATCGACAGCGACGATTCTCAAAGTCTTGCCATCTGGGCCCTTGACAGCGTTCTCAGCAGATGGAGTGTAGACAACTGGCTTTGGAGTAGAGACCTTGGCAACCAAGTTCTTGACGTTTGGGTCGTCCCACTCTGGGATGTCAAAGTGAGATCTCCAGTTCTCAGAGCAAGCATCCTCAACAGAACACTTGTCAGACTGAACGCCAATACGACCAAGCATAGAACCAGACTCTCTCAAGTGCTTGGTAAGAGCTCTGGTGTCAACACCGTAGATGGCTGGGATGTTCTCCTCCTTCAACCACTGGCCAAGAGAAGACTTGGCCAAGAAGTGAGAGAACTCCTCGGTGTAGTGAGCAACAACCAAACCAGCAATGTGGATCTTGTTGGACTCGAAGTACTTTGGCAACTCTGGGACATCATCGTCTCTGAGCTCACGGTCTGGAACACCGTAGTTACCAACCAATGGGTAGGTGATGACCAAGATCTGACCCTCGTAAGAAGGATCGGTGATGGCCTCTGGGTAGCCAACCATACCAGTCTGGAAGACAAGCTCACCGGCGGCTGGGATCTCGGAACCGAAGGAGTAACCTTCCAAGACGGAACCGTCCTTCAACTCCAAGGCCATCAAACGGTTACCTGTAGATTCCATTGGAGGAGAGATTGGGGCAGATGGAGTAGTGATAGAAGCCATTGTGTAGTAGGGAAGAGTGACAGGTGTCGGAGCTGATGGCGTGTTAGTAGGCTGATTTCAAACTGAAAGGGATCACCCTGGAAAACTACATGAAAATTGACTGAAAAGTCAAGAAAAGTGCTTCTGAGAAGTCATGAGATTAAAAACTATAGGCATCGAGCTACTCCAACTCAAAATTGCGTCCTCTTGGTCTTCAATGTTGGTAGTCATGTGCCCTGACGCGTCTGGTTCAAGTTCCCCATGAGAGGTCCCCTCACCGCGTCAATTGGCAGCAAGGACATACCTTGGTCAGACAGTAAGGACCGCTGTGAGTTGGAGGCATCGACAGGCTCCGTTAGTTTCTCTTCTTATCCTCGTTCTCATACTTGCACTCTTCTTAGACCCAGTTTTCTCATGTAGCTGGAGGCAATCCAACAAGACACGTACCAATAAGCGTTTCAAAAAGCTGTTGTTTCAAAAGTGGAGACAGTTAGGACAAACGGAGCCAAAGACCAAAAGTTTGGAGACTGTGGGGATCTTTGTGAGCTCTGTGGAGTTCTTGACTGCAGTTGACGTCTTTGGAGTAGAGCGGCAACAAACAATAGCTGAGGTGGTGGAGACTGGTAGCGAGTAGCTTATTGGGGCGGCAGAGTCTTCTTGTTTTCCCTAATGGCACACTGATCCACTGAGGCACTCGAAGAGAGCTTTCTGAGAGAGGAAGAAGGAAGAGAGAGAGAGAGGAAGAGAGGAGAGAAGGGCTTCATACAGGCGAGAAGATGAAAATTTGTAGTCAAAAATTTTTATCCATACAGCTGCCATTTTTACGCAGCCGCGATGCGAAAAGAAATTTTAAGACCAATTTGCGCAAAATGGCGAAATCTGCGGAGTAAGGCGAGAAGCAATTTCCCCAGTTTGGGGACTGGATTTTGCTTAAGAGTTTCTGGAGGTACTACTATGTATCTAATCAGGCCATATTACTACTTGTTAAAACTTTAGGGAAAGCTTTGCTTCCAATTCGGCGTTTCGATCACTGCGATGAGCTCACCTTTTTCGCCGGTTTGCGCGGGACGTCACTTTTGTTCCCCCATGAAGTCAGTTCTTTTGCAGCGCAAGCCTTTCGCAATTACCTATTCCGGATTGCTTTTCGCCAAACTTTTTGTGACATGGCCGTGCGGAGTCAATCGCGAAAAATTGGCGGGAGCTCGCGTAACATAGGGCAGGGGAAGTGGTCACACGACCACTAACAGATGGTGTTAGGGATTGGTGAGTGGATCATAAGTTCCAGAATCCACTTATATAGAGCATCATCTTAAAATTAAAGCCTTTCAAGCCCAAAATGGCCCCATATCGGCCTGGAAGTGAAACTTCCGGCTGCGATGAGGCCAAGCGCATCGAACAAGTTCGAGAAAGCGCGAAAAGCAGGAGGCTGAGGCCGCTGGGATGCCATGAACGATCTTCATCGAAACAAAACACTGGAATTAGCGCTTCCCAAAGCCCATAGTCACTCATATCCACACTTCACTTCTCAGGACAGAGAGCAGCTGCCATATCACGCCACCGAGGCCACTGCTTCCTGCTTTTCTCCACTCCTTTTCCGGTCATTCCAAGGCCGTTTCGTGCTGGCGGCTCCCTTCAGCTCATCGTCATACACCTAACTCCACGCCGTCATACAGCCACACATCTATCAGCGCGGTTCGGCTGATAAACTTGCTGTCTCCCGTATTTCCCCAAAGTCCCACTCACATCTTCCATATACCTCCACAGCCCCCTAACAAGCCTTCAAAGGCCGTCTCCTACAACTACATCCACGTGCTGCACTCAGAAGACTCAACATACACACACACGAATGGGTATTCTTGACAAACTCCGGCACCACGAGGAGCCCACAGTGAAGGAAGAACCCGATACGAGGAGAACCATCTCTCGAACGCAGTCTCTCTCGACATTTGACGTCAAGAAGTCCGTCGGCTGGAAAATTCGAGATGCTGTTGGATACCTTGAAGAAAAGCTCGGGCCCTACTTGAAGAAGATCTTCCCCAACTTCATTGTTGTTCACTATGCATACATTATCTTCATGGCCATCATTGTCTCCATCCTCATGTACCCAGTGAAGAACGAAAGGTACATCGACATTCTCTTCTTTGCAACAGGCTCAGTCACACAAGCAGGTTTGAACACCGTCAATCTTGGAGACATGGCATTATACCAACAAATCGTCATCTACGTTGCAACCACATTGACCACTCCCATCTTTATCCATGGTTCTCTCTGCTTCTTGCGTCTATACTGGTTTGAGCGCCATTTCGATGATATCAGGGAGAAGTCAAAGCTGAACTTCAAGATGAGACGGACAGCTACACTTGCTGCAAGAACACAGTCTATGGAGAGACAGCGCACACTTGACTCACAAAGGTCAAGGAGACACTCAGCGCTACCAGTGGATGTACCCACGAGCTCTACAACTAACGAAACGCCAGACTCTTCCAAACCAAACGAGTCAAGTACTTCATCCGAGCTTTCCGTTGCAGAAGGTCCAACAACTCTGACACAGTCTCGGTCTGACCTCTATCATGCTGACCAGGGAGTGACACACATGTCAGAACCATCTTCGGAAGATGAAGGTGATGTCCTTCCTCCTCAGCAGAGAACGATCAAGTTTGCCAGTGACGAAAACCTGAACAAGCCATCAAAAACTGCACCACAAAGCGCCATCAAGTTCGATGACCTTCCTACTCCTAACCGTGAAGGTTTTGATCCCAAGGACGTCTTCATGTCCATTGCCATGATGCGTGACAAGCAAAACCGTCAAGGTGATAATGGCGAGAACGAAGGTCCAGCTATTGTCGTTCACGGTCCAGCAGAGAGAAACACACACTCAAGAAAGAGCTCATCGTTGCAGTTTGAGCTGGGCAAGCCAAAGAGACCTGTCTCCCACAGAAAGAGGTCCGGTTTGAGAAGAAGCTTTTTGCTCAACAGATCAAGTATGAGTGACAGAAGTGAAGATGAGATCGATGACATTACCGAAGACGCTGAGAATGAGCAACATGGTTCATCGGATGAAGAGAGCATTCTCGAGAGAGCACAGTCCCATCTGCAGCTCCCATCCTCTGACCAGAGCGGCGGTGTCAAGTATGCCAAGAGATCGAACACACTTGATGTTCCATCAAAGAAGAACCTTGGTTTTGGAAAGTCACCAACATTTGAGAAGTTTGTCAAGAAGAGATTCAAGGCTCCAAAGGTTTTGAGAAGAAGATTGTCATCAAGTGCCATTGACGACGAATCAGTTGAATATGATGACACCGACTCTGATGAGGAAGACCAAGATGGCGATAACTCCTTGAGAAGACAGATGTCCACCCAATATCTTTCCTGGACTCCAACGGTCGGAAGAAACTCCACTTTTGTAAACTTGTCTGATCAACAGAAGGAAGAGCTTGGTGGTGTCGAGTACAGAGCCGTCAAACTTCTTGCCAAGCTTCTCCTCATCTACTACATTGGATTCCATGTCATCGGCATCATGTTCCTTCTCCCATGGATGCTCAAGACCAAGAAGTATCAGGATGTCGTGCGCAGCAGTGGTGTCAATCTCACTTGGTGGGGCTTCTTCACGTCCGCTTCAGCCTTCAACGATCTGGGATTCACACTCACAGCAGACAGTATGAACTCTTTCCAGGACTCACCCTATGCATTGTTGGTTATGAGCTTCTTCATTGTCATTGGTAACACTGGTTTCCCAATCTTCTTAAGATTTCTCATCTGGGTACTCTTCAAATTCTCAAAAGAGCTGTCCCTTTTCAAAGAGTCTCTGGGATTTCTGCTTGATCATCCACGTCGTTGCTTCACTCTCCTGTTCCCATCTGCCCCAACATGGTGGTTGTTCTTCATTCTCTTGGTGCTCAACCTTGTCGACTTGATCTTGTTCATCATTCTCGACTTGAATGCATCGGTTGTTGAAGACCTCAGCGCCGGCCATAAGATCCTTGATGGTTTCTTTCAAGCTGTGAGTACCAGAACCGCAGGTTTCTCCTGTGTCGATCTCTCCAAGTTACATCCAGCCGTCCAGGTCAGTTACATGGTGATGATGTATATCTCCGTCATGCCATTGGCCATCTCCATCAGAAGAACCAACGTTTACGAAGAGCAATCCCTTGGTGTTTATCTGGGCAAGCAGGCAGAGGACGAGGTTGATGAGCAGAGTAAGAATGCTACTTCGTTCATTGGTGCCCATTTGAGAAAGCAGTTGTCCTTTGACTTGTGGTTTGTCTTCTTGGGCTTGTTCATCATTTGCATTGCTGAAGGAGGTCGTATCCAGGATCCTGACGACCCTTCATTTGGTGTCTTCCAGTGTCTCTTTGAGGTTGTTTCTGCTTACGGTACAGTTGGTATGTCCCTTGGCTACCCAAATATCAGTGCATCCTTCTCTGCCGAGTTCTCAGTCATCTCCAAGCTTGTCATCATTGCCATGATGATCAGAGGACGTCACAGAGGTTTGCCATACTCCCTTGATCGTGCCATCATGTTGCCATCCGCCAAGATGGAGAAGAGAGACAAGTATCAGGACATGCATGCTGGACACCATCTTCGTCGTGCTGAGACCATGGGAAGTGTCAATGATCCTGTCATTGAGTTCTTCAAGAGTGCTGCACCAAAGGCCATCAGAGACCGCATGAAGAGACCATCATTCTTTGCTACCAGATCGTCTGATGGTGGCCACGGTTCAAGAGGACACAGGCGTACTGCAAGTGGTGCCTCATTCCTGAACCGCAACTTCACCAGCCCAGATATTGAGGCTACTGGTGGCTACTTCAACACATCCCACGATCTATCCTCAACTTCATTCAGAGATGTCCACTTCAGCCACACAAGTCTCGGCCACGCCAGCGAGCCCGACAACATCCGTCCAACACAAACGAACGAGTCTTACGAGCTGCAAAATATGGGAGCTATCTCCGATGCTGATGATATTGGTGGACCTATTCGTGTTGCTGAGACTGCAGTGGACCGGGAGGCATTGGACATGGGTACGAGAAGAAACTCCATCCAAACGTTATGATTCATTATTTTGTTTCCAGTTGTTGTTCATATCTTTTAGGCTCCTCTTATGTCATGAGTTGCCTTAATCCAGTTGTTTAATCGAGCATATTATAACTTCATGATTATTGATCTCCAATTAGAAGTAATCCGGTGCTGTAGTACATTAAGGCATGTGACCAAGCAGCACAGCTAGGCGCGCACAAGCTATAGCCTACGTACATGACCTATATTATTGTAGACGCTGTGATGTGCTCCAATAACATGTACTTACCATTCTACTGGTTGTTAAGTGCTATATGTTCAGTAGAGATGATGCACTTCGAATGCATCAATGACTCAGTGCCCTCAAGATCTCGGAGCGGCAAGACCAGCAGCCTCTTGTAGCCATGTCAGCTCAATCACACTCACATTACGAGCATACGCCTTGGTAGTGAAGACAAAGTCATTGTACATGATGGCATCCACCTTCTTTCCAAACACCATTGATGACGGGTGGATGGAGATGGGTTCGCCGGACTTCGATGTCTTGTACGATCTGTCTGGGTATCCAATGGCCGTGTTCGACACAAGGCCTGACAAGAATGACTTCAGAACGCCCTCAATGTCAAATGATTTGGTGGATTCCTCATCTTCATCAAAGAGGTGTTTGTCTTTGGTCAGGGCAATCATGTACTGCTGAATCTGGTTTCTCACTCGGAGGACGTTTCTGAATCCTCTGTATGACAATGCAAGCTCCTTACACCACTGCTTTCTCTCTGTAGCGTTATCGAAGTGGATGTAGAAGTCCAGCATCTCCTTCACTGTGATGAGGTCACCATGCTTGCTACCCAAGAGGCAGACCGCTCTTCTCTTCTCGTTGACATCATCACGGAGCTCTGCCGGTGGATTCAACACCAAGTTATCAACAGAGAGACAGGAAACAATATCCACTGCTGCTGGAAGACATCCTCTCTTGTGAGCATTCAACAGGATAGCAGAAAGTTGGGGTTCCAGCGGGAGACTGGCCATCTGTGTACCCAGCTGTGTGATTGATCCACTGTCGTCCAATGCCTTCAGATGGTACAACTCTGTCATAGCAGCGACAAGAGCATCCTTTCCTGGGTTCTCCAGCCATGACCAGTTGAGTACATCTTCAACACCAGCTGTCTTGAGCATGAGCACAGGGGACGACACGTTTGTTCTGATGATCTCAGCTTCTGTCTGTGTTGGCAGCTTGTCGTAGTCCTGTTCTGTGTAGAGTCTGAAAGCCTTACCTTCTCTTTCACGACCGGCTCTACCGGCTCTCTGAGCTGCAGATGCCTTAGAAATAGGAACAGTCAACAAAGTCGATAGTCCGAGACTGTGTCTCCAAACCTTGACTTTTCTTAGTCCGGAATCGATGACGTATCTGACTCCAGGAACGGTGACAGAAGTCTCAGCAATGTTTGTGGATAGAATAACTTTTCGTCTTCTGGCCTTGAGAGGTGCAAACACCTTAGCTTGATCAGCTGGTGGCAATGATGCATAGAGTGGAAGTGGAACAATGAGCGGTGCCTCCTTCGGTAGATATGGTGCGAACTTCTCCAACAACATCACACACTTGTCAATATCCTCTTGACCAGGCATGAACACCAGAATGTCACCTTCAAGCTCTCCATTGTTCACCTGGATGATTGCCTTGATGGTGCTGTCCACGAGATCGTCACACGGTTTGTCCACGTACAGTCTGTCAACGTTGTACATTCGACCCTCGATGAAGAGAATCTCTGCATTGTCGAAGAACTTCGAGAACTTTTCGGCATCAAGAGTAGCAGACATGATGATAACATTGAGATCATTTCTTTTCCTCAAAAGCTCCTTGAGGAAACCCATCAGCAAATCTGTGAGGACCGTTCTCTCGTGTGCCTCATCGATGATGACTGTGGTGTATTGCTTCAAGTTTGCGTCAAGCATGATCTCCCTGAGAAGCATACCATCAGTGAGATACTTCAACTTGGTGTGATTATGAGCCTTGTTGTCGAATCTGACAGAGTAACCCACTTTGTCTCCCAATTGTGTACCAACTTCCTCTGACACTCTTGAGGCCAAGTTGATGGCGGCAACTCGACGAGGTTGTGTCACAGCAATTCCCTTGGAGTTGTGTGGCATTAGGAACTGTGGGACTTGTGTGGATTTACCAGAACCTGTTTCACCAATGAGAACTGTGACTCTGTTCTTGGTGAGATGCGACATGAGCTCTGCCTTGGCCTTGTACACTGGAAGAGTCTTCCGCACTTCGAGAAGCTCTCGGGATTTCGCCCTCAGTTGGTCTATCGTTGGACGACCAGTGGACCTTGTGTCCCTTCCTTCTTCTTCCTCTTCATCATCACTGAAGAAGGACACAGTCTTGGGTGTTTTGGGTGTTGTGTCGAGTCTCTTCGTGCTGAGTCTTTGTTTCTTTGTTTGCTGATGCGTGGATTGGGGTTGCTTGGGCTGTACAGCCTGCTGCTCTGAAATGGTCACAGGTGATGGCTGGGTCTCTTCACTGAGTTTCTCAGTGTGCCCTTGGTTCTGTGTTCCCTTCTTGTTCCTTCTTCTCTTCTTCTTTTTCTGTGGAGTTGACTGTTCCTGAGATATATCCCCAGGAGTGTTTAGAGAGTCCAACGAGGCTGTCTGCGCGGGATCAACGGCGCCAAACTTGACGTGGAGTTTCTGGTTGGTATTTGTGGGTCCCATGATGGTACTCCAGTGAAGATAAGTGTGCTTCTTTTTCAAATCTGTGTGGTTTAACTGCCCTTGCTGAGACCAAATACGCACTAGTAGCTCATCGCCCGAAAAAATTCAGGCTTTCTCCATCTGCACCGCCACAGTGGCTGGTGCCGCGCCGTTTTAAGCCGCCTCCGCGATTGCACCGCCACATGTTTTCGATTCCCGAGCGCGACAGGAAAAAAGGCTCCGCCCAAGCCCCAAACACAGCGCCAACTCCCCGGGCAAAGTGCTCAGACAAGACTCCAACAGCCAATAAGAAGCCTCGGTGCAAACATGGCTCTCCGCATACGCCCGGCCACTACACTCACCGTGATTCTCGGCGTGGCGCTCGCGTTCCAGATCATAGCCATCATCACGGTCCCAATCACCCAGAGCATCTCGCTGTGTACCTATGATGGCGTTAAGTTCGGTGTCTTTGGCCTCTGCTCGAACGGATCATGCACGAGTCCCCGGATCGGATACACAACCGATGATCTTGAGCACCTCAGTGGCTTCTCCCTTCCGTCTAACGCCCGCCACTCGCTCTCGAAGCTGCTCATTGTCCATCCCATTGCTGCAGGTTTCACTGCCATCCTCTTCTTCAACGCCATTCTCCTACATCTACACGGACCATCTTCGTCAATGAAATTGCTCTTCTTCCTCCTTCTGTGGTGCATGCCAGCATTCTTGCTTACTCTGCTCTCCTTCCTCGTGGACATCATGCTCTTCGTGCCGCATTTGGATTGGGCAGGCTGGGTCATTCTCGCGTCCACTGTCTTGATTGCGATCTCTGCGATCCTGCTTTGTATCATGAGAAGAACAGTTTCCTCAAGAAAGGCCATGAAGAGAAACAACAGTCAATACGGTGGTGATAACTATCAAATGGCCCCATTGACCTATGGATATGGAACAGTGGATGGAGGATCTGAGTACAAGTATGACTCCAATTCGAAGGACGAAGATGGTGACGAAATAGCTCCATTTATTCATGATGATCACACATACAACTTTGATGACTCTGCAAGATACGATGATGTTGGAGAAATGCCACAAGCAAGTGCATACGACTCTGTCCGTGGAAACAGTGCCAATACCTACCGCAGCTCTGACATTCTCACGCCGCCAACTACGGCCTACAGAGGAGGCTACGAATACACTTCACCAGCCACAGCACCGATTCCAGAGGCTGAGATGGAAGTTCCAGAATACGATCGGCCAGCAACAGAGCCAGTTCCAACACCTCAAGAGTTTGTACCGCAGCCGCACGACTTCACCGCGACAAGTGTTCCTCCTGAAACAGAAATGCCACTGAGCCCTCCACAGACGGCGCCATATCCGTCCGAGATTCCAATTGCCACGCTAAGCGATCTCCCGGAAGCTACGTCTGCTCCGTATCCACAAGATGTGATTCCAAGGTCCTCGAAGCTGACTGGCCCCCGCCCTATGCCAACGACTCCAAGATCAACCTCAGGCCCTTCAGATGTCGGCGCCACGGCGCCTCTTGCGGATGAGATTTGGGGATTTGTTCCAGATGAAGATACACCAACAGCACCCCCGCTTCCAGCTGAGTCACAAGAGTATGAAGATACTGCTGATGTCGAATCCGTTGTGACCGATGCGATAATCACCAACCCAGAAGTTGAAAGAGAGCCAACCTACAGAACGAGAATTGCCCAAAAACTTGAGGCTCTTCAACCAGCCACATACTCGACTGACAGTTTTGCTGAGACAGATGAGGATCTTTTGGCTCCATCAAAGAGACCGAATCAGAGAGAAATTGGTGAGATTTTCACGGATGGTGAAGACACGACCTTTGATGACACGCAGGATGACACCACCATGAGCAGAGGTGACCAATCACAGTTTGATGAGGAGCTGGTTTCCAGTCAAGCACAACCAGACCATAATCTCTCGCTGAACGTTCCAGATATTCTAGATGACGCATCGTCTACATACTCTTCACAGATTCCATCAACAATTAACACCCCTGTCGAAACATCATTCCCTCGTCGCCAGCCATCTGTTCTTCAAAAGTCACAGATTCCAGAAGGAGAAGTCCTGTCATCAGATGTTCTACAAGCCATTGGTGACCATGGAGTCATGACACCATCAGACATCACACTTGATGAGTTCCCATTCCCAGATGCGAATGAGCGTCGCTCAACACCAGCGCCATCCTTCAGCAATGAGTCGATCGGTTCATCGACATTCACGTCCGTCTCACAGAGAGGAATCAACCCGAGATACTTCGAGTCCAACCCAGAAGAGTACGCTGCTTATGTCCAACGCCAGAACCTCATGGCCAGAAATGGAGTCCACACAGGGCAACCAAGACCAGGAGCAACTGGGTCCGCTGACTTGCTCATCGCATCCAACCCAGACTTTAGCATTGGTGCATTGAAGACGAAGAAAAGCGGCCGCAGATGATGACGGTTTATTTATGTAACGACAGTGATGATTATGTCTTTCTTCCAGTTTGTTTTAATGCTCATACTACGTAGTGGTCACTGTATGTACAAGGTCCTCATATTCATAGCTTGCTCTCAAGTGCCTTGAGCAACTCTTCTCTGGAAAGGGTATCACGACCAGGTCTTCCATACCAACTGAATCCAGTTGCCTTCGTTGTTCTGTTCTTCAACTCAGCAGCTGTTGTGGAATCAATCTCGGCCTCGGCCAATAACGTCTTCGCCAGGATGAAAGAGCCGTTGTCAATGGAGCACTTGATGAGGAAGATCTTGGTGTCCTGGGTCCATGGAGAGAATTTTTGGATTCTCTTCAAAATTCCAATAGTCAAATGTAGTGATCTCGCCTCATTCTTTTCCTTTCCTGAAATAGAAGTCTCGATGAAGTCCAAGGCCTTAACGAGTGCAGGTTCGATCTGTGCAACAATCTGTGTCATCTCCAAGCCGGTGTACTTTCTTTCGAGAAGGTCAAGGATACTCGTCAGTTCATTGTGTGTCTTGGATATGAGCATGAGCTCACTTGCAGTGTTTGCGTCCAGGGTGGTGTAGAGGACATCCTCGAGTCCCGTGAGGTACTTCAGGATTTCAATGTTGTCCTTTGTCTTTGGCTTTGCCTGGCCCTCTGCCATGCGGATGTATCTCTGAACAATATCACTGGTTGGTGAAGCCCCGAGCTCCTTGAGTTCAAACAATAGTCTCTTGACTTCTGCTGCTGCTGTGCGGTAGAATGTGCATAGTTGGATGTACGAGATTTTCAATTCTGGAGACTGTGCGAGGTCTGGGTATTTCTCAATTATAATCTGGTATGTCTTCTGCAAGTGTTTCAAAAACTTGTTTCTGTAAGGTTTACCGAACGATGTGCATGTCTTCTGTGTGAAGAGGAAGGTTGTCAGAGCTAGTCTGGTGTTGTCGATATCCGTGATGTGGTGCTCGATGAGTGGGAACACGATGTCCGCAGTCTGTGGTGTCAAGTAGGTTGCAATCAAGTAGTAAGACTTTTCCTCCTTTGTCACTTGATGTCCTTGAGTGTTCACCATCGGTGTCTCCAGGACGGTTTTCAGCGTCTCGAAAGATGGAGAGTCGCCAAGCAGCGTGGAGATAGTGTTGACAATAGAGTCGTCGACGGAATCATATGTGAGCTTGGCATTCGGCGTCGGAACTTGCTGGAGGACGTTGTAATCGTGGTTCATAGACTTGAGAAAATCGAAGGCGTCAACATTAGTCTTGAACTTAAGTGTGTTGGAGAAGACGGTGTCTGCTTGTATCTTCATGGACTTGGCACTGTGTGATAATGGAAGAGGAGGGTTTCTCGGGCGTGTCAGGACAGCAAGTTTGTATGACTCCGTTGGGTTAAAGAACGGATGTATCGATTTGACAGTTGCTCTCACGATACCGACTTTTGAAGGCTTCAGTTGGATTGGGTACTTGAACTTTTCGACGTCGGCTGAGTTGAAGAAGGCCTCAGTGGTCGTTGACTTGGTGGCATTCGAGAAGAAATCGAGACTTGTCGTCGCCTTCACGACATGGGAGGCGCCAGATACGGTCTGTTTGGTTGACATGATGGGCAAGGTGTCTTCTGGGCAGTCAGGGTTCAGCTTCCCTTAAACTACCCCAAAACTAAAGAGGGTGCAGCATCACTGAGATCGATGAGGCTCGTCGATGGTCGCAACTCGCGAGGTTGAAAAAGCGCGAATTCGCGAAAGTTGGTGTCGGGGTTTTTCTGCGGAGCGGGGTTCGAACATCGGGATCTGGTGCCGCAAAAATCCGCTGCGTACTGCTCCATCCCACTCCAGCACTTGCAATCTTGCCTTGTACTGTTGTCTGTTATTCTGTAAAGAGAGCCCTTGTCGAATTAATCTGCGCTCTAGGATATGGATTCGGTCCATTTGACGGCCACCAGAGATCCATAGATATACGCGGCTTCTACGGGGTTCACGTGCCTCAGCCGGCAAGCAGCTGGGGAGGTGCGAAGTTTTCAAGACACGGGCAGAACCCCCATGTCATCTTAATGGAACCAGGCTGACATCAGTACTCAACTATGACCATGTTAAACCCTTCCCATTGGGTTTTCAGATATACAAATGAGGCTCGGAGCGGATATAGAGTAACGGGGAGACGTAAGATATGTTGTAAGAGTGCTGCGTACCTGCACTAGTATGTGGGAAGCGTGCCACCACTGTGACTATTTATAGCGTACTCCATGAACCTTCCCTGCGTCAGAACTCACAACGCTGATACACACCAAACACCGGTGGCTCCGTCTTCACCATCTTTTAGTTTTGACGCAACGATGCAGAGCTTCCAGAAGCAAGGGCTCAGTGAGCTTGCCGGCTTTGTGCGAAACCTCTTCATCTTGACGGATTGCTGCCTCTTACGACCGAAAGAATCTGTGCAATCTGCCACGCCAACGGCCCAGCAACGAGCGAGGGTGGAAGCTGTGGCATCTCAACTGCCCGTACAGTCAGAGTGTGCACCGATGTTTTACCACGCCGTACCTCTGAAATGTATAGATTTGTCGGTTCCCCACACAAAGCTGTACTATACTTAGAACTGATAATAATCTCGTAGTTACTTAGCTCTTGGTACGTAATTGTAGTGCTCTCTAGTATAAGGCCCGTCGTTTTCTGTGTCCACCAGTTGACGGTTTGAAGCCCCAAAACCACGAAGAGCGCTGTGCTGGTGACTCGTGAGGTACCGTTCAGGATAAATGAAAACTCCTTTGAGCGGAGACGGAGTTTGTCGCTAAAAGAGAGAGCGGTGTGTTTGGGACTTCGAGGAGAGGACCTGCTTGGTTCTGCAGGCGCGTTGTGCACTCTGCATGCCACGAGTTTCTTCCTTGATTCTGTTGAGCCCCCTTGGGGTAATCTGGAGACCATCACTTGGTTTTAGTATCTGGTTCTCAAGGGGTTTTATGCTGGGGGCATGATTTGTCGTCCAAGTAATAGTTATACACAGGAAGATTGCGAAAGGCCGGCAGTCATGGGGCCAAGTACAATGTCTCAAAGGAAGACAGCATCCGCAACGTAGCTCCGGGAAATGGTCTCGTGTTTCTGTGGAGCAGCTGCCAGAACAGGGCCCTCTTGTTCGATTCTTTTCCTGTGCGGCGTTGCAGATAACTCGAGGCAGGCGGACATGTCTGGAGAGAGGGGGATCAGGTCAGGCGCGCTTGGGTGGCCGATCTGTTGGCATGGGCAAATTTAGACACAGCGCCTAGATATATATGCCGGTGTTCCCCTGACTTGAAAGGTACCAATCTCCCCAGCCCCCAGCTAGCATCCTCTACCCTCACCCACCGCCTGCACACTCGCTCACGGCCCAGTCAAACGCCCAGTCACGTGACCACAGCGCCAAACGCCCCCACGCGAGCACTTCCGACCGGCCGGCTCACGATTTCTCAGTCGCGCCCCCTGTCGATCGAAGTTGAGAGCTGAGACAAGAAAACCAGAAACAGCCAACAAAGAGCCGCCTCCAATTGCACAACCGCCCAGCCACCGCACACTCACCACGACACTACTTCTGCCCCTCACACAACCCTGCCTGCCATGCCCGAAGCACCAGGCTCCCCTCATCGCGAGCTCCAGCAGCTGTCACTGGACGAACCGCTGCGGTCGCCTCGCACCTCCTCCACCTACACTCAGAACATCAACGCAGACATCCAGGCACGTCTCCTGGCCTTCCAAGAACAGCGCCAGTCCAGAAACAACTCCCCACAGGATGATTTCGACAAGTCCTCTCCGCTCCACGGCCAGACACAGGCTTCCTCTGCCGCCCACAAGAGCCAGCAGCCGCCGGCCTCATCCGCCCACGCCGCACAGATCGAGCAGCAACAGAAGCAGATCCACGAGTTACAGCGCAAGCGGTCGCTCCAGATGAAGAAGGACAAGCCTCTGCCGCCCCTGCCGCCTTTGGGGACATCAAATCTCAGAGCCCAGAGCTCTTCAGATTCTGAGTCTCCTTCCCCGCTTGGCGAGACGCCTCCTATCTCTCCCGTTCCGTCGCCTTCCCTCACCAAGCCACCAGCGCCCATCTCATCCAAGCTGAACCCGGCAAGACCAGCCCCTGCCCTCCCTATCAACTCGCAAGTTTCCCCACAGGTTGCCGCCCGTCTGCCGAAGACCAAGCAGTCGCTATCCATGCGCCGTGGTATGAAGCTTCCAACCGGATTGCCGAACATGGACTCTACGCCACCAACGCAATTGCCACCACAGACAGATGCAACACAGCAACAGCAGCCTCGTCAGATACCACAGGACTCACAGGCCCCATTGAAGTCATCTGTGTCTGATTTCATCGACAAGAGAGGAAAGCTGCCACCACAGCAGAACATGCAGCTCAAAGGACTGTTTGCCAACTACTCCAAGTACATTGATATCAAGTCTGGCTCTCTCAATTTTGCTGGAAAGCTCTCATTGGACTCCAAGGGTGTCAACTTCAATGGGACCAAGTTCAGTATCTCTGCTGATGATTTGGAGTTCTTGGAAGAGTTGGGCCGTGGTAACTATGGTACGGTGAGTAAGGTTCTACACAAGCCAACTGGTATCATCATGGCCATGAAGGAGGTTCGTTTGGAGTTGGATGATTCGAAATTCAGACAGATTCTGATGGAGTTGGAAGTGTTGCACAAGTGTAACTCGCCATACATTGTTGACTTCTACGGTGCCTTCTTCGTGGAGGGAGCTGTCTACATGTGCATCGAGTACATGGATGGAGGATCTTTGGATAAGATCTATGGAAACGGAGTTGATGAGCCACACTTGAAGTTCATCACGGACAGTGTTGTTCGTGGATTGAGAGAGTTGAAAGAGGGCCACAACGTTATACACCGTGATGTCAAGCCAACGAACATTCTTGTGAACACCTCTGGTAAGGTGAAGCTTTGTGACTTTGGTGTCTCTGGTAACTTGGTTGCCTCTCTTGCAAAGACCAACATTGGCTGTCAGTCCTACATGGCTCCAGAACGTATCAAATCACTAAGTCCAGATGATGTCACGTACACTGTCCAGTCTGATATCTGGTCTCTTGGTCTCTCCATCCTTGAAACCGCCAAGGGTTCCTACCCATATCCACCAGAGACTTACGACAACATCTTCTCACAACTCAGTGCCATTGTTGATGGTGAACCACCAAAGCTTCCAGCCACATACACATCTGCCGCTCATGACTTTGTTTCGCACTGTTTGGATAAGATTCCAGAGCGCAGACCGAACTACACAAAGCTTCTTCAGCATCCTTGGCTACAAGACGTAACAGATGAGGCTGATATGTCAGCATACGTCAAACGCAGAATTGAGGAGCACAGAGCTGAGAAGACCAAGCAGGATCAGGAAGACATCAAAGAGTTGAACCAGAAGTTGAAGACACCCGCCTTGCACAGAGGTGGTGCACCAAAACCATCCACCTGATCCCATGCATACAAGGTTTGACCACATTGTGAAAAGGCAGAGGGTTTGACCACATTGTGAAAAGGCAGAGGACGTGGAAAGTCCTGTATTGTTTCTTTGTCTGTTTTATGACCATTGTCCTGTTCTATTACCACCCATGTTTTCTCTTGCTCATTTTCTTGCCTCCTTTGCTCCGCTCATCACACATCATGCACACGTTTTTGTCTATTCTTTTGCTTTCTACCTTGCCAGTCATTCGCTCACATCACGACCATATTACTTGTCATCATGACAGTACTTTGTTGCTGTCTCTGTCTATTTTCACGTACACATGTTCTTTATGCTCTGAATCTCCGGCCGTAGTCCATTAGCGCGCCGTTGTTACTGTAATCGACCAACGTGGCCGGCCAATATGATCAGTAATTTGATCTCGAGATAAATCTCCTCCATGATGAAACGCCATGTAAGTGGGCTTAGACCCACCCCGTTTTGCTCCGTGACCGTCCCCGCCAGATTGTGTCAAAGTTCCATCACCGCGATGGCCAACAAAAAGAAAACCGTTGGCTCACCAGATTTCTGAGCACATCACCACCACAGCGGCTAACCACCACGGTCTCCCATGTTTGCCTCGGTGGGTCTCAAGACCAAGATTGGGCTCGGGGTCCTGTTGTCCTACTCGTCCTATGCGCTCTACGTTTCGTACGCCACGAACACCGAGATCACCCGCAGAGCCCGCTTCGACAAGCTCAGACAGGAGCAGGCGGCTAGCTCCAGGCTCTTGGAAGAGAAGCACGAGTGTGGAGAGGTTGACAAATATGACTCGATGACTGTCGGTGGCCGCTTTGAGAACCCGTTCGAGGAGTACAGAATGCAGACGTTGTTCGAGTTCTTCCTCACGAGGCTCCTAGAGCTCTGGGAGGGAAAGTCAAGAGGTGGAGTGCCAACTAAGTCCAAGTTGAGGGAGTTACTGCCCGTATTTGAGCCAGACTTCGACTTGTTGAGGGATACTTCATTACTGGAGAAGGATAAGCAGGCAGTTAAGGACCTTGTTGATGTTCCAAAAGTCGATGACCGCTTGACCTTCACTTGGCTTGGCCAGAGTTGTGCATTTCTCCAGATCTCCGGTGTTAACATTCTCACAGATCCACTCTTTGCAGACTACTTGGTGAATCCATATTTGGGTCCCAAGAGAATCACGCCAAGTCCGTGTCAGTTGAAAGAGCTTCCAAAGCCCCATTTTGTTCTCGTGTCACACAACCACCCAGACCATTTGGACATGGATGCAGTCGAAGAACTCAGAAACTCTACAACATGGATCGTTCCCCTTGGCATCAGAAAAGAGTTGGCAAAGAGAGGAATTGTAAACACCATTGAGTTGGATTGGTGGGACAAAGTACAGATTGCCGTTCCTGAAGATCCAAAGAACGTGTACGAAGTTGCATGTACGCCGGCTATGCACTGGTCCGGAAGACAGCTTTGGGACTCCAACACTACATTATGGTGTTCCTTCTTGGTGTTGAAGAACGGAAAGCCAATTTTCTTCCACGCTGGTGACACTGGATACGTGACGGACTTGTTCACCAAGATTGCTGAGAAGTATGGTGAGGGAACCAAGTTGGCCATGTTGCCATGTGGTCAGTACTGTCCTCAGTGGCATCAGAAGCCAAGACACATCAACCCAGAGGAGTGTGTCAAGATCATGGATGATATGCGTGCTAAGAAGATCCTCGGTGTCCACTGGGGCACGTTTGTCTTGAGCAGTGAGAACTTCTTGGAGCCAAAGTTGAAGTTGGAGGAGTTGGCAAAGGGTTTGAACAAGGCCAATGATGTTATGACACCAGAATTTGGAAAGACGATGGTGTTCGATATGAGTTATGATGGAGACGCAAGCAGTTTTAAGCCTATTAGAGATGGTAAGAGTGTCTTGATACGGTGATTTTTCAAGAACTCTCTATATATTTAAACCTTGATACAATGACGACTATGCATTTTTTTTCTGTGTGCTCACTTCTTCTCAACATGTTCCAAGAAGAGCTTGTAGATTTCATCTTTGATCTTGTATGAATGCACTCCTGATTCCGGGAAGCTTTTGGCCTTGACATCAGTGGCGTACTGTCTGATTGCCTCGACATTGGTGTTGTATCCATCGGCATACTTCTTGACAAACTTCGGCACATGACCATCCAGCATCCCCAGCAAGTCAGCTTGCACTAGCACCTGGCCACTTGTACCTGCTCCTGCACCAATTCCAATCGTGGGTATGTTCAATTTGCCAGTGACGTAGGTAGCCAGCGCCTCCGGGACAGCCTCCAGAACAACTGAGAAAGCGCCTGCTTCTTGCACGGCCATGGCATCTTCCAACACCTTTACAGCAGCTTTGGGTGATCTTCCCTGTACCTTGAATCCTCCAAGAGCATTCATCCTCTGCGGTGTAAGTCCCACGTGTGCCATGACTGGGATTCCAACTCTTGTGAGCTCCCTGATTGTTGGAGTAATCTCTTTTCCACCTTCGAGCTTCACAGCATTGGCGCGGCCCTTGGATATGAGTTTGATTGCTGATTCAACGGCCTTCTCTGTAGATGATTCATAGGTTCCAAAGGGCATGTCTGCAATGATAAAGCTCTGTTTGACTCCGCGTGAGACGGCCCTACAATGGTAGAGGAACTCATCGAACTCAATCTCATTCGTGTCCTCGTATCCCAGCGCCACCATGGCGAGTGAGTCTCCCACTAGCACCATGTCCACTCCTGCATCATTCGCATGCTTTCCTGATATGTAGTCGTGCGCAGTGACGACTGAGATCTTTGTTCCGTTAGAGTAGAGAGAATGGATGTCGTTGATGGTGATCTTCTTCGGTAATGCATACGCGCTTCGGAGTGCGGGAAAGGCGTGGAAGTACCTTGATAACGGCGCAAGACGGTGTATCAGTGCTCTGTGAGTGAACATGGATGTATTTGGCAGTGTCTTTCCTTGAATCAAAATGTGTTCTTGATACCTTCTCCAAAGATGGTGAGTTGATGGAGGCAAAAAATGTTTACAGCCCCCGCGCTTCTGCGAAGTTGCCGCGGTGCAAAAAGGTCAGCTCGGAAGAAGCAGCATCCGTGGCTCCATCAACACCAACAAATCCTCCAGAGAACAGCATTCCAGCATGGTGGGATTCAGAGGCTCCGTCAAGCAGCACCACGCCACCGAGACCGTCAGACTGCCCCTCAAGCTGGGCGAGGGCCACACCGCAGAGATCCCGCTCCATGCCCTCGTCAACACCATCGACACGCTGAAGCAGGGCGCCCGCTTCTCATTGGCTCCCTCGCTGTGCCATGGTGCGCTCCAGACGATGTACATCTACGGAGGCGACTTCTCCAAGGTCTTCCAGGTCTACTACGGAAGACGCCTCGTCAACTTCCCGGATGGTGGATGTGCCTCGGCTGACTACGTTATATCTTCTCCAGCCTCCAAGGAGCAGTGGAGTGAGCTTGCCACGCAGAACTTCCCTGGTGAGGACTGGCCAAAGCTCCACCCACGCACGAGATATCTCTCTGCGCCTGAGGTTGAGGGCTTGAAGACGCAGGATGTTAAGAAGCCCCTCGCAGTGCTCAACCACGGACTCGCTGGTGGCTCCCATGAGCCGTATGTCCGCATGCTCGCTGATGGTCTCAGTAAGGCTGGTTTTGACGTGGTAGTGCTCAACTCCAGAGGCTGTGCCAGAACTAAGCTCACCACACCGGAGCTCTTCACTGGTCTTCACACAGATGACCTCCGTCACTTTGTCAAAGTTCTACAGGAAGAGTACCCGGGAAGAGCCCTTTACGCGGTCGGCATGTCCTTCGGTGCCACCATCCTTGGTAACTACCTCGGTGAGGAAGCTGAGAAATCGCCTTTCGTTGCAAGTGCATGTCTCTCGAACCCATGGGACATGGTTGACTCCGCCTACCACATCTCCAATGGATTCATCGGTAAGAACCTCTTCTCTGAGAACATTGCCGGAACGCTCGCCAGACTCATCAAGTCCAACCGTAAGGTTCTGCTCCAAAGTGGACGTATGACTGAGGACATGATCTTCAATCAGAAATTCCACAACACGGCTGAGTTCGATGCCATTTTCACGGCTCCAATGCACGGGTTCCAGACAGCATTCCAATACTACAGAGCTGCCTCCTCCGTCAACAGACTTCTGAGTATGCAGACTCCGATGCTCATCATCAACTCCACGGATGACCCCGTCGTCGGCACACAGTCCATCCCAGTCGCGGAGGCTGAAGCCAACCCATACGTTGTGCTCATCAAGACAGATCTCGGTGGTCATTTGGCATATGTTCAGAGCGATGGCAAGAACTGGGCTCTCAACCAGATTGTCAACTTCTTCACCAAGTTCGAGGAGATGGTGGATGTTTCAAAGAGACCAGTCACGGACTACAAGCCTTCCAAGTCGATCTACGATTACAAGCTACACTACTAGATTGTGTATATATGAATGAATACTATAGAGACATACTTCACTTTCCAGCTTCGCCTCTAGCTTTGGTCCATTCTGGTGCTCCGCTCTGTCTTGGAAGCGCTGGACCGTCACCACCACTCTTCTTGTTGAGTTTTCCATTGAGTTCAAGCTGTTCAAAGTGATCCTCGATGTATAAGTTTCTTCTCTGTTCTTGTGATAGAGCCACTCTGGCTGTTTGTGCTGTAAGCTTCTTCAAGATGGTCTCTAAATCCTTCTCTGAGATCTGTGTTCTTGGTAGCTGCTTCTCTGGGTCAACAATGTATCTCTTTGAGACGTCCACGAACCCTTCATCACCAAGAGCAATACAGTAACTCATCTTCTTTCCCCATCCCTTGTTGTACAACGATGGATTGTCATATGCCTCCTCGCAACTGTCGACATGGATCCATCTACCAGTGGCCTCAGATCGCACTTCACACCAGGCGTGGTCCTCCTGGTTCCAGATGTATCTTGCTCTCACTCCCAATGCCTTAAGAATCAAGTAGAACGTGATTGCCCACTCACCACATCTTCCCTGACGTGTCTCAAGCAACTTGATGGGGTCATTGTATCTTGGGAATCTGTACACCGTGCCGTCATCGTACTGATACACCTCCACCATGCCGGCACCCCATCTAGACTCCTCGGCAGTTGGACGGTCTGCTCCAATTCTTCTGCCCCCAGTCTTTCCCTCAAGCTCAGGAGTATTCACCCACTTGAAGAAGTCACGCTTGAACCACTTCACAGCCTCCATCACGACGAAATCGTTGTATCCGTACTCCTTGCCCTTCTCCACCTCGCCCCTCTGGATCTTCTCCGCCTGCTCCTTCTCACGCTCGTCCACGCCAGCAAATATCTTCTCGTAGTCAATAACATCGGTGGCAGCATCGATGTAATGTTCTTCGTTGAGCTTGCGGAGCCTTGGAACCATGGAGAGTGGCGATAAGCAACTTGCCTCCCTCAATAGCCGCTGTTCTACAGGGGTGAGCGGCTCCTTCATGTCCTTCTTGAACGCGCTGTCTGCGAAGTTCTCCAAAATGGACGACACTGTCTTAGTGTACTGATCAATTGTAGTCTTCTCTGTCATTGTTTTATTTCTTCACTATGAGTGGTGCATTAGCCGCCGCCTTGTTCTGTGTGGAGTTCATAGAAGTGGAGCCGAACCTTTCGCGCCACCTCTTCAACTTTTGTTCAAGGCCGAGTGAAGTATGATGACCAGCCACCATCATCGGCCAAACAGCATACAAACTTTCAAAATGCTGAGATCTCTGTGCAGTGCACGCGCTCTGCGTGGTCCACTGCTCTCACAGCGGCGTCTGACTCATCTGTGGCACCAGAACCTCGTCGTGGACCAGGCGGCGCTGGGTCAGGAACTGGAAGAGCCTCTTCTTGCACATCTTCGAAAGCGTGGGCTCGTGGCACAGGCAACCAGTGAGGAGCTCGAAGACCTGCTCCAGAAGACAAACGTTGGACTTTACTGTGGTGCTGACCCCACTGCTAAGTCCCTCCACTTGGGAAACCTGCTCCCGTTGATGATTTTGCTCCATTTCAACATCAGAGGTCATGACGTTACTGGTCTCGTTGGAGGAGCCACGGGGGCAGTTGGAGATCCATCTGGAAGAACCACTGAGAGAAGTGCTATGGAAGATCAGACAAGGCTTGATAATGTTGCCAGAATCAGAGCACAGATGGAGTCCTTCTTTGCCAGTGGGGTTAGATACGTCAAGTCCATCAGCGTGCAGAGAGTCATTGAAGAAGGCCAGATCACGTCGAGAAACAATTATGAGTGGTGGAAGGATATGACATTTTTGGAGTTTTTGGCCAGATATGGAAGACACATCAGAGTTTCCCAGATGCTTGCGAGAGACAGTGTCAAGGGAAGACTCGAATCTGAGAACGGAATTGGCTTCAATGAGTTTGCATACCAGATTCTCCAGGCATATGACTTCTGGTACTTGTTCCGTCATCATAACGTGAGTGTTCAGGTTGGTGGAAATGATCAGTGGGGAAACATCACAGCTGGTGTCGATCTCATCACGAGGTTGAAGGCTATTTTGAAGCTGGACAAGAAGGACAAGGAGGCTCAGAGAATTGCTGGCAGATCGTCATTTGGGCTCACAGTACCACTCCTCACAACAGCTTCTGGAGAGAAGTTTGGAAAATCGGCAGGAAACGCTGTGTTCATTGACTCCGAAATCACACCAGCTTTCGACTTGTATCAGTACTTCATCAAGACCCCAGATTCAGAAGTTGACAAGCTGCTCAAGATCTTCACCTTCCTTCCCCTATCCCAGATTGAGGAAATTATGAAGATGCACAACGAGGACCCATCTTACAGAAACGCTCAGCGTGTCCTCGCCAACGAGGTCACTGACCTCATCCATGGCGTGGGATCTGGAAAGACCGCAGCTGTCATCTCATCCATCCTGTACCCACTCCCAGACGTCCCATACCCAGATACCACGTCAGACATGCTCATATACTCATTCGAGAAGGCAAATATCCTCAAGAGAGCCGCTGGTGAGACCTTCCTGGACCAACCAATCAGTAACATCGTCGCTGAGCTGCATGGATGCTCGAAAAAGGAGGCCAAGAAGTTTGTCTCTAACGGTGCAGTGTACATGGGCTACGACAGACTGAGGGTTGACCCTTCCGATGATATTTTACTCTCCAGAGACCAGCTCATTGATGGCAAGCTTCTTTTGCTAAGAATTGGAAAGTCAAAGTATCACGTTGCGGAGATTGTTTGAGGAGGAACACAGATGATGGACTAAGGATTACGAAATGATGTAAATAGAAAAGGTCATTGCACATAGTTATTAAAAGTTCCGAAAACACCATAGAGTGTCCCAAACAGTTTTGAAGCCGTATTCTGGTGTGAATCAATTGTTCATTCGTCAACCTCCTCCAAAACAACCTTGCGCTTTGTCACAACTCCAGAGGATGGAGCAGTACCAGATGCGCCATTGGCTGGGGTGGATGCAACAGGCTCAGCAGCTGGCGGTTGTGATGTGGTCTTCTTTCCCTTAGACTTCTTTGTCTTTGTTGCCTTTGGCACGTTCCATGCATAGAGTGGCTTGAAACTCTCAATGAAACTGACATCTTCAAACAAGTTAGGGAAAATCCATATTCCTGGGCTCATAACGAAGTAAGTGATAATGAACAAGATCAGTCTGATGATAGCAATGACGAACAAGAGACCCAACAGACCTAACAGGCCCACGGACAAGTACCAGACACCTCTTCTCATAAACTGTGGCCACAATGGGAAGCAAATCAGTGTGAAAACACCAACAACAAGACCAACAGTTCCAAGAACGTTCCAAATTGATCTCTTCTGGTATAACCAGATGTAGTACTCATTTGGTGTCAGCTCGGCCTTGGGCTGGCCAATGAAGACAGGGTATCCCTTCTTTGGAGCCAAGTTCTGCTCTCTGGCCTCCTTGGTGTGGAGCTTCTTTCCAAGCAAGACCATTCTGCTGTTAATGAGGAGGGCAAACACTCCCTTGGCCTGCTGCTCTGTCTGGATTTGAGGAAGACCGTTCTTTGGGTTGGCGGCCTTCTGCTTGTACTCATCAGACAGGAGCAAGCGGATGGCTCTCTTCAGTCTGAAGAACTCGATGTTGGAGCCATTGAGGGCACCTTCACGCTGCTTGAGGGCAGCATGCTTGTAGAGGAAGTTACAGACGTTGGAGGCAATCAGCACCTGTTGCTGCTGCTTTGTCTGTGCTTGTGCTGGCTGGCTCATGATGTGTGTGTGGTGGCGGTAGGCAATGGAGCTTCTTTGAAGATGATCCAGCGGGGCGGTTTCCGTGAGATTTGATGATTGGAATCAGGACGTTACACTCAATGTGAGGAATGAGATTCCACTTCAAGAGAGCCAGAATTCTGACAAGAGGAGGTTCGGTTGGTGTTCGTAGTTAATGAGAAGCTGCTTCGACGAGGCGCGCTCTTTTTCAACGTGGCGTTTTCGCGCGAGCCAGCTTCAACAGCGGCAAGCGTACTAGAGAGACCTGCAGTACTTCTGTCTGCAATTAAATTAATTTTCTCTCCAACCGCTGTACTAATTGCTCTAGAAAGTTGGGAGATTATATTTTACTCCCTTTTCTATCCATAAACGACACCAGCTCTTAGTATTCCATCGCAAAAATATGAAGTATTTTTCTAAAATGAGGTGACGTAATTAATATTGAGCAGTTCAATTCAAAAATGTCTTAACTTTTGGAATGAAATTAATGCTCCAATTGCTCTGAAAGTATTATCATAGGAATTCTAGAGCTTGAGAAATATTAAATTCAATTTTATACTTGATTTGGAGCACATTACGATAAATTTACATCCGAAAAAGGTTTCTCTACCTGGTGTTGGGATGTGGTGATGTGCGGGTGTAGCCAATGATGGTAAGATGATCGAGGGGCATTACGAGCGATGAGTGCAACTGGGCGGGCTCATTTCCACTTAAGAATAATGATATTGCCCTGATGATACTCAACATGAGGACCAATTGCGTTTCAGAGACATTCTGGCGACATTATCAATGCTAGACAGTCTCCATTGAGCTCATCGTCTCATCGCGGTGTTGAAAAAAGTTTGAAGGCTGCGCTGGGAGAGCTTCACTTCACCTTGATCATACAATCAGGGTCCCAATCCTTTGCTGAAGATGACCACCGAACACACTGAGGAGGATCTCCGTGCTCTTTTGAAGTCGTTCAAGGACGGACTTATCCTTTACTCGGCTACGCTAGCCAACTCGCCACTCTCACAGCTTCAAACCCAACACATCCCCAATGCGGATCTCGAACTTGCCAAAGTCGCCAAGCTGCTCTTTGCACATGCTACAAAGCTTGGTATTGCATTCAGGCCACCTGTTAGTATCAATGCCGCATATGAAGTCATCAGAGACACATCACAGAAGCTGCTCCTTATCGTGAGTGTCACCGCACAGTTTGCAGATGAGAAGGTCTGGTCCGTGTTGTTCCAGAAGGAGGTTGTTGCAAAGGTTCAGGATGTCATTACAAGTTTCATCTCTCTTCTGGAGGAGCTGGAGGCATTGGGTTTCAATGAGAAGAGAAAGGAGAAGGATGAGGAGGATAACACACAAGTGAACGGAAGACTTGTATCTGTGGGAAAAGTTTGGGATAGCTGTAATGCTTTGGAGGCATTGATGGGTTCAGGAAAGCTTGGATTTTTGAAGAAGAGAATTCAACTCAGTATTGGAATCATCGATGATGCTATGGAGGAGTTTAATGAATGGATTGAGAACCCAGAGATCATGGATGATGAAGATCCATTTGGATTCGCAGATGCTCAAGACAAGGACGATGAAGATGACGATGACGAAGACAAGGATGAGATTGACGAACAGACTCTGGAACTTGCTGAGAAGTGGTCACAGAAAATCAAAATGTTGAAGCTTCTGCTCGGTTCCCTGGCCAAATCTCTCCCAACATCGAACGACACATCAGGTGCAGACATTGATGAGTTCCAGAAAGAGCAAAACGCACTTGTTGAACAAGTTGATGACCTCGTTGCAGCCTTTTTCTTGAACAGTGGAATGCCACAGATCAAGACTCAGACAAGGACGATTGAGAAACAGAGTTGGCTTCTCATTGCACTTGTGAGAAAGTTGAACAATGGCGATGACAAGAAGACAAAGTGGCTCGACTTGTGGCAGGAAAAGTTCCAGCTTTGAAGATTAACTATTTAATGACCTTATTGAACCATACAATCTACGTGATAGAAATAATCTAGTACAATATTGTAATTCATAGTTCGTAAAGATACACATCACCACTCTTCACCATCACTCTCATCATCACTTCTGCTGACCTTGGCCTTTCTATTGATCAAAGCGGCATGCAATGCATCAGCCAACGAGCCTCCGCCTCCTGGAGCACCACCAGTTGGCGCAGAAGACATTGGAGGAGCCTCGCCCCTCTGTTCCTGAAGAAGAACTGATGGCTTGTCGAGCTGAGATTTGTCGACCTTTTTCAAAGCACCAATACCAGCTCCCCTGATGGATGCAAGAAGAGCATCACGGCCACCGTCAACTTGAGGTAATGGCGGTGCTGGCCCAGAGCCCATGTCTGGTGGAGGAGGAGCAGGCGGCGCCCCTGATGAACCACCCATTGGTGGAAGTGGTGGAGGAGCAGGAGCAGCAGTACCCGACCCACCCATTGAGGGCATTGGCGGAGGTGGAGGTGGGGCCGCCGCAGAGGCACTCATCTGAGGCATTGGCGGAGGTGGAGGTGGAGGTGGAGCTGACGATTGAGTAGGGAATGACACAGGAGGCGGACCGCTTGCTTGTGGTAAAGGTGGAGCCACTGGCGCAGCCTGTTGTTGAGGCAGAGGTGGCGCAATTGGAACTGCCTGTGGTTGCTGTGGAGGAAGTGGTGGCGGAATAGGTGCTTGTTGAGGTGGCTGGTATGCTGGTTGTTGGTAAGCCAGTGGTTGTTGGTAAGCCTGTGGTTGTTGATTGGCCTGTGGCTGTTGATATGCCTGCTGGGGCTGCTGCTGTTGTTGATATGATACTTGTGGAGGAGCAGCAACCGGCTGTCTTGATGGTGGCGGTGGAGGAGCAGCACCTCTTCTTGGTGGCGGAGCCGGAGGAGCAGCACCTCTTGATGGAGGTGGAGGTGGCACAGCTCTCCCTGTAGGCTGAGAATGTAGTCCTGCTGTCTGCCTTGAAGGTGGTGGTGGAGGAACCGGTCCTCTTGATGGTGGAGGCGGAGGTGCAGCCCCACGAGCCGGAGGTGCAGGAATAGGCCTGGAAGCACCTGGAAGGGGTGGTGTTGGTCTTGCACCAGATGGAGGAGGAGGTGTTGGTCTTGCACCTCCTGGAAGTGGTGGCGTAGGACGGGCGTTTTGTGGCGGCAGTGGTGGTGCACCTCCAGCCGCTGGCGGAGCGTTATTCAATGGAGGAGGAACTCGGTGGACTGCCCCATTGGACAATGGTGGTGGAATTTTGTGTACAGCTCCACGTGAAGAAGGTTCTGGAGTTGCTTCATGAGATGATTCTGACGACGATGGCGTTTCAGGCAGTGAACCAGAAGGAGGTGCCGGTGATGAAGTAGGCGGTGTTGAATGTGACGGACCGTTTCCAGATGCAGCAGGCGGCGGTGGAGGAGGAGCTTTCTTTCTTGTTGGTGCACTGGCACTTCCAGATGTTGCAGATCTGTTCAACGATGATGCTTGTGCCGGTCCTCTCTGATACTTTCTTGGAACGGGCGGCTCGAGGCCGACAAGTGGACCACCTTGTTGTCTGATGTAATCTTTGATGAACTCCTTGTTGTCAGCAATCATGTCCTCTGTGATACCAGCATTGGCCAACTCTCGGTAGAGAGATCTCCACTCTGGAGGTGGCTGATCGTCATAGTACAGAACGTGCGTTGTCTTTCTGATTCTTTGATCTCCAGCCGGTGTGTTCTGAAGATGAGATTCACCTCTTGGACCTGGGGCCATCGGCTCTTCTGGCGCCTTCTTCATAGCAATGGCGTTCTTGTTTTGTATTGTCTTCTTTGAGCCATGCTTCTCTCTCTGTGTGACACGCTTGAAGAAATGAGCGGCATCACTTGTGTCGTCGAAGAGAATACCTGCCAGACAGTCTTCAAGTTCAAAGGTGTGGAAGAAGGAACGGTCCTGGTTGTACTGGAAGTCAATGTAGAGCTCTTGGTCCCAGAGAACACCGTGGTGGCCCTGGATATCAACGATTTTGAGGAAGAATGTGTGTCCAACAAGGTCATCGACGAGGAGAACTGCACCTGAGAGGCCTGTGTATGTCCACTGGTTCGGGTCTGGATAGGCGATGTAGAGCCTGCCAACGGCGGCATCGAGCACCTTCTGCGACGCCTTGGGGATGACGCGCTTGACCTTGTCCTTGTCTGCAGTGCTGAGACCCATTGGGAGTGTGCGGACTGGGCAGCGCGGTGTCGTGTGGCGCTTTGCCTCTTCACCTGGCTGTGCTGGTTGTTGTTGGTGATGTGGTTCTTCGGGTTTCGGCAGATCGAAGGCTCGCGAAATTAATTCGATTTGAAACTGCGCATTCCGGGATTCGAACCTGGAACTACAATCAACCGTGGCCAGGTGGGGATGAGAAGTTTTTTGGCGCCTCAAGCCCGGAGCCCACACAGGCCCGGAGCTCCAAAGTGCCACACACGGCACACAGTGCAGAGAAGAGAGCTTTGTAGGCCAAGCGTCGTCCGTCGTGAAAGAGGGGAGTATATAAGGACCCAGCGGCCCCTCTGCGCTCCAGGGCTCATGCTCTTTCTTCCTGTTTTTTTAGCTTTCGTCTAGCATCAACACGGATCTCGTACCCGCAGCTGATAAGAAAAAACACAGCTCCTGTATCTCCACCACTAATCACCTGCCATTTGAAGCCGTTCCTTACCCGAAAACCATGACCAGAGACACTCCGAAGAAGGCCGTCGCTATTTTTCTCACCGACTACTCGCTCCAACACAAGGAGCGCTTCGGAAACTTCGCAGACCAGTCTGCCAGAGCATTGAAGGCAGGTGGTAATGACCGTCCTGTAAAGGTCTTTGACACTATCAAGTCTGAGTTCCCTACCGAGGACGATCTTGTGAACGACATCAAGGCCATCTGGATCACAGGATCCGCATCTGACGCTTTCGCTGACGTTGAGTGGATTAACAAGTTGGTTGAGTACATTCAATGGATCACCAAGTCACACCCAGAGGTTCCCCTCATTGGTATCTGCTTTGGTCACCAGGTCATTGGGAGAGCTTTGGGTGCGAAGGTTGGAAGAAACCCTTCTGGATGGGAGTACGGTGTTCATGAGATCAAGGTCAACACTGATGATGAGGACGTGAAGGAGCTCTTCTCTCCATTGGGCCAGTCCTTTGGAATCGAGGAGGTCCACCAGGATGTTGTTCTCACTCTCCCAGAGGGATGCAAGAACATTGGATCAACTGAGAAGACTCAGCACCAGGGATTTTACAAGAAGAATCACCTCTTGACCTTCCAGGGCCACCCAGAGTTCACCAACGACTTCATGTCCGCTCACATTGTTGGTATGAAGCAGAAGCACACTGAGCTCTCCGAGGAGTTCTACGAGGATGCAGAGAGAAGAGTCGTCATGCCTCATAACGGTTCCCAGTTGAGCGAGATCATTGTCAAGTTCATTGAATCCGCAGAGACCGAGAACTGAGGGCCACATCGATGTGACGATGTAAATGAGTAACGTTTAGCATAGTTTTGTTTTCTTTGTTTATATAACGCCGGCATTAATCAATAATTGAGATTCATTATCACCTAACCAGATGTATGCAAACTAACAACTCCAATGCCGGGAGTAGCGACCATTCACCATTGGTTACTAGTTTTCGTTCCATTTAAGGTTGATCTATCAACCATGTATTGTAATCGTAACCAAATAAAACCGAAATATGACACCATCATACTAGATCCGTGATAGCACAAGGTAATTCAAGTAACTCACCAAACTGGAAATGCGTCTGTTGAAGCGAACATCACGCCTTTAGTCGGCAAACTCAGGTCTCAAGTCTGAACGACGAGGTTGAACGAGTGGATGTAATTGTGCGAGATATGTGATGGCCCACATGAGAAACATCATGGCCATTGTGAGAATGACTGTACTTCTCCAGACACTGGTGACAAGTTAGTAACTTTCTTGAACCATGGGTGGCTGCCTCCAGCTCAACATCCGCTTCTGACTCCGGATGCACTGAGGAGATGCAGTACAGCAAAAAGACACTCACGTTTGATCTTGCTTAGGAGCAAGCCTCCAGAAGACGGCAGAAACAATGATGACTGCGAACAAGGCAATGACAACGGTCCATCTAGACGGGATTGTTAGTGATGTGTTCTCCCTCGTGGCGTGCATGTAGCACGCCAGCTGGCAGTTGGACTGCCCTCCTGAAATCAGTTCTGGTTCCAATTCAGCGAGCGGGAAAGGCTCACAGTGACATCCAGAGCAGAGAGAGGAACTTACCCAGACATAATGAATTCTTCGATGCTTGTTTGTGTTCGGCGTGTTATCTGGAGTTCTCGAGACAGAGCGAATTCGAATTTGGCAGCCGCAGTTTTCGCGAGCTCGTGGAATTGCGCTGGTGAAGGAGATCACCGCGTTGTCTTCTGAAGTCTGGCAGTTCGATTGAACAAAAAGGACGAACCAGGGTAAATTCTCGTTGGTGATCACAGTCTGTCGTTGAATGTCGAATGAGCCAACAGTCACTGCCCACTGAGCTCTTACAGTGGCTCTTCAGAATCCTCCAGCCAGTACGCATATCACGTCCCTGTATGACCATAGCCTGGGCACAAGACTAACAACCATCACACAGGAGTATGTGGATCCAAGAGTAACATATCACGATGCTGCAGTGACACTGCAAGCATATCCAACGCTGAAACCTCGCACAAGGGTCTACACCTCTGAGACTGGAGAGTCACAACTACTCTTGAACCTGTACGGGTCTCTCCCAACAACAATCCAAGGCAAAGTGTACAAGATCCCCATTGAACTCTGGATTCCACATGCCTATCCACTAATGGCTCCAATTGCATACGTTGTACCCACTGAAAAAATGGTACTTCGACCAGGTAATCACGTCGATGCCAGCGGAAAGTGCTATCTTCCATACCTGTCTTCGTGGGGACAAGGTGACCAACCATCCAACATTATCACGCTTTGTCAATCATTAAGCACCATATTCAGCAGAGAGTCACCAGTGTTTTCAAAACCTGCGAGTACACCATCCCGCGGAGCATCCACGCCAATGGCAGCACTACAGAACCAAACACCACCACCCGCGTTGCCTCCAAAGTCAGAATCCCAAACACCAATGGTACAGTCACCAATACCTGCTCTACCACCTAAGGGTCATTCAAGAACACCATCAAGTAATCTCACGGGTCCTCCAAGCGAGGCACAGAGCCCACCACCACTCCCACCGCTTCCTTCGGAGTTGCGTTCCAAGATGGTGCAGTCCCCAACGATCAACGAGATTAACCAGCAATCACACATTAACGTCAGGCCAGTTTTTGAGCAACCTAATATTATAGACGGCCTTACTGATACCATCACCTCAACCCGTCCAGAGACAGACAGGGAGCGTGAGGGAACCCTTGAGCGCGTTCAGTCCATGCTTCAGAACATCTTCGAGACCGACGTCTCCCAATCATTGGGCAAGTTCAACGCAGAAGTCAATCAGATCAAATATGCAGTTGGGAAGTTTGAAAAGATTTTTGAGTATGAGTTCCATGGACTTGACAAGGTGAACAAACAGATTGAGGAGAACCAGATGGCCTTGACGGCAGCCATTCATCAGGCTGACGACACCATTCAAAAGGCAACCAACCACAAGGAGATTGAAATCGATGAGGTCATATGTGCTGAAACAGTCGTATTCAATCAGCTCTACAACTTGGTCGCAGAAGACCAGGCCATCGGTGATACCATCTATGCATTGACCAAGGCCCACGATAACGGCCAGATCGCACTCACAAGCTTCTTGAAGTACACCAGAAGCTTGGCTCGAGAACAGTTCATGAAGAAGGCCTTGATAGTGAAGATTGCCACCCAACTGGGTCTACAGCAATAGCCCGGAGGAGTTAATGAATGCATTTTAATCTGGGTTGAGATTGTAGATTACCTAATCACTTCGCAGAAGCTGACATAAGCGTCAAAGATGTGCGCGTACCACGAATTTTCGCACGCCAAAAATTTTTCAGGCGCAAAAGAAAGCCCCAAGCTCATCACGGCAAAGACATCAAGGGAGACGCTCCATTCAGACAGCAAACCTCGCTTATCCACACGATGTCTGGCGAGCACATGATCAAGCCGGAGAATATCACTCCTACCCAGGATGCTTCTGAGTGGCCATTGCTCCTCAAGAACTTCGACAAGCTTCTTGTTAGAAGTGGTCACTACACTCCTATCCCAGCTGGATGCTCTCCACTCAAGAGAGACCTCAAGTCCTACATCTCTTCTGGTGTCATCAACTTGGACAAGCCATCTAACCCATCTTCCCACGAGGTTGTCGCCTGGGTTAAGAGAATCTTGAGATGCGAGAAGACCGGTCACTCTGGTACCTTGGATCCTAAGGTTACTGGTTGTTTGATTGTGTGTATTGACAGAGCCACCAGATTGGTCAAGTCTCAGCAGGGTGCTGGTAAGGAGTACGTCTGTATTGTCAGACTTCACGAGGCCCTTGATGACGAGAAGGAGCTCGGCAGAGCTTTGGAGAACTTGACTGGTGCTTTGTTCCAGAGACCACCTCTCATTTCCGCCGTCAAGAGACAGTTGCGTGTTAGAACCATCTACGACTCTAAGCTCATTGAGTTCGACAACAAGAGAGGTCTTGGTGTCTTCTGGGCTTCCTGTGAGGCTGGTACATACATGAGAACCTTGTGTGTCCACTTGGGTATGCTTTTGGGTGCTGGTGGTCACATGCAGGAGTTGAGACGTGTGAGATCTGGTGCTCTTTCCGAGAACGACAACTTGGTCACTTTGCACGACGTTTTGGACGCTCAGTGGTCTTACGACAACACAAGAGACGAGTCTTACTTGAGAAGAATCATCCAGCCATTGGAGACTTTGCTCGTTGGCTACAAGAGAATCGTTGTCAAGGACTCTGCCGTTAACGCTGTCTGTTACGGTGCCAAGCTCATGATTCCAGGTCTTTTGAGATACGAGGAGGGTATTGAGCTTTACGATGAGGTTGTCCTCATCACCACCAAGGGTGAGGCCATTGCTATTGGTATTGCTCAGATGTCCACTGTTGACTTGGCTGGTTGTGACCACGGTGTTGTTGCCAAGGTCAAGAGATGCATCATGGAGAGAGACCTTTACCCAAGAAGATGGGGATTGGGTCCAGTTGCCCAGAAGAAGAAGCAGCTCAAGGCCGACGGCAAGTTGGACAAGTTCGGAAGAACCAACGAGAACACCCCAGCTGACTGGAAAACCAACTACGTCAACTTGGAGGGCAACACTGAGCCAGCTCCATCCACTGCTTCTGCCGCTGCTACTCCAAACAAGCCTTTGATCAAGGAGGTTGAGATGACCGACTCCCCAGCTGTTGAGGCTGACACAACTGCTGATGTTACTGTTTCCGACAGCCCATCCAAGAAGGAGAAGAAGGACAAGAAGGAGAAGAAGGAGAAGAAGGAAAAGAAGGAGAAGAAGGAGAAGAAGGACAAGAAGGAGAAGAAGAGAAAGGCTGATGAGGATGAAGAGGGCGAGGAGAAGAAGAAGAAGGCCAAGAAGTAAATCTCTTGACTATGGTGCCGATTTAAAAAAAAAACACGCACGAGGTGATGATTACGGAAGCTGTTGATGTCACATTATAACTTTGCATGGGATTCCCTTTACAAGACGGATGATTGTCATGTCTTTTCTTTTGATTTATTCTGGGAACTGGTTGGTCAGTTCTAATGGTTTGTGTACTTTTAATTTCTTCATGGATAACTAGAAAACGAAACTTGAGAGAATCGTAGCTACGAGATCAGAGTTGTCATTACAACGTGAACATGTAACTTAAAACGATTCAAACGTGGACAGGACTGGTGAATTGAAGACAAATTGGGGCTCATAACAAGTGGTAGTCATTAGGGCATGCGTTTTTGGGGGATGGATATGGACATGCAGGTGAATATGTGGAAATGGCCTGCCCTTTGGAAGCCATGCCGAATGTTGGTGTGAGAACTGATTGCTTTTCCTTTCGGTCCTCTTAGAAGAGCTGAGCAATAGCCTCCTTCTGTTGAGGTGTCAATGAGATAGGGAAGTCAATCTTGAACTTTATCTTGAGATCACCTCTCTGACCTGGAGATTTCGAGACAGGCATGCCAAGACCTGGGTAGACCTGTTCAGATGTTGGCTGGATTGGAGATGATCTTGACAGTGAAATCTTTCTGCCATCGATGCTCTCAATCATCTTGTCGAAGCCCAATAGGGACTCCTTGAATGTGAGTGGAACGGTGCAAATGAGGTCATTGCCATCTCTCTTGAAGACAGGGTGTGGCTTCTCTTGAAGAACAAACTGGATTGTGTTTCTTCCGGCTGGTGTCCAGTCACCTTCGTTCTTGAATGTGATCTTGGTACCTTCTTTCCAACCTGGCTTGATATTGATCTCCATGATCTTCTCCTCCTTGTTACCACCCATACCCTTTCTGTTAAGCTTCATCTTCTTGGTGGTGCCCTTGGCAAGATCCTCTAGACTGACTGGCAAGTTGATCTGTTGAACCTCAACATCAGGCTCCATAGATGCACCTCTGCCTCCAAAGCCTCCAGGCATACCACCCATGCCTCCATGCATACCTCCAGGCATACCGCCCATACCACCAAAGCCACCACCGAATGGTGAGCCACCAAAGCCTCCTGAAGAGAATGTGAATCCACCAGCATCATCGCCAAACCCACCGCTGCGGGCGAACTGTTCGAAGATGTTGTTGGCGTCGCTGAATCCGAAGGGATTACCTCCCATGCCTCCCATGTTGGTGTCACCATCGAACTGAGGTCCTCCACGGCGGGCAGCCTCAAGGCCAAACTTGTCGTACATCTGTCTCTTCTTCTCGTCGCCGAGGATGTCGAATGCCTCAGAAATCTCCTTGAACTTCTCGGTGTCACCGGTAGGCTTGTCTGGGTGGTACTTGAGGGCCATCTTACGGTAGGCCTTCTTGATCTCGTTGTCGCTGGCAGTAGGCGACACGCCCAATCTCGTGTAAAGTTCTGTTTCCTTGACCATTGTGTGGATTGTGTGTTTCCAAGTGTTTTGAGGTGAGGGCGGCTGATGAGGAAGATGGTTCGGCGAGTGGGAGCGCTCAGCAATTTATACTCAGCCCAGTCGCGCCCACCAAAATTTCTGGAGGAACGCGAACCTTCTGGAACCTTCTGTTGAAAAGAGAATTTTGTGCGGGCCTTGACTGAGCCGCCAGAACCATCAACACGGGAAACAACCACAGACACGGCGCTTGAAGATCGGCAGAATCCCTGGGCATCCACGCTTCATAACACGTCTACCACAGTCCCAGAGAACCCAAGACCCGCGTCACAGTCCAATGTCTGTCATCCTCGCCTCAGCGGGCTACGACCACACCATCCGCTTCTGGGAGGCGCTCACAGGCGTCTGCTCACGAACCATCCAGCACGCCGATTCCCAGGTCAACAGGCTCGAGATCACGTCCGATAAGAGATTCCTTGCCGCTGCCGGCCACCTCAACGTGAGACTCTACGATATCCGTACCACGAACCCCAACCCCGTCACATCGTTTGAGGGACACACGAACAACGTTACATCGATTGCCTTCCAGTCAGACAACAAATGGATGGTGTCAAGCTCCGAAGATGGCACAGTGAAGGTATGGGATGTGCGAGCACCCTCAGTCCAGAGGAACTACAAGCACAACTGTCCTGTAAATGAGGTGGTGATACATCCAAACCAAGGTGAGCTTATCAGTTGTGACCAGGATGGAAATGTGAGAATTTGGGACCTGGGAGAGAACCAATGCACCCACCAGTTGATTCCAGAGGATGATGTTCCAGTGCATTCAGTCTCTGTCGCTTCTGATGGTTCCATGCTTGTTGCTGGTAACAACAAGGGTAACTGCTACGTTTGGAAGATGAACACTCAACGCGAGTCGACCACATTGCAACCAGTCACCAAGTTCCGCTCCCACTCCAAGTACATCACACGCGTCCTTCTCAGTTCAGATGTCAAACATTTGGCAACGTGCTCTGCTGACCACACAGCAAGAATTTGGAACGTTGACGACTCGTTCGCTCTGGAGACTACGCTTCAAGGACATCAAAGATGGGTTTGGGATTGTGCCTTCTCGGCCGACTCCGCCTACTTGGTCACTGCCTGCTCTGACCACTACGTGAGACTCTGGGATTTGGCCACAAGTGAAACTGTGAGACAGTACAATGGCCATCACAAGGGAGCGGTGTGTGTAGCTTTGAACGATGTTTAAGAAGGGAGGAAAAGACATTGTGTCCTGGAGACGCCTTTGTTCAGAAAGACTGTTTCATACTGCTTGAACTTTAGCCACGCTTGTTACGAATGAATGTACTTTAATTACGAGAACGAGAATCTGCCCTGCTCATCGCACTGTCATCGTAGTGTACTAGCAGCGTAGAGTTTAGTTTGTGCACGTTTGAGCAACTATCAACGAAGCCCGTGATTATTAGAGCCTACAGACAATTCAACTCAATAAGTCCTGGGCCCAACAATACTGAATTAGTGATTAGTGACCATCACTAACGTCAGGAAAGTCCCCAGATAAGGAATTGAGCCACGAGGTTGAAGGACCGTCGATGACCAATGACCAGGCGCGTCCTACAACCAATCTTGATCATCTCTGTTATGAGTCCTGCGCCCACTCAAGCAGCAGGTTTCTGCTGAAAACTTATGTGGTTAGATCATATGCCCACCTCCATCTACGGATAGTCATAACATAGTTTTATTCAGGATTCTAACTGGGAACTGGATACCACCAGGCTTTGGTCTCGTCTTTAAATTTATGGTAGGGCCACGACCAGATCTGTGAAATTGACAAAAAAAGTACTCCGAGACGGGGAATTGAACCCCGGTCCTCCGCGCGACAAGCGGAGATTCTAGCCACTAAACTATCTCGGATCTTATGTTTTCATAGTTTTCAGCTGTTTGTCCGGGCAAGAGGGGGAGTATACTAACAAAATCCGAGAGCTCGTAGCGCTTGCAACGCTGTTTTAGCCCCAGGATGATCGCTGGTGCAGAAGTGGGTATGTGAGCTTCTTAAATAATCAGTGAAGAGAGCAATCGAATGCACAGAAGGGCGATCATTAAAGCCTAAAGGCTAATTATCGCTTCTCACGCGGATCATTGCATGAGCAATTAGAGCGCTGAGAGGCCGATCACTAGAATTAAGTTAATGTTAATATCATATTCATGATCAGCAATATGGCACTTTATAAATTAGGTTTTCTGGCCGACTAGCAACCACTGACGCGGGACGGAGCCTTTATGTTTACTTGCAGGACTTGTCGATCATGTCTTTATGGCCGGCGGCTGATATTGAAGAGCTGGCTTGATCGACGCTAGTCGCGTGAGAGCTAGGCGCTGACGAACTTGAGATTCCACTTCGATTCAAATATCATTCATCTACAAATGACTTCTGCATATTGAGGCATATAGCAAGGATTTGTTGGATTGTAGTATGATTAGTAGCAAACATGTTAGTTCTTATAGCGATGTAAAAGCCCTTAAATCCCTCAACTCACCTGCTCTTCCTCTTCATCTTCGTCTTCATCCTCCGTGATAGTCGTGATTGGAGTCATAGGAGGGAGTCCAGCTCCACTAGTTCTCGTACTGCTGAACTGACTCGACACAACGGTTCCCTGTGGTGTATCATTGTCTGAATTGAGGGAACTGAGACGTGTTCTGAAGGCCTGGGTGACGAGTGGGGACTCCTCGCGCTGTTGGGATGGGGAGGAGATCGACGTCGATGTTCCTGAAGCAAGCGAGTTGAGAGATTCGTAGTTGTAGATATCGTCGTCATCTTGATAGTCGTGAATAATGTGGTCATAGCGAGTGTTGGTCGTGTTGGAGGTGTTGAGCGTCGAGCGCTCCGTGTCGTCAGTGCAACCGGATGTGTTGGAAACAGGCGGGGTTGATTCCTGGAGAGCAATGGTCTGTGGAGTATCTGACCTTAATACGCCCTGTTCCTGCATGATGAACTCTTCCAGAAGTGATGGCTGGCTCTGAACGGGCTCAGTTCTTGGGGTGTTCAATGCATCAAGCTGTGCTCTGAGATCAATCCGTGTTTGTCTGTCTGGGGCCTCCTTGTACCTCTGCTTGAGCGCCTTTCTCTTTTGTTGGTTATCAAGCTTCGTAGCCCAGTAAATCATGCGGATGATAGTGTAGTAAGTAGCGATTCCCAAAACCATACCTGTGATGCACATGACGTTGATGAAGCGGATCCATTGAGCAACAACCTTCAGCTGGCTGATACCGTACTCGATCGTGACTAGATTCTCTAACTTGGTATTGAACATAATCCCGAGCCAAAAGTTGATGAATGAGTGTGCATTGTACTCAATGATGCGGATCATGAGGGAGAATGGCTCACACAGAGCCCAGATGATGAACCCCAGGGTGCGGAGAGTGTGTCGTACCACGAACTGCATTGAGCGCACCATTGAGTTCAAAATGGTGTAGGAAAAGTGCAAAAGCTGGGGAAGGTAGTTTATCGAGCGTAAGAAAGAAGTCACCTGTGCCATCGTTTTCCACAGGAAGATCGGGACGTCGTTGAATAGGAAAGCCCCCGTGTTGAGGAGGGTATCCTTGAAGGACATGTGGGAGGCGGTTTCAGCCAGTGGTCCAGACCTGGTGAGTCCCTCACGGATTCCAAAGGGCATTGAGTAATGCAGCAATGGGGTTGGGTGCGTGGATTAGGAGCGTGTAGCGATGGTTGCTCTGTGGGAGAGATAAGTGTCAAGGAGTCGAGCGAGTTGTTTGTGAAGCCCTAGCTGTGGATCAAAAACCAAAAGCGCGAAAGGCGAAAGGCCGGAACCTATTTTTTTTCCCGAGAGCTTCAGGTTTTTCTTCACTCTTCATACACCCCAAGAGCATAGTTCGACTCCAAGATTCAAAGCAGCGGGAGCCACACGAAGAAAGAGAGTGCATGAAGTATAAGGATATCTCTTGTGGTTGCTCGCATACCTTGTGGCTCCCTTGCACGGTGTATATGTTGCATCTCCTTCTTCTGCCCCGTATCCTTTACGCAGCCATAGGATAACGGGTTCTGGTAAGGAGAAGAACAAGCCTTCAAACTCTAAAGATCCCTTGATACCGGATCTTCAAGGGTGGGGAGGATCGTGTCTGGTGGAATCATCTGACCCTCGCGGGCCGGGGCTTTGTGCTTTCAAGTCATTGTCTCGGGGTTCCATGGACTATATTTGTTTCACCTTGATCAGTGAACACTCTGCTTCGGCTTAATCGAACGTTCTTTCTTGGATAGAAAGCTCTTATCTCTTCGTAAAACGCTACAAAATAAGGAACCGTACCATTGCTACCGCCAGGTTGGAAGCCTCGACACCTCGACACGCCGTCGATCTCAATACTTTTCACTTTTCAGCGATGGCCTTCGAGCTCATCGCTCTTGGTGAGGGAAGATGCTTTTAGACCGTCGCTACTAAGGTTCGGAACCCACTCATAGCGGGAAAATCACAAGACAGTATAGAATCTTTTAACTTATAGTCTAAAAGGAATAATTGAAGTGTCAAAACCAACCTAGCGGCCCTTTTTGAAACGTTCTGCTTACGTAAGCAGCCACTTCCCAAGGGACAAAAAAATGACGACATCTGCAGGATTCGAACCTGCGCGGGTAAACCCAAAAGATTTCTAATCTTTCGCCTTAACCACTCGGCCAAGATGCCAGTTTACAAAAATTTAAATTTAGGTGGTCAAACCAACTGTCCAAATCTGTGAGTCACGTGATATTCACGTGACCACCAGCTCTAACACATTTGAGACCATTAAACGGGACCTTACACACCCCAATCACACCTACTCGGGATGATTGTCGATTCAGGAAAACTGGAAACCTTGTGTGGTGATGACTTAGCCATCAGGTTTTCATTTATACCCGCTAGATGCATCCGAACGTCTGTCCAGCTTGTACTTGCAAAGAGAGGCACCTGCGCCGCTCCGTATCCTGCATCATCACCCAGCTAGCGATGATACAGATTAAGCCATAATGGTGAACAAAGGGAGCTGATAGTACGCACGTCCACGACTACCTGTGGTCAAGAACAGGGCGTATGAAATCTTGTTGCAGCTGTGTTGGCGGAATAGCGGGGCCCTGGAGTTGGGCCATCATGTGGGGCGAAGTTAAGGTTTCTTCACACACATGGCATCACACGTTGACAAACGGATGGAATAGTGGTTGGAGGTTGGGGTATGCCTCAGGATCAGAAAGCATGAGCCGAGTTTATAGTGGCTACTTGGGTACTGGGATGCGGGCGAAGAGATGATATGGACCAAAGAAGTACTGGGGAGTTCATCAGCGTGGAGTTGGCCCTCTAACCATCTTCGGCTCCAACCCCACCCTGATTGGGGGCTGTTCTGATTTCTGATCTTACTGGCGGTCGCTCGCGTACGATTAGTTTGAGCTGTCCGGAACTAGGCACCAGGGAACGTTGATAATAATGCAGCACGAGGCCAGACTGCTCACATCTACCCTCTACGGCTCTGTTGATTGTCAACGTTGAACGAAAGGGACATGATCGGGTCCCGGTACTGCTGCACCTGGTTCTGTAGACGAGGACAGCTTGTGCCCTGGGAATTGATCTTCAAGATGGCTCAAAGGATCAAGATACTATCTTTGTAGAAGCAGCGCGTGAGCTTACGAAGCGTTCTTGGTGCGGGGCGTGGGGTTGCAGTAGCAACCATCCCCTTTCGTACAGTGGTTGCACGGGGAGCCGCGTTGGAGTCTGGAAAGCTTGAGGCTTGTATTCAATTGTCGAAGAATTAACCAGACTGGGCCCAGATCCCAGCCACCTGCCGATCTGTAGGCCATGTGTTTAAGGTTCAAGGCGAGGAGCTCTGTGGCCAATCGGGAGGGTGGAACAAGGCAAAGCTTAACCCAATTGGAAGCCCCGGGGCCCTCACAAGCTCACAAGCTCAACAGGGTCCAGGGATAAAGCATGGGCACGGCCTGGGCGCTTTCCAGACTTGGTTTGTCTCGGCTGTTGTTGGGCGGGGACCCCGCACTTTGTCTTGGAGACAATCATCCGAGTTGAGCAGTGTTGGCCGTTGCCGGCGTTTGAAGCTGGAAACGGTGGCCACTAAGAAGACAACAAGTTTGCCGGGTGCCTGATCTGCTTACATATGATTACATATCACATACAAGATCATCCAGTCGTGCGTTCTGTGCTTTGGGGGAGGGTGTGACAGCCTCGGCCCACCAAGCCATACAGCACTAGTAGCCACAACATGCCTTCACGATACGACCTGCTCGTCGTGGGACAATCAGGCAGTCTAGGCCTGTCTCAGTGTGACAGGGAGACAGAGATCCCCAATTCGGCACGAAATAATGCTACAAAGCGCAGACAAAGGGGAAGCCAGAGCACCGGAGTCCTGGCGGAAGTTATAGCAGCCGCTCCCCCAGATTCAGAACACGCAAGAGTTTATACCTTTGTAGGCGGAAGTTGTTTGGCAGGCGCACGTACCCAGCCGCTGCAGCATGCGAGGCGACAATGGCCCAGGACCCACGACAAGTCACAAAAGGCGGAGGCGTAAACTCTGAGGGGACTCCACGGCTTTTTATAAAACCCCCCAGCGCCCCCACGAGACCTGAATCAACCGTAGACAGCCTGTTGTGTTGAGTCACAATCAAACAGCTGGCGCTCTCATTCAACCGACACGCTAGGCTCCCCATAGCCACCATGTCTGGCCTGATCTCGGACTTCCGGGCTTTCCCTCCTCACCACATCCATCCACAGCTCCAGCAACAGCAACTGGAGTACGGACAGCTACACCCAGCAGTTTCTCTGCCACTGCCATACACACCAAGACAGAGTTACTACCCTTCGCCTCCAACTACACAGAGCCCAGCCTCCTCATTCTCGGGCCCGTCTGCCTCGACATCCCAGCGCAGCTCCTCCTCTGCCATCAGACTTCCCAGCGCAAGCGAGTTCTTGGCGGGTGCATTGTCCTTCAACTCTACTACATCTCCACTAATCCAGGAGGACAGAAGAGTCAGTGCCCCAGTCACTTACAATGAAACACAGCCTCAGTGGCACAGCGTCGAGACGGGCCAGGGATACCACTACGCCCCCGTGCCGTTTGCCGCTCACCCCCAACCACAGAGATTCCAGAGAGAACAACCAAGACAGTACCCCGTGAAGATGTACAGACCATCTCTCGAGGGAAGAAACTCGTGGCCAGTACAAGGACACCAACCGCCATTGTTCGATATGAGCTGCAGACCTCCTGTTGCCCCATCATACTTCAGCGGACCTCCTCCAAAGCCAGGGGTTCCAGCACACATGGTTGCCCCCACCACAGGACCACAGCATATGCCACTGAAGCACATCGTCCCTACACCCCCTGCTGTTGCCCCACCAATGGCTCCACACTCCACAGGACCAGTCAAGTCCACTAGAGAGACTGTCCTTGAGTTCGAAGAGAAACAGGATGCACTGTTCTTCTCCAACACGACACTGGACTACAAGTTCATCACCAAGCACCTTGCTCGTGAGTATCTCCTTGAGAAGGGCATCACCCTCGACCTGTCTAAGAGTGTGCAGCAGTTCACCGTGACCAAGGACGACCTGTTGCGCTGGTGCATCCTCGAGTTCTTGTACTACGACCTCAAGCTGTACGACCGCCGGTTTGACGACACGCCGCTGATCCACGACAAGCCGGAGAACAAGTTTGACGTGGAGCTCTCGTTCGTGCTCGAGTCATGGGACAGCGTGCAGAAGACTGTGAGGCTCGAGATGACGCTGCTCAAGCCTACGAGCTCCTCCATCACGAAGAAGGAGGTGTCCAACGACATGGCACGCATCCTCACTGAGGTCTTCGTCAACCACAAGAAGACATACCTCGACGACAAGAAACGCAGATGGGCCTCCGCGAGACCAATGTGGGGGCTCGGACAGGACAATGAGCTGAGCATCCTCGAGCTGGAGATCACCGTGTCGTGAGACGCGTGTGTCTGTGTGTGTGTGTGTGTGACTGTGGGTGCTTGAGGAGACATTATGATGCTGTTATGACATTGACGTTGAGATATTATGATGGTATGGATGCATACTTTGATCTTTGATGATACGCTTTGATACTGCTATGGATTTTATGGAGAGCCAGGTGTGGATACTGCTGAGGTTGGCTGGTCCAGGAAGGAGGAGTCCACATGGCTCATGGGTCGCTCAATCGAGGAGCACAAAATTGGAACTTTCACTTCACACTCCCAGGGTGATATCATTGAGGATCACCCTGGTTGCTATTATAATTGCTTTACTGGTATTTATTTGCATTGAGAGCCAAGCCCACCGGTGTTGACTGTCGGAAGGAGGTGGAGATCGGCACAGGCTCACAGGGTGTGTGGCTTGGGAAAGAGGAAAGAGAAAAGATTAAAGAGAGATACAAACGCTTGGAACTTGGAAAATTGGCTGTTTAAAAGGAATACATCGTGACGAAAGAGTTTCGTAGGGCTCGAGTTGCTTTGTTTTGGTTTGCCTACCGCGTAGCGACGCGTCTCTGCCTGGAGCCAATGGGCCCACTGGCCACCCGCGAAAAGCCCACGCAGCCAAAGGGACGTGCTAGGCAGAAATTTTTTCTCCTTTAAAGGGCCGGGCACCCACCTCCCACTGGAACACTCTGCCTACGACCCCGCCGACTCCTCTGCCTACACAGCTCAGCCTGAACAGCACACCATGCCAGCACAACTCAAGGCCGCAAAGGACGCTGTACGTGGACCCATGACAACACACGATTACTTCCCAGCACACAGCTACTAACACCCCAACATAGCTGGTCTCATCTCTCTACGAGCTCTCAAAGGCTGCCAGCGACGCCTCTGCTGCCACCGTCAATTTCTACAACGCGTCTCTCAGCACCGACGAGGACGCCACCAAGGTGTTCTCGGAGCTTGCCGACTCGCTCAAGATCCTTGCCCGTGGAGCACAGGGCGTGACTCTCTCAGCCAGCACGATTGCCGGCGATGCCTTCCTCCCAGTGCTCGAAGCCGCCTCCACCCCACTGCCTGAGGTGCCAGCCAAGAAGAAGCGTGCAGAGAAGGACCCATACGCGCCAAAGAAGCCATTGACGGTCTTCTTCGCCTACTCGTCCTACATGCGTGACATTATCCGCTCGGACCGTGCAGCCAAGAACCTTACTCCACTCTCGCCAACCGAGCTCACGCAGTTGATCTCGCAGAAGTGGAACGAGATCGCAGACGAGGAGAAGGAGAAGTGGAAAGACGCATACAACGCCGAGCTCGAGAAGTACCAGGTCGCCAAGGAGAAGTACCTCGAGGACAAGGCTAACGGGGTCTCGCAGACCGAGAAGCCAACTGTCGCTCCGGTCCCTTTGCCAAAGTCCCTCGGGAAGAGTTCTAAGCACAAGAGACACGAGGATGATGAGGAGAAGAAGGAGAAGAAGAGAAAGAAACTTGAAAAGAAGAGACAGAAAGCCATGGCTGAGGGTAATGAGGATCTGTACCTCGAGCTCAGTGGTCTCTGATCTTGGGGTAAGTGACTTCTCTTGGATGCTCTTCGTCTTTTCGCCTTGTCGTTCAGTTCGTTTTGGGCTTGTTCTGACGCCCTTTTTGTTTTATTACCGCTCATTTTGTTACTTGTTTCAATGTCTTTTACTTGATGTGACACTACTGTTTGTTTACCCACTGCTATTCATTGTTAGATGAGGTCAATGCATCATATCTCTGCTTACATCGCTCGTACTGCTAGTAGCGGCACTGCCCTGATACACTCTCCGAGAAGCTCAATCGTGGTGCATTAATAATGCCTAAATAGTAAGTACACCTGAGATCTAGTTATTATCTCGGATTAGAGGAAATATCGAAAAATGATCAATAATTTGATCCGGCGCCCCTGCCAAAATGTCAAATACCCGAATCCGGAAAGACTCCTTTTTAGGACTTCTCGATTTTCGCGCTCGGCCCGTGAAAAAATCGTCGAGGGCCTCTCTTCAACCATCGGACGAGGGACCTTGAATAAGCTCTCTAGTCGCACAAGCCCGCTCTTCTGACCGTGATGTTAAGACTCACAAGAACTGCGAGACAGTTCAGCACATCTACGGCCCGCCTTTCCGAGGAGCTGTACAAGAACCCAAAGAAATGGCAAGGACTTCCAGCCCAGCAGATCTTGGAGCTCTTCCAGAAGAGAAGAAGCTATCTCGGTGCCAACTTCACTCCAAATGAGCACGAGCTCGCAGCATTGAAGACCACATCATCACATACAGGTGTTGATCCTCGTACAATCGAGAGACTCTACCGCGGGGGTGAGCTTGCAGCCTATGAGATGGCCAACGAGAGATTTGAAGACGACTACATCCCACCAAAATTCCAGTATGATGAGTACCCAGAACAAGCACAGGAGATCATCAGGGATCACAGAGAGCAGAGAGAGTATAACAGAATAGCGGCTTATGAGATGCCACACCTCGTGAAGTACAGACAGGAGTACAAGCCTTCCAAGAGCAAACCAATCACATACAAGTACACAACGTATTTGGGCGAGGAAGAGTACGCCGCCAATAAGAAGGTCTCAATGACCGTGAAAGTTTCAGACCTCAAGCTCTCAGAGAAGGAATCCCACAAGTTCAAAGTCATTGCGGGTGTCAGATATGATGCTTCAACGGACATTTTCCAACTCGCATCAGAGAGATTCCCAGAACCTCTCCAGAACACAAGATATCTTGCAGACACGCTCAACTCGCTGATCAAGGAGGCCAAGGACCTCAAAGATGACTTCAGTGATATTCCATTGGACCAGAGACACGTCCAGGCCAGAGAGGTCAAGGCCAAGAACCGTATTCGCCAGAGATACAACCTCCACACTAAGTTCCCAGAGGAGTGGAAGAGACCACAGGATGCACCAAAGGTGGAAAAGACAGTACTGGACTACGTCGCCGAGATTAAACAAGCTTGAAACGCCCCCCCTTTACTGATGCATGTACATACAAATTGAAATGCCCCCTTCTCATGTCTAACTTGATTAACTTGTAGCGATAAAATGCGATCCATAGGTATGTGAGTCGTGGCCCTGCAACAGCATTTCGCGGAAAAACCCCAACACCACGAAAATCGCTCAACCGCCGCCCAAGAGCTCGCGGCTGTTGACGAGTAAACATCCAGCACACAGCCAAAGACAGCGGAAAACACGCTTTAACACCTGTGCAAACATCCCAGAGACGCACCCCGGAGCCAGAAGAGCGGAGCCACACACAATGCCCCCACGCACAAACCTGCAGAGGAGACGGAGCAAGCTGCCCATTGCTGGAAAGAATCCAGGCAAGAAGACGACAAAGGCACACTCTCCATCGACGACCTTACAAGAGATTCTGACGCTGCTTGACATTTCATACAACAAGGAAGATGGTCTCCTCAACGGTACAGCAACAAGAGTTGTCCCTGATGTGTCGAACGTTGAAGCGCTCCGCAAGCTCTTGCTCAAACTCAACGATCAGCTTGAGATTGTGTCAAACAATGACGAGACCATGATCACCGAGCTCCAAGACCTGATTTCTGCCAGAGAGAAGGGAATCACGGGAAAGATTGGAGATGACAAAGGTGATGACTCTGTGTTTGAAGATGACATCAAGGAGCTCAAAGAGGCACAGGCAAGCGCGTCGAATGTCAAGGAGGAGGCTCCGACAATTGACTTGACTGATGCAGATGGAGATGTCGAGATGACCGACAAGCTTGATGTGAAGTCTGAAGATGATGAGAAGGACGTCTTCACAGATGCTAATGATAAAGTGGAACAAACACCTGAGCCAAAGGAGAGAAAACTGAGCACTGAGAGAATTGAAAATGATCCAACGGTGCGCAATCCAAAGTCAGAGTTTGTTACTGCACAAACATTACCTGCTGCTGCTCATGCCCTTGGATTATTCTCTGAAGAAGATGGTGGATTGAATCAGACTGGTGAAGAGTGGCTCAAAAAGAAGTACGCTGTTGCCTCATATCCAAGAACAGACCTCAAGGATAAGCTCCCCGGGGAGATTCCTGACATTGACTTCTCCAAATCAAAACCAACAAACCAGGTGCAATTCGCCACTTTCCAATCCTGGTTCGAGAACTTCTACAGAAATTTCACCGAAGATGACCTCAAGTTCTTGGAGAACAAGTACATCTTGACGGACGCGCTCGCGAATGACCAGAGCTATGATCCAAAGTTGACGCCGTACCTCATACCAGACTTGGGCCCGCTCTACTCTGACCTGTGGAACGAAGAGGAAAATGCTGGAAATTACTCTCCGCCCCCACAGAAGGTCACCAAGGAGGCTGTCATTGCTAAGAACTCATCTGAGCAGTTGAATGATGACACACTGGAGACCGAGGCTGTCTCGTGTGGTCCGCTGGTATCAAGACTGTTATCTGCTATTCTGAAAGACGAGAACGAGGGCAATGGAACAGCCAATGGCGATGATGATGAAGAGCGAAACACACCAACCACAGGTCTCGCACAACAGGAATCATGGAAAGTGTCAAGTGTCAACACTGACTACAGCACGCTTGAGGATCGTTTGAAAAGAGAGTTAAAACATCTGGGAATCTTCATGAATCTGTCTGGAGGTGATGGCGATGATGAAGCCGAACCAGATTGGCTGAATCCTCAGGATGATGAGGTGTCTTCTGAATTGAGAATGCTCCAAGCACAACTCAAGCAGGTGTCGAAACGCAACAATAAGAGAAAGAAGATCCTCTTACCACTCATTGAACAACAGTTGTCATGGCAGGAGTACAACTCCATCTTAGACGACTTGGAGAAGCAGATTGACCAGGCTTACTTGAAGAGAATTCGTGCTCCAAAGAACAAGAAGCGCAAGACCACAGGTGGCTCTGTCCCACCGTCTCTGCAAGTCCAGCTCAATGCACAGGCCGCTCAACAGGCTGCTGCTAACTCTGCTGTTAAGTCATTGTTGGAGAAGAGACAGAAATGGATTGAAAAGATTGGACCATTGTTTGATAGAACGGGTGATGGCCCAGAGAGCATGAAGAAGTATCCAGCCAAGAGTGTGTTTGATGAAGAAAACTTGGAGGAGGATGAGGATGAGGACTACGAAGATGGCGATGACCTGGTTATCCAGCGTGAAGAGCACTGATTGCTCAACGGGCGTGTATTATACAGCTGCAGTTTATGAACTCTGACGATCTAAGTTTGGAATTATGTTAATCCATGTTGCATGTACTTCATGAAGCACAAGCTTGTAGCCGCTCTTACCGCGTGCTTGAGTGATCATGTCTAGACTCTACAGTGCTCTAAATAACGGGTTGAAATCCCCACTGGTTCGTCGTTAACTTTATGTACATGCCTATAAATCATTCGTGTTCATTAATGGTATCACCCAATCAAGCCAACGCCTTTGTGACGTCTTTGACATTAGGTATGCTTGTCACATTACCAAGAGCGGCGATGGACACTGGCTTTCCTCCAAGTCTGTAGTTGGCCCAGTTCACAACATCCTGTTTCGTAATGACATCAACCTTCTCAAACACATCCTCTGGGCTGAGCCTCTTTCCTGTCGTGACGATCTGTCTTCCAATGTCCTCAGCAATGGCAGTTGATCCATCGAGAGAGAGCAAAAGAGAAGCCTTCAACTGTGCCTTAGCTCTCTGAACCTCAGCATCAGTGAACTCTCCCTTCTTGAGTCTGGTCCATTCCTGAACGATCTCGGAAACAACAAACTTCAAGTCAGTGTGCTTGTCAGCTGTCAAGTAAACTCCCCAAAGACCCGTGTCGGAGTATGATGTGGAGAAGGACATGTAGGAGTTTGCAAATGGATCGTTGCCAGTGCCATCAATACCACCCGCAACAGCGAGGGCAAGTTTGGATGGGGAGTTGGAGCCAGTGCCCATAGATCTGTCCCAATTGCCAACGATTGACTGAGTAACAAGAGCCGTGAAGTAGTCTGGGGCGTTCCATGACACACCTTCAAGAGCGATGGCCATGTGTGTGTTTGGGATAGAGTCATCCTGGATCTTGATTTCATCACCATAGAAGACTGGAAGTTCACCACGAGGAGCTCCCAATGGTAGTTTGCTTGGAGATGGTGTCAAGTGCCCAAAGGACTGCTGAGCAAACTTGACGAGCTCCTCGTGATCAACGGCACCGGCTCCAACAAGCACCATGCGGTCTGAGGAGTAGTTCGTTGTGATGTACTTGGTGAGATCATCTCTGTTGATCTTCTTGATGTTTTCAATTGGGCCCAAAATGGTACGACCAAGTGGCTGCCCCTTGTAACAAATGGCATGCAAGTGATCAAACACAACCTCATCATACATCTTGTCAACCTCCTCGGACTCTCTGATAATAACGTCACGTTCTCTGTCGATAGCCTTGTGCTCAAGCTTTGATCTCGTAAGAATGTCAGACAGAACATCGATGGCTCTTGGAATGTCTGATTGTGTGGATTTGGCGTAGTAAACGGTGTTCTCTCTCGATGTGTATGCGTTCAAGTGGGCGCCCAAGTTCTCAATCTCGAGTTCGAGGGCGAGCTGTGATCTGTTGACAGTTCCCTTGAAGGCCAGATGTTCAAGGAAGTGTGCAGTACCGTTGTTCTTAGAATTCTCCGCCCTAGAGCCGGCATCGATCCAGACACCAACGGTGGCGGTGGAGAGGTTGGGGATGTGCTCGGAGGCGACCACCAAACCGTTCGGAAGGGTGGAAGTCCTGGTTGTGACGGCAGCATCGGCAGCCAGACCCCTTGTGAGGCGTGGTAAAGTTCGTGTGTGTCTGGAGATGTGTCTCAGCATCTTGGAGCAGCTGGTTCTGGGCTTGTGATGGGTCTTTGTGGGAGGAAATTGCGGTTTTGTTGGTCATTTGTCACTGCTGCACCGGCCGGCCATCCCCAAAAACCCAAATTCGCGGATGGAAGGAAACCCGGACATCTCCACTATTTTCACGCGTACTTTGGCAGCCGGCACGATCACAGAGACCGCTAGGGAAATCCGAAGAACCCCATCAACACCAACAACTGGGCGGCTAACCAGAAAGCAGCCAGAACGCATTGACACTCCAGCCATGAGTGACGAGGAAGATGACTTCATGATGTCCGAGGACGACTCCTACGAATTCGAGTTCGAAGAGGACTCGGATGCCGCCGGAGAGGACAACGATCAGAGCATGGACGGTGGCGAGTCCCGTGGGCGTGACAACTCCGCTGAATCTTTGTATTACCGTGCCAAAAACATGAAGGAGGACGATCCATTGGCAGCCAAGGACACCTTTGAAGAGATTCTCGCCATTGACTACGAGTCGGATGGACAGCAGCTCCTCGAGTACCAGTTCAAGTCTATCAAGCAGATCGCCAAAATCTACTGGAAGCTAGAATACAGAGAAAACGAGTTCTTGGAGCACTTGGACAAGATCTTTAAATTGCCATTGGAGAAATTACAGAAAGGATATGTTGAGGACAGCTTGGGGAAGATTATTGACAAGTATGTTGGACTTGATCCACCCCTCCAACTCCAGCTCTATGACCATTTCCTCGCTGGGTACACCAAGAGTGACAGGTTCACGATCAGAACTTCATTGAAAAAACTCCAACTTATGATTGACGAACAACAGATTCCTGAGGTTATCTCATTCTTGAGCACACTCTATGAGAAGCTGGAGACGATGCCCGAGATGACGAAGAATGCATATCTCTTGGAGCTCTATGCCATTGAGATCCAAGCACGCACATACACACAGGAGATTGAGATATTGAAGGATCTCTACAAAAAGACTTTGTCGATCCAAAGTACAATCCCACATCCACGAATCAATGCCGTGATTAAGGAGTGTGGAGGAAAGATGTACATGCGTGATGATGACTACGAGCAGGCCTCGGATGAGTTTTATGAGAGTTTCAAGAATTATGATGAGATTGGAAACCAGAAGAAGAGAGTCAGATTACTCCAGTACTTGATCATCTCATCCATCTTGAGTAAGGATGAAATTAACAAGTTTGAGAGTCAGGAGACAAAGTACTTCTTGAACGACGAGAATGTCCAAAGATATGTCAAGCTTTTACGTGCCTTTGAGAGATTGGACCACGTTGGGTTTGAGAAGCTTTTGGCCAAGATTTTGGAGTATGAGCGCACACATGATGCATTCATGACGGAGAACCTCTACAAAGTGGACCAGATTTTGAGGGTGCGCATCCTGATCAACTACATTAAACCATTCAAGAAGATCTCCATGGAAAAGGCAAGCGTTGTGCTCAAGATACCTAGTGCGGAGATCGAGGACATCTTTTTAACGCTTCGCAATGTTGGAGAGATCCCAACTGTCAAACTAGACCTTGTTGCCGGTGTCATCTACAACGAATGAGAATACGTCTTTTGCTAACGATAATCTAATGAGCTACTGATACTACATCGAAGCGTAGTGCCGCATGATGATAAAAAGCAAATTCCTTTGTACATGAGGGCAAATATTTACATCAAGAAGTGAGCTGTTTGACTGGAGCCAAGCCAGAGAGAGGCATGAGCAACTTCATCTTTGTCTGATAATCCAGCGCGGAGTTCTTGTTGAGAGACGACACGACAACATCAGCGTTACGCTTGAGAGCATCTGAGGTCAGCTTGGAGGCGAAAGCAGAGTCAGAGGCAACCTGGAACTTTCCTGTCAAGACGCCAGAGACATCAGCAGAAGCATCATGCTGAAGCTCACGGTATGCCTTAAGGATTCTTGACTCGGTGGTCTGTGATGTGAGTGGGGAGTCAGCGAGCAGACTCTCAACAGTCGGAGCATCTGGAACATATGTTGTACTAATGAGGTTGACGTTTGGGTTAGCCTTAGGTCTGGCAGATCTAGGAGTTCTTGGTCCTCTGTCTTCTCTCTGTTGAGGCTTTCTCGAGCCTCTTGTGTTCTGTCTTCTCTGTCTTGGGGGCTGTGCAGACCTTGGGGTCCCAGTGAGGTCTCTGAGCTTGTTTGTAATCTTTGGTCCACGTCTCATCGCCTGGTTCTGGGGTCTTGATGGTGCATCTGAATCTGTAAATCTTCTTGGTGGTCTTGGTGTGCTTGAAGCCTGTGGAGCTCTGTCAGAAGCCTGCTTTGGAGCTCCTGTTGATGGCACAGAAGCCTTTGGAGTACCAGGAGCAGATGTTTGACTTCTAGGAGAGTTTTTCTTTGGGTAGTTCTTGCCCTTGTTGTTCTTCTGGGCAAATCCAGCACCGTCTGCTGGCTTGGTGAGCTTCTTGATTCTCTCCAAGATGTCATCAAAGTGAGCAGCAGTCACCGTTGACTGTGTGCTGTATGCCCTAGAAGCAATGACGGCTCTTGAGAATCCAGTTCTGAGCATGTTTCCAAAGACTGAATAGTTTTTGTAGCTGCTTGTCCTCGAGCTGAGACCTGCCTTTTCTTTCTGAGCTTCCCTTCCAATCATCTCTCTGTTCACGGCGGCCAGCTTGAGCTCGCGATTTTTAAAAAATTAAAAAAAAAAAAATCACCGAGGGTTCCGGAATTGATTTTTCGCGGCGGCCTGGGCCTAGAGGACCTACACACTTTCCAAATCTCAGAGCTCCATTCTATTCAACTGTGAGATAAGATCACATGAACTTTCCATATCAGCTCAAGCTCCCATTGAGCTTGGGCAATCAAGACTCCCGCGGATCAACCTGTTGAAGAGCCTCCCTCTGCCCCAGCGCTTCGGCGTCTCCTCCAACAGTGAAGAAGGACATGAGCTTGATGGCATTGAACCAGGCATTAGCAAGGTGTGCGTAATAGCTCTGTTGCTCCTTGGTAAATTCAATCACCGTACCCTGTTGATCCTGCCCAACAATACTCTTGTATCCACAGATGGTGTATGCCTCGCAGTAATCTCTCGGGACCCAGCCTCGAGTCGGTGCTTCACTGATGTCCGTGAGTCCAGGCCTCAGTGGCTCAGGTGGGATCAAAGCATGTCTGAAGTGAACCGGACCTCTGCTGTAATCTGAGATCTGCTTGTTCGACCATCCTTTGAAGAAGGGGTTATCATTGTCAAGAAACATGAGTTTCTTGCAGTGTCTCATTCCCGAGTTCATCCACAACAAGGTCTTCATGTCCTTGTCGATGTGTGCTGGATGACTGGAACACAATTCTGGGATGTCAAACTTTGGGTAGTGTGTATGCTCTTTGTCTGGTGAGATCTCGCCAATGGCAGCGGCATGGTTCTCGTTGAAGTGGTAGTTCTCATTGCCCATGGCCGTGAAAGAAAGCCAATAGAGCTCCTTGTCTCCCCAAATGAGATCCATGATGGCCTTTTGATGGAGCCCAAGTGTGATAGCCATGAGTGCAGTCTCGAAGTGTCTCCGCCTGTTCAGTGCAATCACACCGCTCTCCTGCAAATGTAAGAATCCTTTGAAGAACCTGTTGTTGAACGTGTAGCCTGTCAGCTCTTTGATGCCATAAATCTGCTCCTGTGGATCTGGTGCAAGAGATGTGAATGTCTCAAGTGAGTGATCTGCCTTGTGTCTGTTGGCAAGTGAGCGGTCCTTGAAGAAGAAGGCGCCCTTGTCCAAGTACTCTGCTTTCTCGAAGATCTCCTCTGGGCGGGTGAGGAAAACGGTATCAGTATCAATGAGGAGTACTTCTTCAAAAGTGTTAAACAAATAGGCAAGAAGCTTGTTATGGAATCTGATGAATCTCCCCAAGTATTGTGGCTTGATGGCTTTCCGTACATCTATGAAGGTCAGCTCGAGAGGACGGAAGGATGTCTTGTACTTGGGATTCTGCAAGAGCTCCATCGCCTCCTTGCTTGATTGCCAGTCGCTCGTTGCAATCTTTGTGAGGGAGGTCTGTGCAAAATCTGAGATGTCTCCTCTGTGAACAATCTGGAGAGGGAGCTGTGTGTCCAATGTTCTCAGCAGGGCGATGAGATTCATGATTTGTTTGAAGTGGGCGTCCGTCGCAGTCAACACGATACCCTTCCCACTTAGGCTCTGCTTCATCTGAGTGGTGAAACACTCCTCTGTTGATACATCAAATGTAGGCCCAGATGTCTTTCTGTGTCTGTCTGAAATCTTTGGTGCCTGTCCGCTGAGCCAGTCAAACACCTTCTTCTCAAGTGTGGGGAAGCATCTGGCGCTCTCGTGGAAGACACAATGGGCAAACCTTCTCACTGTGGGGATTGTGTCTTGACGGGGCACTTTGATTTCCGGGTCAATGAATATCGTCTCCATCTGATTCTTGTGCGTGTCCATCCACAAATCGCAGCTCTGTGCTGTTGATGGGCGCTCGGCCACCTCTGCGTCAAGGGTCTTCTGCCTGCGTGAAAGGAGCACCACGGTGATGAACAGGACCACGAGGACGGGGATAAGCCGGAGATAGCGAGATGTCAGGCGCATCTTTGGGTCGTCACCACCAGATCTGGCATAGTTAAAGAGACCAACTTCACCAACTTCTTTCTTCTCAGCCTTCCTGGAGCCTTGTCTTGTTTTGAAACTCTCGACACCCAAAAGCCGCAACAGCCACACGAGCTTGGCCGCGGGTATCGGCCGAGAGCTTGAGACGCAGGGACAGCGAACCCCACAAACTCTACAACTAGGGAGTAGTACAAACAAACAACTTCAACAAAACATGAACATTTGTGCATTCGTGCAGAGCCAGAAAGCGTTAACAATCTATATGTCCCCAAGCCCATACATCCAAACGTCCCCAATGAAGTCGAACCACTGGGTCTGCTTCTTGTCAAAGTTGATCAAGAGTCCCTTCTCGCCCGGCTTCTCGTTGTATCCAACAAAGTCCACCGCACACCAAGTGTACGACATACAGTATCTGTGCTCGTCACTCCATCCCGAGTCAGGGTTTCCTGCCTCGTTTGCGCCCGGGTTCTCCTGTGGTGGCGGGATGATGGCGGAGCGAATGATGGTCTTGTCCCTGTAGTACTTCTCCAGCTTCTCCTGGTCGTAATCACGGAACAAGGGCTTTCCAAAGTCGAACTGCGCTGCGTGGGTGTTCTTGCAGAAGGTGAAGCCCGAGTTGATCCACAGCAGAGTCGCGTTGTCGTACCCGTTCACGTGTCCTGGGTGGTTTGAGCAGAGCTCCTGGGCCCCAGAGTTTGGGAAACGTCTGTTGGTGTCAGCTGTGAGCTCACCAATGGAGGCAGCAGCCACCTTGTTGAACGCGTAGTTCTCATTTCCCACCATCGACTGACCGAGCCAGAAGAGCTCCTTGTCACCATGCACCTTGGACATGGTTGTGGACCAGAAGTTGAGCTGCGCGGACATCAGCATCCCTGTGAAGTGCGTGGATCTCTTGACGGCAACAACACCGGACTCCATGTAGTGGTATGCTCTTCTCTTCATGAATCTGTTGTCGAGCGTGTAGTCAGTCACGAGCGGCACATCGAAGAAGTAGTGGTCAAGTTTCGATGGCATCAGACGCTTGAAGTAGTCAACTGAATTCTCTGAGTTTTGGCCAGCGAGTTCACGGTCACGGAAGAAGAACGCCCCAGTGCGGACGTAGTCTGGATACTTGAAGATCTCCTCGAGTTTGACGAATGGCACCGTGTCCGTGTCAATGAGAAGCATCTCCTCGAACGAGTTGAAGATGTATGCAAGCAACTTGTTCGCATACTTCTGGAAGTATCCATCAAACTCCTCCTTGACTGCCGGTCTGAGGTTGACGAACCACACCTCCTGTGCTGGGAAGGTGAGCGTTCCTTCATACTCAAGCTTATCATGACTCACTGGCAAGTTGTGTCTCGAGATTGGGTTTCTGAACTGCTTGGTCAACTTCTCAATGTTTTCCTTGGACAAATCACCCTTGTGTAAAATCTGGATAGGCATAGTGTTACCCAATGATCTCAGCACGAGTGCCAACTTCATCAAATCCTCAACTTGGCCATCGGAGGCGGAAATCACGTAGCCACGGCCATTAATGCCCTGTTTGAAGTTGGTCAGGAAGCAGTTTGGATCCTCGGCAGCACGCTTCTTGGCAGCTGGGTTCGTCCCAGAGCTTGAGTACTCGTCGTAGCCGTCCTGAAAATTGGCCAGGTTTGGCAACCCATTGGAAACAGTGCCATCCCAGCGTGTGTAGATTGGAAGACTGTTGGACAACCACGGAAAGATTTTGGATTCGAGACCACTGCAGAGGTGTGGTGCAGCCTTCTCGCGCTTTGGCTCGCTCTCGCCGTCGTTGTTGTCGTTGAAGATGTTTGCAGAGAAACCAAACTTCGAGCTTCCAGTGGACTGGTCTTCGAGGTAGCACTTTCCAAACACTCTGAGTGTGCCCACTGCGTCGTTGATACGTTTGGACACCTTGAGTGTGCCCTGGCTCTTGCTGTGGAACTCTTTCTCGAGCTCAGCGAGTCGCTTCTCGGTGAATTGCCAGTCTGGGTGCTCCTGCTGCTGGAACTGGAGGAAGTCCTCGAAGTCGACGTAGTTGTCATCATATCCATTCGTGTCGAAGTTGTCAAACCTCCACTCCTCGTCCATAGCAGTCATCTCGGAAAAGAACTCGTCACACTTCTGTCCCATGCCCAGCTCGCGGAAGGACTCGGTGCCATATTTGTGGAGGATCTGGTCGTAGACTGAGTGGTACTTATCACTCTTCAGAAGCACGAGAGTCTGAGAAGCCGGAGAGCCCCTGGAGATAAGATGTTGTGTGACGGCGATGAGCAGAAGCGCGCCGATGAACACGTTGAGGTTGATGAAGCGCTTGTTGGGCGAGAAGTTGCGCACAGCCCTCGCAACAGCCTCAATGTGCCTGATGGCCGTGTTGATGTATTGGGAGGCGGACATGGCCTGTGGCTGGCTGTGTGTACTCGGTGGCTTGTGGTGGTGTAGTTGAGCAAAGAGTTGGTGATAAAGTTGACAGTTGACTGATGCAGGTGCAGAGTCAGAGAGCAGCCAACGCGATGGGCAGTAAAGCTCTGATAGAGGGAGCAAAGAGTGTGCTGGTGTATTGAAGCCTTCACAGTGGAACAGACTGTGCAAAAAGTTTGTGCAATGGGCGAAGTGTCCGCTTTTAAGGCGTCGGGGGCAGGCGCTGGAGACTTGTCAACTACGCGTACGGGTCGAAATCTGGGCATGTGCGCGAAATGGCGTGGTGTCCGGGTGTGTTTTGCGTGTAGATCTCCGCGTTTCGGGTTGGTGGTTTGTGGGCGGGACCTTATGGCTGGTGAAGAGTGGAATTTGGTGGGAAGAACAAGCAGAGAACAACGAGGGAACAGGGAGAGGTCCAATGGAGAGGGCCATGGAACTTTTGAGAACTGCGGCGCACTCAGTGCAGAGGCTCAAAGGCGCCCGTCTCATCGTCGGCTCCATCATCCTCGTCGCCTGTGCTGCCCAGCTTCTCCTTCTCGTGGATGTGGACACTGCCACCGCCGTTGTTGACTCCATAAAGACACACATCGCTGCCCCACTTGCTCTTGTTTCTCCTGGTGCGGTTGTTCTCTCGCAAGAAGAGCTCAAGGCTCTTCCTCTCTATGAACGCCTCCTGGCCGCGTTCCCTTACTCACAGGGTCCAATAGAGAAGAACATCATCCAAACGGCGAAAGAGGCATCGATGAAGAACAAGGAGATGGAGACGTGGCAGAAAAACACTGAGCTGGGGTTCAACTACACTCTTTTTGATGACGAGATGGCATACCGCCTGCTGATTGACGAGTTCCAAGAACTCTTCCCAGAGATCCTCGAAGCATACAACTACTTCCCCCGCATCATCCTCAGAGTCGACTTCTTCAGGTATGCGAGTCTGTTCTTGATTGGAGGCACATACGGAGACACAGATACGAAATGTGCGAAAGACCTGAACTCATGGATCTCCTATAACGAGACAGTCCTCACGGAGCCCAATCATGTTGGTGCAGTCATTGGCATCGAGTCGGAGTGTGATTGTGATCATTGGGAGAGAGTCTACACGCGACGCGTCCAGTTCTGCCAATGGACATTCCAAGGTAAGCAATACCATCCATTCTATGCCAAGCTTCTGGCAAACATCGTCGGTTTGATGACAAGCAGTTATGATAAGGAGTCTAAGGTGCTGACGATTGGAGATACTAAGTATAACTTCTCTGCTGGCTCAGAGGAGTACTACAACGGCATCATGGAACTAACTGGCCCAGGAATGTTTACCAGTACTGTATTTGAGTACATAAACACCCTCCCTGATATCCATTCCATCAATCCAAATGACCAACTCAAGACATTTGAAGAGCTGAAGTGGCCATCACCAGAGGATACGAGACAGAGCAACAGACAGCCCGAATGGAGCAAGTTTGGCTGGGAAAACGTGACAAAGATCACCGAGCCGGTACTCGTCAATGATTTGCTCATGCTCCCTGAGAAGTACTTCAACGGTGTCGCAAGTGGAGAGAAGGCCAATCCAGAGTGTTTGGTCCAGCATGGCTTCAGGGGAACTTGGAAGAGCAGTAAAGGTGGGTTGACCTCACCGATTAATGATGATGTATCTCCATGATATATTTTGTGGCTTATCATTATGGTTATTACAATTTACACAATGGAAGACTAACGTACGGTCATGAGTTGATAGTTCGAAATTTCGGTGTACTCTGGAGCCTGTTGACAGTTGACGCGCCTGGCCTGTTAAAGCCGAGTATCGCCGAAACGCCAAAACCTTTCGCGCAAGCCTCCGGAGCTTCTCAATTTATTCTTCTCCCAGTGCAACAGCTCAATAATTCGATGATCAGGCATCAAAATCCCCCGCGTTCTGCCATAAAGAAAATACCCACAGCTACAGGCTACATCTATGAACCTTGCGTCTTTCCCAGCCGAGATCATTGTTGAAATAGTGGGTCATCTCGACGTGGCCACAATCGTCCCCTTCCTGGAGGCATTCCCATCTCTACAGAGGCTGACCACCATCATAACAGATCATGGAAGCAGACCCCTCCACTACACCTCCATAAATGTCCCCTGCCACCACATTCTTGACAATGGCGACCATGACATCCCTCCCAGTAAGATGAATGGAAGAGTGTTCCAACTGGTCGAGCTTGCTCATCCAGATGCGATGGACAAGTTCTTCAACTCCATGTCAGGACTCATCGCCACGACTCCTTTGAAGGGTCTCCCAAGGACCATGTTTGTGTTTGCGGGACTGTGTGCTGCTGACTTTGGCCGGAATTCGAAGTGGGGCGTTGCCGATGTAATGAGATCCCTCTCGTCGTTCGGGACACGTCTCCAACTCCACAACATCCCATTCATTCATTGTGACTTTGGAGCTTGGAATGGCCTCGCAGACTTGCCCTTTGAAGTGATGGACTGGACCACTTTTAAATCATCCGGGACGGGCACTGTTCTCCGTGGAGAAGAGGCTCTCTTGAACACACCTGACCCGGTACAGATATTTGACCAACTCCAGACGCTCTCTGTTGAGGATATCGAATCGTTCGCAAACATGGAGTTTCAGAAACTAAGTAACTTGTCTGTGTCATTCAAACGCTCCTCGAAGACTCGGCCAGCGTTTGAAAAGATCATCTTTCGGGTTCCACTTCGTCATCTTGTGGTACATTACCACGGTCTCTTTCCACGCTTCAGCCAGGTCTACGTCGCCACAACCGACATCGATGAGCCCCTTGGTCTACGCATAGATGTCTGGGAACGTGATGCCGTTCTTGAACTGAAAAACATGGCCACCACCGACTCGTTTGATTACAACCATACAGACCTCAAATTCTTGTCTTGTTTCAAACACTGGTGTATTGACAATGTCCATGGATTGTTTTGGAAGGCTTCTGCAAGATTGGGCCGCAAAGATCTGGAGACCCTCTTATGGATTTTGAGAGGTGAACATTGTGTGTCTCGCATTCCCAAACAGCTAACATTCCCTGGTCTCAACACGCTCACGGTGGTTCTGCGTGCTCCAGTAGAATTGCCCTTTTTTGCAGGGCCAGCGGAACACTCAGATCGGTTTACGAACTCCAATGTGCGAGGATACCACTGCCACTTGCTGATTGAGTCCAATGGTGTGAATTTGAGAAACTTCTTGAACTGGCTTCCCTACATCAGGGAGGATGATTGGCACCACCAAGTTTATGGAAAGTCATTGTTCGAGGCCTTGTCAATTACTCGCAACCCTTCTCTTCCTCATGACAATGGCAAAGCAGAACTTCTTGTGCCTTCGGGTTACTGGAACAAGTGGTGGCAGTTGCGCAAAGGCCGACTCTCAAGCCTCACAATGTCAGGGTTCGTCATGCCCTTCCTTCAGATGGAAAGTACATCCACGATGATTACTCGCAGGTATACTACATCAGCTGGAGTATCCTTGCCGTTATTCACCATCTTGAAGCCTTTGCTCGTTGACAAAGTTGACGGTGCCCTTGTCATGAGGATGTTTGAATGCCGATTCCCACCCCAGAGCTTCAGTTTCGACGTGCATACTGCTCCAGGGGTGCCATACCCCACAGAGCTCTGGCTCTCTGCAGGGCTGTGTCGTCGACTGCTCGTGCCACGCTTTGCCCCACAAACCTCCCGTGGAAGCATGCCGTACAGAGCAGTCAGCGTTGGTCGCCACTTCGAGAAAGTGTGGATTGACGGAATCTCCTGCACACAGCAACAAACCAACCCCAAGGCACTTCCACCTGACTCAGTGGGGAGATACCAGTATGATAAAGCAACGAGCGGGTCGATATATCTTGAAGGACACCGATGTGGCTATATCGGCGGAAAGCTGGAGAAGAATCTGTTGGCACACTCGTGGCTTATCAAGAACTACACCAAACTGACTAGTAACGTGGATGTCTTCGATGATCTGATCTTTGATCCGGATGAGGGTAATCTGCTGTACACTCCCACCTTGTTGTTGCCTGGTGACGAAGAGGCCGGGCCAAAGCCAAGCGAGCCCTTGACTGTATGGGACCCTCGTCGTAGCTGTCCTTATTTGGCTGAGTTCCGCCAGCTGTGACTAGGTCGAGCAGTTTACACTAGTGTCTGAATAGTCATATAGATCCCATGATATTATTCAAGTATCATCCAGTAATAGTCCCTAGTAAATTCAACAGATAGCAACAAGCCTCACTATCAAACAATCAGCGAGCGTAGGGGTTTCCCTGGCTGTATGGATTCGTCTGCGACACAAAGCTTCCCGATGAAGGACCAACAGGCTTCCGTGGTGGGTATCCGTGCTGTGGCTGACCCTGCTGGGGAGCATACTGCTGCTGTGGCTGTTGTGGTGGGTACTGCTGCTGTGGCTGTTGTGGTGGGTATCCGTACTGCTGTCCCTGTGGTGGATAGCCCTGCTGGTGCTGTGGAGGAGCCTGTCTTCTCTGGCCCTGCTGTGGGTATCCCTGAGGAGACTGTTGTTGCTGCACCGGTCTCTGCTGGCCTTGGTACTGATACTGCTGCTGTTGAGGATGTGGTTGTTGTGGCTGGGCATAGCCTTGCTGAGGAGCCTGCTGGTACCCCTGTGGTGGCCTCTGCTGCTGTGGCATACGCTGTTGTGGTGGGTTCTGCTGTTGCTGCTGGTGAGGCTGTGGTTGCTGCTGGTGAGCTGGCCTCTGTTGATATGGCTGCTGCTGGTGCGGAGGAGGGGCGCGATACTGCTGTTGTTGCGATGGTGTCTGGTGCTGAGGCTGCTGCGGTGGTGCCTGGCGAACAGGCTGTTGCTGGGGTACTTGCTGCATTTGAGGAGCCGGTCCCGGTGCCTGATGGTATGGATCAGTTGGGTATGGCTGTGTGGATTGCTTCACCGGATACTGCTGTACTTGAGGTTGAGTCTGAGGCTGACGTGGACCAGATGGAGGTGGAAGCCTCTGTGGAGATCCTTGTGGCGGCAGACGTTGTGGAGATCCCTGGGCAGGCAAGTGCTCCTGAGAAGAGGTTGGTGTGAACCTCAGGAAGTCCGATCTTGGAATAGACGTCTTTGGTTGCTCGAATCTTTGTTGAGGCTGCTGTTGATGGTTCTGTGGAGGAAGAATGTGGTTTGGCTGTTGTGGAGCTTGGTAGTTGTTCATTGTAGCCTTCGCAAACTGAGCATCTCTGTCAACATTGGACTCAATTGGACTGGCAACAATACGGCCACTGGTGTATGTCATCTCCTTTCTCACCACTGGCTCAGGCAATGGCTTGCTTGGGGTCTGCAACTTGAGAGCTGGCTCCTGAGCAGGTGCATTCTTGTCAATGTAGTCAGGCGTGAACAAGTCCGGCGTGGAGGACTCTCTCTTCTGGTCCATAGAAATTGCAGAGATACCCTTTTGGAAGATCTCGTCGTCGTCAAAGTCCTCATCCAAATCAAGTTGAGTGTCTGGTGCTTGTTGACTCTGGGGGGTATATACAGCGTAAGGATCAGATGGAGCAGTAGGAGTGGAAGCACTGACCGTAATAGCTGGTGGAACATGCTTCTTTTGTGGAGACTGTGTGATCCCTCTTGGTCCACTGTTTGCAGACTTGAATGAGTCAACTGATCCGTTCTTCTGGGCAGAGTATGGGTCACCAAGACTTCCTCCGAATCCGACACCAGCTCCTCTTGGTGGTTGAAGATCAGTCTTTGGGTACGGAGTGGTACTCTGTGTAGCTGCCGGGACTGCTTGTCCCATTTTGGCAACATTGGAGTAGTCCTCATAGATCTGGGATATCTCAGAGTTTCTGTTTGGAGCCTTTGGAGGAGAGGCCAGCAGTTCATCCGTGGAGCCCAGGTTCAGTGACGAGCTGGACTTGGACATAGTGGAATCTCTGAACTTTGGAGCCGGGAAGAAACTTGGAGACAACGGGGAGATTGGGTTCAACTGTGTGCCGTTTCCAGATCTCTCAACACCCAGGAACTCGTTTGATGTGATTGCCGGGGAGTTGATGGCACCCATGATGCCATGACTCGAGCCACATCCAGTGTAGCCACTAGCCAATTTTCTTGCCAATACTTCTTTGATCTTGTCTCTCCATTCAGTCACCAGCCAATTAGACGAGTTCGAGTTACTTGACAACAAAATCAAGTCATCAACCTCCAAGTAGTGTACATGAGGAAGTACTGGCAAACCGAACAACAAAGAGTTCATCTCGGTCTTGTTAGCATTGAGCCTCTTTGGTCTACCATACAAGACAAATGCATTCAACAACGGGACAAGGAATCTGATCAGCGTATCGTACCCTGGAACAGCATTGTGCTGCTCTGGCATGAAGTAGACAGAAGCCTCCTTTGGCAAACTCTTCTTGCTCGAATCAAAGAACACCGTTCCTTCCAACTTGATCATAGTGGAGTGGTCAATCATCTTGACAGAGTTCGGGTAGAGAGCGTAAGCGGCTTGTGCATCCTTGATAATGGCCATGGCGGTCTTCTTCTGCTTCTTTTCATCTTTGTAGAAAGAGACTGACCCCTTGTGTACTGTCTTCTTCGATTTCTTCGTTGGTTGCTCAATAACAGCATAGCACCTTTTCCAAGGCATTCCTGAGCCAAATCTGACCGACACCCAATCCTCATGGGCAAACTTGGTATCAGCCAAGATAGTTCTGATATCAGACAACTTTGAACCCCTGGCGGAGAGGAGTGCACCTGTGTATGATTCTTGCAATGATGTGTACTCAAAAGTGGATAGTCTGAATGCAGAGTTCCACTTGTGGAAATCTTCGAGCTCTGGGTACTGAAGTAAGAACTGGTTCTTCAACGTTGTGGAGACAACTATGACGTTCTTGAGGCCGTTAGAGTTATCCAGTTTCTCGACGGCTCTGAAGGATGAGTCTGTGAAGTTGATGTAGTCTGGCTTGGATGAAGCATTCAGAAGCTCGTCTGTGTTGTTTTGGTGCTTCTCGAGCTCTTCGACATTCCAGACAGCGAGTTGGGTTCCCAAGAGGACACCGTAGACCTCTCTCCATTGACGATTCGGCACAGGTTCACCGTCTGAGTTGATTGACTGGAGGAGCATGAAAACACCCTCGTGGTAACGGCGGTGGGCCTGTGCGCTGAGAAGGGTGACAATTGGCGCCAACTCAGGCGAGATGCTGGCGTCGTCGTTGAAGCCGTTGCCCATGGTTGGTGATCCAGGCATGGAGGGGAACTGCGGTTGCGGGGTTGAGGTGGAGGCAGAGTTGGAGCGGGATCTGATGTTGTCGAGGCCCAGCTTTGGCGACGAGGCGCCTGAGCGACCGCCCGAGAAGAGACGCTTCATCGGTGTCGTTTGTGTGAGACAAGGGGAGCGGAAGATGCCTCGTTGTCCTGTGAACGTAGGCGGGCGGCAGAGGGTGGCAACGAGCGAGTAGCAATGGCGGTCTGCGTGAGGATGCCTGGGTGGCGGCGACTTTGGGTGTGAAGCGCTGTGGAGAAAGCAGCAGGCTGTGCTGAAGGGCAAGGAGTCTTTCGTTGGTGGAGGAAGGGGAGGTGGCCGTTTTTAAACGTTTGTTGTTGTTGATGTTTTCCAGCGTTTGCGCCCAGACACCAAATTCGGCACAAGTGGCGCTTCCTCAGACAAATGGCGCAATTTGGCGCATTTTGTGTTTGCGACTTTCCGTAAATGGACAACGGATCAAGATTTGGCGAAAGTGGTGTAGGGATGTTTCCGCGAATTAACGTCAGCCTGCAGCCGACCGCGGGCCACAGCGCGGGGTTGTTTTCGCCAAAACGCGTAGCCGTTGCCCGCTTCTACCATCTCTCCGTGATTTGAGCAGCAGGAAAGGGTCCTCTGCCCCACTCTTTGGGTGTTAAATCGCTAGCAAGTATAATGTTTCAACAATGCCAAATATCATATGGCCTATCTATCAGCCGAGAGAAACCCTGGTAGCTCCAAGACCTTGCACAGCCCCAGTTTGGCGCGAACAAGAAACGCTTGGGGCCTTGGGGCCTTGGGGCTTGGGCAGAAGACAGCCACACAGCGTCAACACCACATGAGCTCGAAAACTGATCTTACCCAATCCAACGCCTGCCCCGCACTCTACAGATCGAGTTGAAATTCATCCAAATTACGATTCGTGAATTGTAAACGTCCTGTACTCATACCTCATACCAACTTAACACAGCGCCTAAGTGTCTACCGGCTCCTTCTCCTCCTCCTCCTCCTCCTCCTCCTCCAAGAAGATGTGTGCATCAGGCAACTTCTTCTCAGCCCTGAGCTTCCAATAATCCCCTGTGTACTTCCAGTATTCCTCGTGGGTGAGAGGATGAATCTCCTTCGTGAAAAATGCTGGGTTGTATTCCTCGCCGTTGATCTCGCGCATCTTTCTCGTGGTTCTCTGCTTGTCTTCCAACTTGTACTTCAACTCACTGGCTTCGTCGTACAAACCATCCTCCATGGCACGTTGGTCAGGTCTCAATCTGGTATCAGTTGGGGCAATCCATGGTTTCAAAGATGGCTGCAAGGCGTTCAAACTGATGGCATATGTTGTCAAGTTGAAAGGAACAGTAGGTCTTGGGACTGGTGTCCAAATGACAAACTTGGATCCATCAAACGCTGGGGTGGCATTGTGAGTTGATGGCTTCTTCAGCGAAGGGTCTCCCTGTGTATCCAAGTCTCCAACCTTCTTACCATAGATCTTTGAATCCCAGTGTCCACCAAGTGCCCACTGTTGATTGCCACCTTTGTCAAGAACGTGACCGGAAAGCTCGTATGCCTGGGAAGCCTTCCATCCTCTTGGCTTACAGTTGATGATGCACTTCTCTCCAGTTCTGTGGTTGGTGATCTCAATCTCACCATAGTTGTCAATTGTTGGACTTCCCATGATGATTCCGATGACAGAGGTCTTGAGCTTTCTCCAGGAATAGATCTCCTCCTCCTTCGAGTGGTCAGGTCTCACGTGCAAGTACCATGTAGCAACTGGCTGGACGTCAAACGAGCGACCATTGAACGCTGACTTGACAGATGTTTCACCGTAGTAGTCCCACTTCGGATGCTCACAGACCAATGCTGACACTGGAGGATGATGACTGACTTGCTCGGTGAAGAATCTGAATCCCAAATCTGGTCTGGAGTATTCGTAAGTCTCTCCCAACAATGGGTTGAATGGCTTTGCAACACGATTGATGGTGGATGAGTACTGTGAGACAGCAAAGACACCAATATACAGCAATCTCAAAGTTGAGTCCTCGAAGGAACAAGCCTGGTCAAGCAAGTATGCGTACTCGAAGTCTTCGGCAACTCTCTGCAACATGGAAGTTGGCTCATTGAAGGCAACTGGCAATGCAATCTTGGTGATGTCCTTACCAATCATAGACTTCAAGATACCCCACAAACTCACCTTTGGACGATCGTCAACCTTGAGTGGGAGTTCAGTTCTTGGGCCATCTTCATAGCCAGCTGCAAACTTTTCTGTTTCCAAGAGGAGCTTCTTCTTTTTCTGCAGTGGGTTGCTGTACTCCTCTTCGGCTTCTTCGCCAACAACGGTCTGCTGATCTGCTTCAGGGGAAGTGATCTGGATGAGTGGTGCACCAGTGGTCTCTTGCGCGAGAGGCTCCTCGTCTTGCTCATCACTGAAGTACTCGGCATCAAAGAACTCGTCATCTGAGTCCTCATCGGACTCACCCAAGAGTTTGGTGATCTCAGCATCAGCAATTCCGTGATCAACTGGCTTGTTTGGAGCCTCAGTAGAAGCTGTGACATGTGTATCGAGTTCAGTGGCTGAGTGACCAAATCTCTTCGTCAACACTTTCTTGATTTGTCTTCTCTCGGACTCAAACGTCTCCAACTCGTTGTTTCTCTCCATCAACTCTGTCTCCAACTCGCGAATGGAGTTGATCCAGAGCTCATTGATATCTCTCTGTTTTCTCAATGCCTTCATGAGCTTCTCATCTCTCTTTGTGACCAATGCAGAGAGTGCTTCAAATGATTCAACCACAGAGTTGATCGAGCTCAATGAGTAGTCAACAGCTTCATCACTCACGCCATTGGTCTTCATGTTTGCCAATAACTCCTTCAATGAGTTCAGTTCAATCTCCAATCCGCTTCGCATGACGGAGATGTCCTGGGCATGAGGACCATTGTCAAGATCCACGTTCTCATTCTCTGTGCTCATGTTGTACTCAGCAGACTCATCATCGTCCTCATCGTCATCCTCATCGGAATCCAGAAGAATCTCGCCCTGTGAAACCATGGAACCACTGCGCTCAGGTCTTGATGGCCTCTGCAGTGTTGAGAGCTGCGATTCAAGAGCAACAGCGGTTGTGGACAATGACGCCGAGCTTGGAGTTCTAGAATGTGAGCGGCATCCCTCAATGGTTTGCTTCGAGCTTGCAACTTCCAGTTCCATTGCATGCCTCTTGAACTCCCTCTCCTTGTCCTTGGCGAATCTGATTGCTCCTTGTAATGACCAGACCCATCTGTTTGTCTCGATCGGGTGGTTTCCCTTCAAGTGCCAACTGACGCCGGACTTGCCAATGATCTCAAACTTCATCTTCTCGGAGGAGTCCAAGTGCAACATCGCACTCTTCATATTCAATGATCCTCGACATGCGTTGTTCGTGTCGTCCTGTGACTTGTAGTATGACAAGATTCCATTCGAGTCCAAGATGAACCAACGAAGCTTGTATCCACCTGCAAAGTTTGTCCACTTGCGGAGGTATCCCTTGTATGTTGGGGCGCTCATCCCCCCAACCTTATCCATGTTGATAACGGTCTGCTCCTTGCTTGCCTCTCGGAGAATGTTCTTCATCGTCTCGTTGGCCTTGCCACACAGCTCGATCGGCAATCTTCCCTTGCGATCACGCTTGAATGGGTCACCGCCGTGGGCCAAGATCCACTGCACCATGCCGATATCATTTGTTTTGATGAACTCGTGGAGCACTGTGTCGCCTGTCTCAGGGTCGTTCCCGTTGATGTCGAGCAGCTCGTAGTTACGGGGCTGAGAGAGGATCTCATCCAACGTTGCGAAATCGTGGTTGGTGAAGGCATTGCGGAACTCAACGGCAATGCGTCCGATATACTGCGATCTCTCGTACTGGAGGAGCTCAACCATGTTCAGGTCCTTGGCGAGATCAATCGGCTGCTTCATGTTGTTGTTGAGCAATGTGTCGTTGATGCGGGAATCACGGAGCAAGAGCTGTGCCACATCGAGTCGGTTGTTCAGCGCAGCGAGGTGGAGTGCTGTGTTTCCCTCGTTGTCTTGGTGGTTGATATCAATTGACAGCTCCTTGTCGTGCATGAGTTTGTTGATGAGCTTGACTGAGGCCACCTGGACAGCGAGGTTGAGCACGAGGTTTTTCAAGAGGAGAGACTCGTAGTCGTTGCCCGTCGCCTGTATCTTCTGGATGAGCTGTTTGAGTTGGTCATAGTTGTTGTTCTTGAGTGTGTCGAGCAGCTTGAGCTTAAACAAAGCTGGATTCACAGACATAGACGCTGTTGGTGATCTGCTGAAGTGTTAGTAGCTGTTACCGCCCGTCTCGTTTTCTTAGGAACCGGGGTTCGGGGCGAAGACAGGGTAAAGAGAAGAGGTACTCACGGCGCGGAGCTGTATTCTTGACCCGCTGAGCTGGATGCGGAGCTGTTATTGTTGGCACTCATGATTGGCCGTCGTAGCTCGTCTCTCAGCACACAACCAGCGGCGAATTCCAGAATCGAACAGGTTTTCTGTTTTCGGTGCTGGGTTGAAATGGTGAAGTTGCGGATGGGCCAACACGTCAAAACAAACGCCGGCGCGACAGAAAACCCCCTAATCGGGAAATATTCTGCCGAGCCCTTGATCTGATGCTTACTAGCGCATTTTCTATACCTTGCTACTGAGTATCTGTCTGATTTCTAACATCAATGCATAAATTAGTCGTTTGATCACATATTACGTCATTTCAAAATGGTCTGGAAGCTCGAGTTGGCATCACCCTTGCCCAGCGCGGCTCTCTTGACCTGCTTGGACGAATCACCGGCATCAGCTGGTCTCTTCTTCTGATCTGGTCCAGTCTGGGCCGTAGTAGGTGTAGGGAACATTGCAGTTCTGTAGGCCTTGTCGACATCATCCTGAGAAACCATCACCCTCTTGGAATCAAGCGCTTGGCCACCGTTGAACAGGCCTGTGCCGTCGTTAACCTGGACGTTGAATGCCAGCTGGTCGCCCTTTGACACATCATTGAACAACATCACCTCGTCGTTGTTGAACAATAACGTCTTCTTACCCTTGCCAATCTTCTTGCCGTTGACGTAGCATCCGTTCGTAGAGTAGTCGATGAGCCAGATATCCTCAAGACCCTGCGCTGGTGACTCTAACAACGAGTTTCCAACAGGGTGACGCTTCTTGATGAATGCACAGTGCACCTTGGAGATTCTGTCCTCGATGATACGCTTGTGACATGTGGCTTGGCGTCCAATGACGAATGGGGAGAGTCCTTGTGGGATGTGGATCGGAGTCGTGATGAATCTGTTCTGCTTCGGTACGAGCGTGAAGCGTGTGCCCGCTGGCGCTTGGGATGAGAGAACGTGGGTTGTTGTGACTTCTGGGGAAGGTGATGTCTCTTCCTCGACTGCTGAGTTCTCAATGAGAGAGGTCTTGTCAAAGGACTGGTCTTCGGGTATCGAATGCAATGGCGCCGTCGTTGATTTTGGTGCAGCCTCTGGAAGAGTGAAGACAGTACCCGTTTCAGTAGGCGCTGGTGTAATGAGGTGCGATTGGGAGTTTGGTTGGGATGGCTGAGATCCTTTTGTTGCTGGTGGTGCAGGTTTCTTTGGTGGTGGTTGAACTGGAACTTTAAATACTGGTTCCGGTGAGGCCTCCTCTTCCGCTTCTGGAATTTCCATCATGGAGATCTTCTTCTCTGTCTCCAATCGTTGTTGTTGTGATTGTGATTGAGACAATGAGATTTGTGACGCCATCTGTGAGCCACTTGTGATCCATGGATGCTTCAAGGCAGCAGCAGCTGTGAGTCTATCCCTTGGGTTGACCTGCAGAAGAGCATCAAGAAACGCTCTGGCTTCTGGAGATGCACCAGCCTCTTTCAATGGTGGCTCATGATATGAACCAGCTTGGATTTGTCTGTAGAGACCCTCTTGTGTGCCTCCACTGAATGGCAGATGTGCAGTGAGGATGACGTACAGAAGACATCCCAAGGACCACATGTCAACCAAACTCGAGTACTTGTCAGCATCAACGGATTTGATATGCCTTCCGTCAATAACCTCAGGGGCCACATAAGCCAGTGTACCACAGAAGGTCTTCATGAAGGTGCCACTATCTGAGATCTTGGCCAACCCAAAGTCTGTAATCTTCACAACAACGGGATCATCCTGTGCAATCAGAATGTTGTCCGGTTTCAGGTCCCTGTGACTGATATCGAGAGAATGGACATACTTGATTGCCTCCAAGATTTGACGCATGATCTCCTTTGCTGCTTCTTCTCCAACGGAACCATGTGCCGCGACAAAGTCCATGAGGTCACCACCGCTGACAAACTCCATCACGAGGTAGTAACTGTCGTCATCTTCGTAGAAGCCTCGTAGTTTGACAATTCCCGGATGGTCCAATCTTCTCAAAATCTCAAGTTCTCGCGTAACACCATCAGTGTTCCCCATGATCTTCCTCTTACTAATGATCTTCACAGCGAACGTCTTTCCCGTGTTCCTCTCCACGGCCTTCTTGACAATGGCAAAGGCACCTTGTCCCACAACCTCGTCCTTAATGGTGAACTCCCTGTGGATTCCCTCTCCCTCGTCCTCGTTCTTCTCGATGTGCTTGGGGAAGAACACGATGAATCGCACCACGTCGCTCGGGACGCCGATGCCCACGCTGATCTCGTCGCCCTGGTTGAGGATATAGTTCTGGCCCTTGACGAGCCGCTGGTTGTTGACCCAGGTACCGTTCGTGCTCGTGTCCTGGATCAGCACGCTGTTCTCGCCGCTCCAGATCTTGAAGTGTCTATTACTCAGACGAGAGGTCTCCGTGTAGGTGATGTCGCACTGGGCATTACGCCCGAAGGTCCACTCTTTGAGCAGCCCGTTGCGCTTGGGCTTCAAGTCCGTGTTGCCCAGTTGGCCCGTTGTGCATATCAGGCGGCAAACGGTGTCCGAGTCGAAGTTCTCCTGTGTCAGGTGCTCGAGCTGGTTCGCCTGTGTGGCCTGTGTGGGCTGGGTGAACTGTGTCGGCGGGTCCATGTGCAACGGTGCTGGGGTGTTTGGGTGTGGTGGAGGGTGGTGATTGGTGGTGGAGCAAGTGATGAGATGGAGGACAGCAGGCACAAGACAGGTGGCGAAGGAGGTGTTTGTTTGTGTTGATGGAGCCGCCGCCACTGGTTTCAACTTTTACAGAGAGACGCGTTGAGAATTCGTCGCGGAGGTTTCGCGTCGGACGCGCCTGTGATCTCGATTCTCCGCCGCGGTGGACTTTGGCGGGTTTTCTCTTTTGTCGTCGGCAGTGTGTTTTTGATGGTGATTATAAACAGGAGATGATACAATGATCAAGCATATTGCTGATGGTGAGTGTGATGCGAACAACAGCCACAAGAGTAAACACCACAGTCACGTGCGCTGATCAGAGTCCTGGCCGCCATGATACCAGAGCCACAGTTGCGGCAGAGAACAAAAGAGGAGAAAGCCCCACACAAGCATCGCTTCCTTCCACTTTACTATCTGTACCCAGTGAAACAGAATGCTCCCACTAATCGACTACCGCAAGGCTCTCAGCCCAGAGACAAAGCCGGAGTTCCTCACTGAGCTCCAGCAGGCCCTCTTTAATCACGGCTTCTTCTACCTGAGTCATGCCCTCGACCACCCCACATTCGAGGCCATTAAGCGGCAATCGCTGGACTTCTTTGATATCCCCTTGGAGGAGAAGCAGAAGGTGGCAATGATCAACGGCAAACACTTCCTCGGCTACAACGGACTTGGTGACGAAATCACTGCAAATAACGTTGACTGGAGAGAGCAAGTGGAGTTCGCCACAGAGTTGCCAGAGCCCGTCGTGGAAAACGAGGAGGAACTCTACAAGAACATTGAGGGTCCAAACATGTGGCCAAGTGAAACGTTCCTACCTCAGTTCAAACCTGTTGTGAGTGGATACATTGATACGCTCTCGGTTCTCTCGAGGGAACTCACCAGGCTCATTGAAGAGTGTCTTGGGATTGAAGCGGGCTCATTGGAGAAGTTCTTCAAAGAGATCCAACAAGCAAAATTGAAAATCATCAAGTATCCTGATCTCGAGAGTGTCTCAAATGATGTAAGAAATGTGGAGGAAGAGTTCCAGGGAACTTCAACCACGACTCAAAAATTTCAGGGTGTCGGTGAACATCGTGATAATGACTTCTTGACGCTCATCTACCAGGCTTCTCCACACAACTGTCTTCAGATCAAGGACTACAACAGCAACTGGATTGATGTTCCTCCAATTGACGATACACTGGTCTTTGCCGTTGGAATGACTCTGGAGTTCATCACTCAAGGCGCATGTGTCTCCACAGTGCACCGTGTTTTGACTCCCACGCCTGGCCAGGGCGACCGGCTGTCCATCTCGTTCTTCCAGACAATCAACATCGAATCCAAGAAGGAGAGCGTTGACGTGAGTGAGGAATCCAAGAAACTCGTTTCACAGAGAGATGCGAAGAGAATCGTCAACAAGATTGGGTTCCAGTTCCAGGTTGATGAGAGCAAGCCGGTGGGGTTCAGTGTGTTCCTCAACAGGCTCAAGTCGCACCCGAAGGTGGCGGAGAAGTATTACCCCAAGGTTCATTCTTGGATTCAGGAACAACTGGCAAATGCACAAAACGTGTAAATAGACGTTCTTTGTCCACTATTTTCGATGTTATAGTAGAAGTGTTTCCAAGAGAGACCGAGGAAACGCGACGCGTCGGTGCGAAAAATCGGAGGACGTTGGCAAGTTGACGTGTTTTATCAACAACTTTCTACGCCACCAACGGTCTCTCCAAAGACTACCAACTGCTCCAATGGCAGAAGTCAACTTTGATGATATTCTCGAGGAGTTTGAGCGTGAAGCCAGACCATCGCACTACGACTTGACCGAGTCCAAACGAAGCGATCTCAAATCCCTCACGCAAGCATGGATCAGTGAACGAATGTGTCCCGAACTACTGGACTACCAAGAGTTGCTGATCGAGAGGCTGCTCGAGCGAGTCCGTCAACAGGTCGAATTCATTGAGATGAACTCCATTGAGCTCCAAACATCAGAGAAGGACATCAAGCTACAACTTATGGTTGTCGAGTCTGAGCTCGACCGCGTCAACTTCCTCCTACGCTCATACTTCCGCACGAGACTCGCCAAGATCGACAAGTACACGGTATACATCAGAAACTCAGAGGAAGTGGTAAAGAGACTCTCCGCAGAGGAGACACGGTACATGGAGAACCACTTCAAAGCTCTCGTCCAGCTCTACAACACGCTGTTCCTCTCGCAGATGCCCGAACATCTCCAGGCACTGGATGACACTGGTGGAGGTATTTCCATGATTGAGGAACCGGAAATGGACAAGCCAGTGTTTGTCAAAGTCATCGAGGATGTCATGGACAGCATTGTTGTCGGCGAGGAGGAGATTGACCTCGTGGCGGGAAGTATCTACTTGCTTCGATACTCAGCTGTGCGCCCCTACATTATCACGGGCGCTGCTATTCTGATATGAGGGCATCCACTTAATGATATAACGCATTGCATAGAAGACCTGATACCGTAGTGAAGTGCTGGATCCACAACTAGATAAAACACCCCAACACCACGCTCCCCGTGGCCTATCGCGCCGTTGCGGAAGAGTCGAAATATCACCACGTTCCATCATCCGACAACAACCAACAGCCTTCCTCAACAGCAAAGTAAATGCTCCTCAAGATCCTCAAGATGCTCTTTGCCGGCGTCGGGACTGTCGTGTCTGTCGCTGGCTTTTTGCTGTGGAAGTACCAGCTCAAGCTCGTGTATCCCTCCATGATGAATGGCGGTCGTCTCCAGTGTGACAGGCCGGACAAGTATGGGCTTCCCTTTGAAGAACTGATGCTAGATACGTCTGATGGTGAGAAGATCCACATGTATGTTATGGCTAAAGACCCGTCTCTGCCAGGCTACGTCAAGAAGACCATCCTCATCCTCTGTCCGAATGCGGGAAACATCGGGCACGCTCTGCCTATCGTGGAGTTGTTCTACAAGCAGATGAACTACAACGTCGTCATATACTCATACAGAGGATATGGTGAGTCCACTGGTATTGCACAGGAGAAGGGCATCAAGATTGATGCAGACACAGTGATGAAGTACTTGGCCCAGCACAAGCAGCTGAGCCAGACATCCGTTGTGCTCTACGGGAGAAGTTTGGGTGGCGCTGTCTCCATCTACATTGCCAGCCAGAACTACGAGCAAGTCAAGGGAATCATCCTTGAGAACACATTTCTTTGTATCAGGAAATGCATCCCACACATCTTCCCATTCCTCTCACGTGTCACATGGTTATGCCAGGAAGTTTGGGACTCCGAACACGACATCCTCAAGGTCTCTCCAGACGTGCCCATGCTCTTCATGTGTGCCACTGAAGACGAGATTGTTCCCCCATCCCACATGGTCAAGCTGTACGAGCTCTCGCCAAGCAGTCGCAAATTACGCGTAGTGTTCGAAGGAGCACACCACAACGACACATGCACATACCCCGACTACTGGAACACAGTCTACGACTTCACAAGAACCATTGAACCCGTTGAGGCCTTTTGAACTCCCAGTCAACAACCAGCCGGACAACAATTCATACCCTCGTCCAATACCCACGTTCTGAAACAACCAAAATGACCGCTATGACCACACTTTAATCTGAAGATGTTGAGCCCCTTGATCGGCTCGTTACAATACATGCACCTGCTTCTGCTGCCGCAGTTCTCACAGTACCACGTACCGAACTCCACCGCGTTGTCCTTGAGGTACTTCTCCTTTGATGCCTCGTTGACCACGAGTGTGCCACATTTGGAGCAGAAGCGTCTGACAGAAGTGGAGTTGAGCGACATCTGCTTCAAGTCGTCAAACTTGGAACACCGGATGATCCTGGTGAACGTGCCCCAGAGCTTGAGACGCTGGAGAAACTCCAGGTACTGATAGATGAAGTTCTTCATCATGTTGTCCCTGTAGATCTTGTACTTGTCGTTGAAGAGCAGGAGTAAGGTGCAGCTCATAATCAAGTCTCCGTTGTTGGCACTGAACTCGACTGCCTTCTTGATCATCAGGCGTGGAGCAAACGGTGGGAGAAGCTCTGTCTCCTTTGACTCCTCGTTCTGGTTCGTGAGTTGCTTCGTGAGCATCGACATGTGAGACTCCTTGTTGGTAAGTTTCTGTTTCTGCATCAGAGGTACAAATGACTGTGTGTATGGTCTCACTTGGGATACAGCAGATAAGGATGATGAAATGGAGTACGTCGGTGATGCTGACTTCCCACCAGGAGAAGTCTCGGGATGCAGGATGGCCTCGAGCAACGAGTTTCTGTTGGATCTCTTGCGTTGAGGCTGGATTGGCTTTGGTGCGGTATCTGTGAATTCAATCGCCTCTTCGTTGTCATCTTTCGTCAATGTAGCGTCTCCATCTGCTAGTGAGTTTGATGGTCTCAGTGCATCAGCCCACTTGATCACGTCCTCTCTTCTCACGGTGTTGCTGTGGCTTCCATCAGTCTCAGACTCTTCGCCCGACTCGTCAATCCCGGAGAATCTGTGCTTGTTCAAATGTGACTTCCTTCTCTCACGATCGTTGTATGACGCATCACGGGAGTTCAAAGAGCTGTTGATTTCAGACAAATCAGACAAAGAAGGAGACTTGCCACCATACGTCGTCGAGTTGGAGGTGGAGTACTGGTACTTCTCATGGATGCTGTCTGATCTCATACTGTCGTTATCATGTGTGGTGTCTGCTTCATCATCTGCGGGGTCTCCAATGTGTAAGTCCTTCTCGAGCTGTTCTTCCCAGAGTAAACTCTCCTTGATCACTTTCCAAGTCTGCGAATCACGATTGTTTCCAACTTGAGATGCAATCAGTGCGTTCCGCTCACACGACTCAGCGAGGTTTTGAGTGTTGTCAAAGACATAGTTGTCAGTCAAGAACTTGAGTATGTCGTCGCCCTTCATGATTGGAAGGCTCACTGGGATGGCGTATGGATTCATCACGGGAGTCGAGGCAATGGCATGTTGATGATAGTTCGAGTTGTGTGAGTGATTCCGCGTGAGTGGCGGTCTGAAACTTGAGGCCCTTGAAATACCAGGCCTTGGGCTCACCGCTTCACTGTATGATTGAATGGATGGAGTTTGAGGTGTGTGGAGTGCGACTGAGCTCGGAGATGTTGAAAGTCCCGATGCATTCGGCGTAGGATGATGAGGCTCCGGGGTATCACGACCATCAAAGTCAGTTGGCTTCTTCTGTTGTTCCACAAACATCAAGTCATTGTTTGGGGCCCATGTCGTTGATGAAAGATGTAAATTGTCAATGGTGAGAGGATGATTGAAGAGATCCTCTTTAATGAAGTACTTGTCCTTGCCACATGTCCATAAAGACCTGTCGTCCTTGAAGTAGAGTCCTGTGATTTGTGATGAGTGTGCCTCGATACTGTATAGCGGAATGTACTTTCTCCGCAAGGAGTAGATTTGCACTGTGAGATCGTTGTTCAGGAAACTTGTTGCTACTTCGGCGTCCTTGATGTTTGTGATGGATCCCGGCTTGAAACACACCTTACTGACTGGACTGGCACAGTAGATGACATGTTCTGGCAGCTTGACGTCATTGGAGTTCATGTTCCAGACCTGAACTTGCTTGTCTCTTCCTCCAGAAACAATGTAATCCATCTCTGGGTGCCAATCAATTGAAAGACCAGGACCTTGGTGTGCGGCGTACTTCCTTTCAAACTGGGATGGGATTCTGAGGTCCCACTTCTGTATCACACCATTATCAAAGATTGCTGCTAGCTTCTTGTTATGAAAGGGTGAGAACTGTAATGATCTGACAGCATCAGAACTTCCATGCATAGTTAAGACCGCCCTTCCAGAGCTGGACCTCAAGTCCCAGAGCTTCATGGCACCATCCTGTGATCCCGAGAGAAGAGAGTGCGGGTCGAGTTGTGAGAACGAGATGGAATTGACAGCTCTGGTGTGATCACTGAACTTCTGGACAATCTTCTTCGTTGACGTGGTGTTGAAGATGATGATGCTTCCTGTTGTCGTTGATGTTGCAACCATCTTCGAGTAGTTCTGGTATCCTGCCTTCACATCGAGAATCGATCCAATGACTTTTTTGTTCTTCAAAGCAAAACTTCCTGTTAACAGGTCCTCAACAAGAGTGATCTGAGACCCGACCCGGAGGACTTGGAGGGCGTTCTTGCCCGCGATGACAACAGTGTCCTGGTCGCCATTGAGTTTGGAGAAGCTGGAGAGCTCGAACGGCGCTTTGTACCGCAATGATGTTGCATCTTTGGGATCACCTTCATAGACTGGTGTGAGTGGCAAGCCAGGAGGAGAATGACGTGACGGCGTGTATGTGGGTGTCCTTGAAGGAAGAGAGCCCGAAGAACTGCCGCCCGAGTTGCCGTAGATGTTGAAGGCCAGACGCGCTAGCGTGTTCGAGGGCCGCGATCCCTGCGAAGAGCTCAGCTCCCCAGTGCTCCTATTGTCCCACGACATTTGGGAGGAGCTTGACTGTGTTCGCCGCTGTTGTTGCTGTTGCCGCCCACCTCGCCGTTGTTGGTGTTGGTCCTTGGAAGTTGTTGTTGATGGAAGGCCGCGAATGACAGCCAGCTTGGCGGGCTGCGAATCTGGGGAAGAAGCCATTGAGTAGCTGAGCACAGGTCAGTATAGAGAGACCGTTCCACCCGTTACTCAGAACTCTTTGACATAAAATATACGATACGCTATACGTCAATATTTGGAACTCGGAACAGTGTATAGCGGTCAAACAGATGTATCATACGGTGGACGTGGTCGCGGTCGCCAGCTAGGAGCCAACCAATGAAATCATTTTTCTTGCACTGCCCACCACTGACCAAATTCTTGCTTCAGAGCCTCGACCCCAAATACAACTGGCATCAGTGACCAATTCTTCTTTGTCTAACTCAAAAGCATATCATCCTAGATAATATGGCTGTCTTTGAGCCCGTGCTCGTGTTCCTCTTGGTGGTCATCTTGGTGTACAAGACCATGTGGATGGAAGACACCGTTCTTCCCGAATCCACGGGTAACCCGTCAAGTGGCAATACACCATCTCTCGGAAATTCAGACGAGCTGTCACCGTCTGTCACACTGCACAGAAATACACTAGATGATGGCAGAGTCTGGTACACCATGAAAGGACTTGATGAACTTCTCGCGACGGGACAGGTGACGAGGGACGCGCACACAGGAAGATACACACTGGATGGTGTCCAAATTATGTCATCAACTGTTGGCACATTGAAAGCATCACCATCTCCAAGTTTTGTCAATGTGCCGATCCTTGTCGGTATCCACGCTTTCCAGCTGCTTTACACCATCTCTCTTGTTCTCCGCTTTGGTGGTCGTGCGCTGTCAGCAAGAACGAAAGCTTCAACATACCGAATGCCTGGGTTCAAGGGCATATGGTATCAGCCAGGCAGCGTCTGGGACCCACTCACAGCTAATTACATGGAGAAGTATCACCTTCAGGTCGATGCAACATCAACGGTGGGAGAGCCTCTGCGCTGGACATGGAAATCGGACTCTAGTGGTGTCTGCTGTTGGCTTTTGACAGGGAGATTGTTGCCTGCTGTAGATATGTCATAGTAGACTGATCTATTGTTGTCATATTAGCCCTAAATCTACCATGTTCACTTCTCCATAACAATTAGAATGACAAGGTAGCTGGTGGACTTGCGCGTTTGATCAACACACCCGGACATCTCTGTAACAACGCGGTTTGGCTGGAAAAATTTTCCGACGGAGAGCCTCCACAAAGAGGGAAGAGCAACAAACATCAGCGAAGAAACGAGCTTCTTCGGACCCTATACACACATAATCACACACAATCACACCACAATGTCTGAGGAATTGAACCAGGCCACCAAGGACCTCTCCATCAACGAGACACAGCCGGAGAGCGCGGCCTCCACCGCCACCGACAACCAGGCACCAACCGCCAAGCACCCGCTCAACACCAGCTGGACCCTCTGGTACACCAAGCCACAGTCCGACAAGAGTGAGTCTTGGTCCGACCTTTTGAAGCCAGTTATCACCTTCTCCACCGTCGAGGAGTTCTGGGGCATCTACAACTCCATCCCACAGCCATCTGAGCTGCCACTGAAGGCGGACTATCACTTGTTCAGAGAGGGAATCAAGCCAGAGTGGGAGGACGTTGCCAACTCCGAAGGTGGTAAGTTCTCATACTCCTTCCAGGACAGAAAGGCCACAGACATCAACCAAGTGTGGCTCAGGGGCTGTCTTGCCTTGATTGGTGAGACCATCCAGGATGACGAGGATGAGGTCAACGGAATTGTCGTCAACATCAGACCATACGCCTACAGAGTCGGTTTGTGGACCAAGACTACCACTAAGATGAAGTTGTTCCCAATTGGTGAGAGATTCAAGAAGGTCATGAACCTCCCAGAGTCCGAGCTGATTGAGTTCTTCTCCCACAAGGATGCTGAGACAAAGGGTGCTAAGCCAATGATGATGATCTAAGAGGTATATACCAGGTGTCTAATAGCTTGTGATGTGTCATGATCAATGCCTTTGCCATCCGGAAGGTGCTTTAATCTGAAGATCGTAGTCAATTCGATGAAACAAGATTTGATGTTGGTGAAGTTCGATCGATGAGCTGATAAGCCGAGCTGATGATCATGGACATCCAGAGGGTCAACAACAAGCACCATTGTCAATAGCTTTGGGATAGTAGCTCGTAACTCGCATTGCAGTTCTAACTTCTTCGCCCAAGAACTATCATTGTATGAATATTCCTTTCCGCTCTCTGCTTGGCGAACTTTCAAATTGAGTTTGGGCACCCAAGCCTGTTGTTGCTACACTGATCTGAAACGCGACGGAGGTCAGCGCGACACCGCGGGCGTAGGATGAGAAGGGCTACGTACATTGTTACACGTAACATAACAAGAAGACGTGAATTGATACTGCAATACTTCAGCATGAATGATATAAAGATATCTCTTTATCGTCTCTGCAGTGTGTGAATAAACCAATAAACCAAATGAGTAAACCGTGAAATAGAGTGTGAGAGCGGGGTATGGTCTGAGTCAAACGCTGACTCCCCTTTTTGTATCGAAAAGCCTGACAACGAACAACATTACAACAAAAACAATGCAGCGACAAACATGAGTGAGGATCCAACTGTTCCCTTAAGACCAGCGTTGGACACCGTGACGAAGTTGTTGGTCTTGACGAAACCGACAGAGCCACTGATGGTGCCCAGACCAATCGTGCCTGTAGATGGGGAGGCAACGGTGGAGTAGAAACTCGTGAACTTCTGGGAGTATGTGGTCTCAACAGTGGCAACACCGCCGTTGGAGTATGTGACAGTCACCCAGATCGAGGTCCATGCTGATGATGTGATGTATGTGGTGGTGGAGTCGGAGTAGGTGTATGTTGGGTTGGCGGTGTTCGAGCTCTCAGTGTTTTCTGTAAGAGCAGTGGTGGTTCTCGAGCTGCTTGTTCCAGTGGAGGTACCAGTCTTTGTGCTTGTCTTGACCGTTCCTGTGCCAGTAGAGGTTGAGGTCTTTGTTGAGGTGCCGGTGCCGGTGCCTGTAGTGGTGGTAGCTGTAGTGGCTGTTGCGGCAGCGGTTGTGGTTCCGGTACCAGTCGTTGCACCGGTGGTGGTTGCTGTAGTGGCAGTACCTGTGGTTGCAGTGGCGGCGGTACCTGTGGTAGCAGTGGTAGCAGTGCCAGTGGTTGTCGCCGTGGTTGCTGTGGCGGCAGTTGTGCCTGTGGTACCGGTGGTGATTGTTTGCGACAGTGTCACTGTGATACCATCTATATTAGTTGTTGTGATGACAGCTATGTCTTCTGTTAGTACTGTGTACCTTGGGACGATGTCTGGTTATAAGTACTCACTTGTGTATGTCGACAGGGCGTTCGCAGCTGCGAGGAATGCAGTGAGCAACACAAACGGACTCTTCATTATGTGAGGATGTGTGTGGCGTGTCGTCCTCTTATTTCACGAGAGGATGGTAGAGTTCCAGTTTTGGTGACTTTATTTGTGTGATGAGTGCTCAATCTCGGGAAGTGGAAGCCACGAGTGCTTTAAATCAGTTTGGAATCTGCTCGAGGTTCAGGAAGCGTTCCAAGCTGCAGTACGAGCGGGTGTATTGTGGCTAGCGAGAGTGTGTAGTGGCTTGTCTGAACTCAAAACAGTGTGACAGACTGGTGGAAAGCGTGCACTGGCTGAACTCTGAAGGGTAAAAGGGCAAAAGCGTCGTGTTGTTTGGTTGTTTGTGGGAAACCAGGCTCAGCGGGTTTCTTTTTTTGCCGCGACACCGGCGGTAGGCGCAGCAGCCGGATTCGCGATTCGGTTACGTAAGCTCCAAATTAAGCGATTCGCGAAATCCCAGCTGGCATCGCCGGGGCAACGTGTTTCTGAATGTAAATACAGGCCCAAATTGAATTGAAGGCCATTCCGGCTCCCCTTTGCCGCCAGACAACAGCGCCGTCAGCACCAGCAGCAGCGCCTCTCTCTGTCCAGCATGTCGCCGCAGGACAATAGCAGAGCGCCAGACAAGTCCGTCGACGCCTCTCCCGCCAGCGCAGCCCAGAAACCGCAGCCCAACGCACCGGTCCGCCCTTCCGTCCTCGCCCCCTCCGCCATGGCCCAGGCTGGGAACAGTGTCAGCTCAAACTCGCTACCAGGACACACAAATGCATCTGGAGCTGATATTCACTCCACAAGCTCCTCTATCAACCACACATTCAAGTCAAACAAACGCAAGAAGCGCCCTGTTCTCCAGAAGACTCCTTCCTACAACTTCAACAACCTAAACCAATCCAAGTACGTCTATTCCGTCGATGACGACGCAGACGAGCTTGAGCTAGATTTGGAGCGTGAGTACCTCGAGGGCTACAATGATGCACTCAGATATCGCTACAAGAAGTCCACAAAGAACCTCAAGGATGCCAGTAAGGAGGAGCTCCAGAACCTGACTAATGAGGTTATCACGAACCTTGTCAATGCCGAGTCTAACCTCAAGAAGCTTGAGGGCCGCGAGTCAGATCCGCATCGACACCATCCCGTCTTGCCGGATGAGCATCATTTGACACCACGCACTTCTCGCCTCGCCTCAGCCGAGCTGGTCTCGACATATGAGGACGATGGAGATGAAACGCACACAATCACACCGCGTGACAGCATTGCACAACAGGTTGACTCCGAAAGAGGAGAAACGACAGAGAACGATGAAGGAGATGATGGTGGTGAGGAAGGAAATGGAGATAACGAGTCCATCTCCTCCACGGAGTCATTCACATTGAGATCGCGTCAGGACGCTATCAATGAAACGCACCCATTTGGTATCAGAATCTGGAAGCCGGCATTGTACAAGAAGGTTCGTTCTGTTGAGAGAGAAGCCGATAAAGACATTCACGATTCCGGATCTGTCAGAAAGAGAATTGGATGGGAGGTCTATCTCACAAACTTCATCTGGACTATTTCAATTGGTGCTGTGTTCTTCATCCTGTCCATGATTGGTTCCGCGTTGCTCATTCTCTTTGGATCTACTCAGTACGCCAAAGTATTCTACAACCTTGGAAAGTACCTCATGTTCCCATTCGGCAAAGTTGTCTACCTGAAGAAGGATGAGAACTATCTCAGTGAGGATCGCAACGAAGGCACTACTCTAAGAGAGTATGAGAGATGGAGAGATGAGGAGCAGAACAAACTCTTTTTCAGTTCATCATTCACCAATAACGGAAATGGATCGTCTGCTGTTCCGATGACCCCATCACTACAGCCTGTCAATGGAGAGAACTTGGCTAGCAGCCAAAGACTTGCACCACTGAGATCCCTCGACAGAACTATTGAGGAGGCCAACGACCAGAACGATGATGACGACGATGACGATGACCACAGAAAGAAGAGATTCTTTGGAAGAGGTGATTGGACTCTTGGAAGAATTGTATTTTACATCTACTTCTATCTCATCTTGGAGCCAATATTCGTCACTGTGTGGTTCATCTGTTGGCTTGGTGTGTTGACGATCCCAATGGCCAAGGTTGTTCAGACTCTGACAGACCACTTGAGACGTCACCCACTGGCTATCTTTTACAAGTTTGACACACTACTTCCTTCTGAGAGGGTGAAGGACTCGAATATTCTCATTTGCACCTACAGATCTTGTGGTTTGCATTACTACAAGTACACTGTTGAAGGTACCAACATCTTCTTCATCAACTTGATGTTCATTGTTGTCTTCACCATTGTTGATTTCTTCTTCATCAAGGAGTATCTTGGCTTTGAGAATTTTGCTACTGATGACACGTTAATCTTTGGACTTTGTCTGCTCTCCATTATTCCATTGGCTTATTTCATTGGCCAGGCTGTTGCATCGATCAGTGCGCAATCTTCTATGGGAGTGGGCGCAGTTATCAACGCTTTCTTCTCCACTGTTGTCGAGGTCTTCTTGTATTGTGTTGCACTGAACCAAGAGAAGGGTCTGCTCGTTGAAGGTTCGTTGATTGGTTCCATCCTTGCTGCCGTCCTTCTTCTCCCAGGTCTCTCCATGTGTGCTGGTGCATTTATCAGAAAGACACAGAGATACAACCCAGCCAGTGCGGGTGTGTCTTGTACGATGCTTCTCTTTTCTCTGTGTGTCATGTTTGCTCCTACTGTCTTCCACCAGATCTACGGCACTTATGAGATCAAGTGTAAGCCATGCACATCAATCCTTGAGTCTGCTCCAGGCTCATGCCAGACTTGTCACTTCTTCCAACCACCACTTCAGATCGATACCCTCTTCAAGACAATTCTGAAGCCGTTCTCCGTCGTGTGTGCCATCTTGCTCTTCCTCGCTTACACTGTTGGTCTTTGGTTCACACTTCGTACACATGCAGCATTGATTTGGCAAACACCAATCACCGAGACCAAGCCAAAGATGATCACTACGCCTTCCACAGAGAATGTTCACCAGCAAGCACAAGCTGCTGTTGCCCCAGCTGAGGTTGGTGGCCACGATGCGCCAAACTGGTCGAGATCAAAGTCTACCATTGTTCTTCTTGGTGCCACATTGCTCTATGCCATCATCGCTGAAATTCTTGTTGATTGTGTTGACGCTGTGTTGTCTGACTTCCCAATCAACCCAAAGTTCTTGGGTATCACTATCTTTGCCCTGGTTCCAAACACAACAGAGTTCCTCAATGCCATTTCCTTCGCTACACACGGAAACGTTGCCTTGTCCATGGAAATTGGTTCCGCATATGCCTTGCAAGTTTGTCTCATCCAGATCCCTTCGCTCGTTCTCTACTCCCTGTTCTTCATCAACCCAGAGGAGTCCAACACTTGGAACGTCAAGGATAAGATGTTCACCCTCATCTTCCCCAACTGGGATGTCATTGCCTCCGTTGTCAGTGTGGTGCTGTTCACATACATCTACGCTGAGGGTAAGTCCAATTACTTCAAGGGAAGTATGTTGATTCTCATCTACTGCATTGTCATCATCGGCTTCTACTTCACTGGTGTCATCGAGGCCAACGGTCTCATGATGGGACGCACATTTACTATGATGGTGAGTTCCTCGTGAGCAAGCATTCACTCTTTTATTCCCCCCTTGCATACGCCATACGATATGGTCTTTCCTTTATGTATTAACTAATGATATGACATGTTTCACAAAGAATGGGTCAATCAGTTACGTAGGCTTCGAGACATGATCAGTATCATCCATCAAGCCGGTAGCAGTCATAATATTAATACGATATTGATCATCAAACGCCTGCCAACAAACTGTCTCCTAACTCGACGTACTCCTCATCCCCATCATGATCCAAGATTCTCTTAATTTTGTGGGAAATGGAGGGGTCAAAAGTGATTGTCTTGCCTTTCAATGAGTCTTTCGTAATGTATTCAATTCCAGTACCCACGACTACTTCCTTGACCGACTCTGGGATCTCAAGCTTGAATGTCCTGTTATGAACACTTGCCCCATAAAGTGCATTGTAGCCTTCCATCAAAGAGAACACAATTTTCTCGCACTTTGGAAGCTCAACTGCTTTCATTCTTGGAACCACAGAGTCCAGCGAAATGATCTCGAGCGCCTCCAGCTGTGGGGCCTTGATGTCCTTGAAGAACGGTGCCTGGACGTTTGGCACAGAAAGTGATTCCGAACAGATTGCCAGCAATCTCAGATATTCAATACATGGCATGTCAATGTTCTCAAGTCTGTCAACACCCTGGAATGTTGCCTTTTTCAGCGAAGGGAAGGAACAGTTGCGTAGGTTGGCCGCACGATCAACTCTATCGTGATAGAACTGCGTGTTCTGCTTTTTGGACTTGTAGTGGTAGTAGGGCGTGTCCACAAAGAGATTCTCGAGTTTTTCTGTATTCATATGCTCAGGAAGAAATGCACAACAGCGGATGAGCTTTAGTCGTTCTGGTGAGATATGTGGAAAGAGCTTGAAATCGCTCGTGAAAGCATCCGGAGTGAGATCCTCGATGATGATTTCCTTGACGTTTGGGCCGTAGAACTCTCCTGTAGTTTGGATGTCACGTCCACGGCGTGTTTCCCCTGTTCTCTGAGAGCTGTCTCTCCAGTGAGTTTGGAATTGACGTGCATCGACATGGAGGGACTCGTCTGGGGTGTACACCGGGACCGTAGTAGAGTCACTCAGCACGAACAGGCGACTGATGAACGGACATGATTCCTCTCCGGAGATGGCAAACAGGCACTTGGTCTGCTTGAACTTCTGAGCTCGTTGGACGAGAAGCAGTGGGGGTGTCTTTTTGGCGGAGCACTCGATGAGGTTGATGGTGAATTCCTCAAGCGAGGTCTCCTTCGTCGTGATGCTCTGGTGGAAGTCGCTGAAATCTCTGAGTGCCTTTAACGGGATGTCTCCTTCTTTGTAAACTCTGATGAACTGTTTGAGCCTCCCACGGACTTCAGGGAACTGGGCCATTGACGCCAGCTCGGCAATGTTGTTGAGCTGCCAGCAGATCTGGAACAGCACTGGCGTGGGGAAGTCGAGATAAGACTTCGCTGGCATGATATAATGTACTCAGTAAGCTATCAGTATCATTTCCAAGAAGAGTTTGTAGGCGTTCAGGGGATTTTATACTCTCCAAAGCTTTATGTCTTGAGTAAACTCCGCCTACGCCCGAATTATTATTTAGAGCAAGTCCCGACCATATTTTTACCCTCGGGAAGCAACGACCATGTACGAACTTGGCTCTCTTCTACGAGCCAGTAAGTCGTTTATCCATATATCAATTGCATCATACAAACATCATTCATCAATCATCGTCATGAGTCATGATTCATCACTCAGTGATTTTTTCCAACCACATGGATGTCTCTTCTAATTCTCCCCCACTCCTGGAAGTGCTCAATCTCATCACACATCTCCTGGATGCTGCGGTTTCTGTACTGTGACACGTTGTAACTCAACTTCTCAAGCAATGGCAGACTGTCCGCTGTGAGTCTCATCAGTGGCGTCTCTCTGTAGCACAGGTTGATGGTTCTGAGCTCCTGGCATCCCGTCACCTCGAGCTCCTGTGCGTCGATGTTGAGGGTCAAGTCACGCAGGTTGGAGAAGTTCTGGAGCTTGAGTGCGCCAGTGTGGACCAACTGCGGTTGGTCAAGTGTCAGAGAGATGTCAAGGAGGTGAAGGGTATCTTTTGCGCTGTGTAGAAGTCTGATAAGGCGACGGACCAAAGCGGCGCCATCGGAGTTTGTGGCTGTGCATCTGTCAATCTTGAGCTCTTGGAGTTGTGACATGGATGGCAGGTCGATCGACTCAAAAATTGAGACAAGGTTGTCAAGCTCAAAGCCGTATAGCGAGAGTGATACCAGGCTTGGGAAGGAAAGACCGTCGTAGTAGATGTCCTTGTACAATGAGCCAGATGATGAGATAGTGAGTGTCTTGAGCACTGGGAAGTCCTTCTCCATGCCGTTGAGATCCAGCACCATCGTGGAAGAAGGTTGTCTCATGACTGACAACGTCTCAAGGTTTGGTGCAGAGATGTTCAGACTCATGAGTTCCTTCTCACATTGGTTCAATCCGCCATCGTTGAAGGACTCGCTCAATGCGATCGACTTGACGCCCTCCAGGGGCAACGTCTTCTCTCCGCATAGGAGCCCAATCTCTGGATCGTTGTTGATGGTGCATAGCGACGTAACGTTCTTCAAAGTTTCATCACTCACATTCTCCAACATGTTCACAACTGAAACGTTGCTTCCAGCGGGGACATCAATCTTGGACAAAGGTCTCCAGCTGAAAGTCGACTTCTGTGGGGTCGGGTTGTTGATGCGGAAGTGAGAGCAAGTATCCGGCAAGTTCAGATTCTCAAATACCGGTACCTCACCATAAGACCAGGCATCAAACTGGTCCACCTGTGGCACATTGACGTTCTTCATGCGTGGAACAACAGGGCCCAGGTCCGAGTAGGCGTTGAACACGACATACATCTTCTCCAGCACCGGCAAGTCCACGTTCTCCATGTGGTTGATGTTTCTCACCTCGAGCTTCTTCAGCTTGGGGAAGGTCATGTTTGACAGACCATCAACGAGACCACGGCCTGGAATGCTCGAAGGCTGGAAGCAGAAGTTTGGAGCCCCTGATTCTTGACGGGATGCGCCGTTGAGTCTGAGATCTTCGAGCTGGTCGAACGAAAGGCCCTTGAGCAAGCGAGCGGTGCACGTATCAACACCGAGCTTCTTTGGAGACAAGTGAAGTGGAAACTTTCCCTCGTAGTCAACTTGCGTGAGTAGCAGACTCTCTGCCTGCGGGGCTCTGATGGTGGTGTTCTCCAGCACGCGGTTGAGCACCTGGATGCTTGGCTCCGGGGTGATGAGAACGAAGCGGCCACTGAAAACATTCGTGAGTCTCTTGATTGTCCAGTTCATGAACATTAGAGCGTACTCTCCTTTCAACTTCTTTGCGTGTTTAGGGCGCTCAGGCACCACTAATGCGACGTAGTTCTTGAGTTGGCGGCCGGGGCAAAAGAAGGTGTCAGGAATGGTTGGAGTCATAGTGGGGCCATAACGCAGCTCGATGAGGTTGATGGACCAGTCTGGGACCTTGGAAGAGATGTCAACACGCTGGCAGAACGTGAAGGTCTTGAATAGAGTCAGAGGCTCTTCGTGGTTGGCGACAACACGGACGAACTGGCTTAGTCGTTGCCTGAGATCTGTGCATGTCTGCGATAAGCTCAGGAGGTCGATGTGGTCGTCCAGGTGGCGGCAGACTTCGAACAAAAGCTCGACAGGACACTCCACGAGGAATGACACGTCCCATGAGCTGGATCCCGTGGCTGAGGGCATCTTAATTGGCTGCTTCACGGTGTTTTTCCTGGTGCCATGGGTGTTGAAGGAGAAAAGAGGTGTCAAAACGCGTGAAGATACCCCGCGAAATTCCGGTGCACGTGATCTGCACGTGACCTCAAGCGGAGCGCCCAGTTTTTGTTTTGTTTACGTGAAGCTGTTGACGGCGAAGAGACTCGAACATCGGCTGTGGAGTAAGGAGAAAGCACCACAAAGGGACCTCAAACGAAAAAAGACAGCAGCCACAGAAGAATGTCTTCACGAAGAAGCGAGATCGAGGCCAAAAGAGCGCGTTTGGCCGAGCTCAGGCGCCAAAGAGAAGAGAAGGAGCGCCAGTTGAGGGGGCCTACTCCGGTGGATCTCACGGCGACTGTTTCAAGGCCAGACACCCCGCTGGCTACTGGCAGAGACAGAAAGAGCATTGATCATCTCGTGGAAGATCTCGTGGGAGATAAGAAGCTCTCACGGCCAACAAAGGAGCACAGATCGATCTCCGTGCAGACTGAGGATGCTGGCGCTTCAGGGGGCGCACGGATAACACAGAACAAGAGCACCCAGACTGAGCAGGAAGAAGAAGACGATGATCTTTCCACAAGGCCTTCAACCTCTGATTCTACAGACACACAAGGAACTTCTGGAGAGGTACCCGACGAGCCCATTGCTGACGCCAGCGAAGAGACTCCGGTGACTGCACAAGTTGTTGCTGTGGAAGATAAAGTTCTCTCCTCGTTCCTTTCAAAGTCATTCAAGATCATCAACAGGGCGATTGAGGAGGACAACAACCATGATATCCTTGCTACATATGCTCAGAAGAAACAGCAGGCGCTGGAAGAAGCACAGCCATACATTCTTCTCGACACTCTCCAGTTTGACTCCGCAGTGCGCAGTATCGACACGTCTCCATTCTTCCCAGATCTCGTCGTCGTATCCACGGGGAACACAGTCAAGCTGTACAACATGGCATTCCACACATACGAGTACCAGTGCACCGCTCAGACGCAGATCGTACAAGTGCAGTTCTCCCGGTTCCAATCCAACTTCATCTTCGGCTCGGGGTACAACGGCAAACTACACATCTGGGATCTGGAGTCGCCATCAACGCTACCATACTTGACCTCTCTGGTGTCCTCTTCAACACACTCATACCCTGTTCTCTCGATGGCACAGGCCCAGGAGAACAACGGGATCATCATCACAGCCTCCACAGATGGACGGATCATCCACTGGGACCCACAGATCCTCTCCAGACCAGCACATCCCCCGATCGTGATGCGGGCACCCAAGGGCAGTTCGGGCGCGTGGTACGATGAGCTCACGCCGTGGTGTATGGCTCACTTGAAGGACGACCACGGATTTCTGCTCGTTGGGTGTGAGGATGGTAACGTGTACAAAGTGAAGAGATTCGACAACCGGGTCAATTCTGACGAGGCCGTTGTGCGCGTGTTCAAGGCACACGAGGCACCAGTCACGGAGGTTGTCGCGTCTGAGGAGTTTGCCAATATCTTCATCTCCAGTGCGATGGATTGGAGGGTGTTGCTCTGGGACGTCAATGGCGAGGAGCCCGTCGTGGAGATATACAAGACAAACTGTGTCATGTCGTGTCAGTGGAGACCCAAGAATGTGACGCAGGTGGGGTATGTCTACGAGGATGTGTTTGAGATCATGGACCTCAGTGTTGATTCTGTGATCCCCGTGCTCAAACTGAGTACGGGCAGGGCGCTCACGAGGTGCAAGTTCACCAAGGAGGGAGACAAGGTGTTGCTCACGAGTGTCGATGGACACGTCTACGTGTATGAGATCATGTTGCAAGATGTCAAGAGTGATGTCTCGAGGTTCAAGAGACTCTATTGTGGAACTACTTAACGAATTGCTTAATGCTAATGCATCTGTATTACTCTATAAACTCAACCGTAGTGTACAGTGCTCCTCTAGCTAACAGGTATCAAACCCGGACGCACTGAAATCTAAATTTCCCCATAGAAAAGATGAGATATTCCTCTTTAGGCCTTTCCCGTGCCAAAGAACTTGTTGAAGCCAACGAGGGTGAATCTGTATCTGACGTCACCCTTGTCCAATCTGGTCAAGGCCTGGGAGACGTTCTCCTCGGAGAGGTCCAATGTCTCGACCCATGGTCTGAAGTTGTGCTTGATGGCGAGATCCAACAACTCGACAATCTCCTTTCTGGAACCAAGAGCGGAGGAACCGATGGAGGAACCGGAGCCGAAGAAGGAGAATGGGGAGAAGGTGAGCTGCTCGTCAATGTGTGGAAGACCAACGGACACGAAGCCTCTGTTCACCTTGAGTGTGTTCAAGAAGGAGTTGATGTCCATGTTGGTGGATGTGGCACAGTTGAGCACGAGGTGGAAAGTGTCATACTTCTCCTTGGCCCACTCTGGGTTCTCACCGGTGGCAACAAACTCGTGGGCACCCATCTTGATGGCGTCCTCCTTCTTGGATGAGGATCTGGAGAAGGCAGTGACGTGGGCGCCGAGAGCCTTGGAGATCATGATGGCCATGTGTCCAAGACCGCCAATGCCGATGATGGCAACGTTTGGAGTCTCACCCTTGGCCAAGATGTCCTCGATGCCTCTCTTGATTGGAGAGTACACGGTCAAACCACCACACATGAGTGGAGCAACGAGCTCGGACTCGATGCCGTCTGGGATAGGGAACACGAGTCTGGCGTTGGCTCTGACGTGGGAGGCGTATCCACCCTGGGAAACGTAACCGTCTGGGTAACGAGAGCCGTATGTGGTGACTGTGTGTGGGCAGTACTGCTCGTTGTCCTCCTTACAACGGGAGCACTCGTTGCAGCAAGAGGCCTGGGCACCGAGACCGACTCTGTCGCCAACCTTGTAGTCTGTGCACTTTGGTCCGATGGCAACGACTCTGCCAATCACCTCGTGGCCAACACACTGGGTCTTTGGGCCATAGGCGGAGGACTTGCATGCCATTGGCTCGTGGGACCACTCGTTCTTGAGGGTGAAGAGCTCAGAGGCACAGACACCGCAGCACTCAACCTCAATGTCCACGTCGTTATCGCCGAAGGCCTTTGGCTCGAAGGAAGTGAGCTTTGGGTGGGCCCACTCGGACTCGTCTGCGATGGAGAAACCCTTGAACTCTGCTGGGTAGTTAACTGTGGTCATCATGTTGATTCTTCGCCTCTCCTCGCAGCCCGATCTGAGACCTGAACGGCGGGATACGGCGCTTTTATAGAGACAAAGAGGTTGCTCTCATAACGCGCGGCTGAAACGGCTGCAAGAGCATCCGGACACCACTCCGAGAGCCGAGAGATGCAACGAATTCTGAATAATTCCCACTCGTTCTGGAATCTCGGAGCAATGATGTGCGAAGGGGAAAGATCAAGAGCCACAAGCACTTGTTCCGCGGGGAAGCACGTGCCACGCTCGTTCATTGGTTGGAGAGAAACAGTACACAATGATCACTTGCCAGTGCCAAAGAACTTGTGGTACCCGGTCAGCGTGAATCTGTATCTGACGTCACCCTTATCCAGTCTCGTCAGGGCCTGCGACACATTCTCCTCGTTGATATCAAGAGTCTCCACCCATGGTCTGAAGTTGTGCTTAGCAGCGAGCTCAAGCATCTCGATGGCCTCCTTTCTCGAACCCAAGTGGGAGGCTCCGATGTTGGTTCCGCCAGAGAGCATCGCAAATGCGTGCACGTCGATGTTCTCGCCCAGTGGAGGCAGCCCAACGGTCAGGAAGGATCTGTTGACCTTGAGACACGTGAGGTATCCTGAGATGTCCATCTTGGTGGAGATGGCGCAGTTGAGCACCAGGTGGAAGTAATCCTCATACTCCTCGGTCCAGCTCTTGTCCTCGCCAGTGGCGACGAACTTGTGTGCGCCCATCTTCAATGCGTCCTCCTTCTTTGCACTTGATCTGGAGAAGGCCGTCACCTCACATCCCATGGCTTTGGCAATCATGATGCCCATGTGTCCAAGACCGCCGATACCGATGATGGCCACCTTTGGGACCTCGCCCTTGGCCACAACATCAGCGACGGATCTCTTGATGGGCGAGTAACATGTCAAGCCACCACACATCATCGGAGCCACGAGCTCGGACTCCAGGCTGTCTGGAACAGGGAACACCATACGCTCGTGGACGCGGACATGGGAAGCGTAACCGCCCTGGGAAACGTATCCATCCGGGTACTTGGCTGCGTACGTATCCACCTGTTTGAGGCAGTACTGCTCGTTGTCATCCAGGCAGCGGGGACACTCGGTGCAACAGGATGCCAGTGCTCCAAGCCCGACCCTCTGGCCAACGTGGATTCCCAGTTCACACTGCTCGCCAACCTTCAACACTCTTCCCACAATCTCATGACCCACGCACTGCGTCTTCGGGCCATACGTTGAGGACTTGCACGTGAGCTCACTGTTTGACCACTCGTTCTTGAGCGTGAACAGCTCGGAGCCACACACGCCGCAGCACTCCACTTCGATGTCGATATCGTGCGGGCCAAAGTGCTTTGGGGAGTAGCTGGTGAGTGTTGGGTGTGCCCACTGTGAAGGGTCCGAGATGGCGAATCCCTTGAACTCGGCCGGGTAGTTGACTGTGGTGGAAGACATTGTGTGGGGGAATTGGTGATTAGTTACGTGGGAAACAGGCTTCAGTGGGGGAGCCTCGCGGTATTTATACCTGGGCCAATGGTCATGAGCCGGTGGCGGAGAGGAGTCCGGGAGAATTTCCCCACACGTAGGCTGCCGGGACTAAAGATCTCCCGCGCTGCTACAAATTATCTGCCAGAACAGGAAGAAACTTTCAAAGGATTACTTCAATTCACTATTGAATAAGGCCTAGTAGTCACGCAGAATGGCATTGAGCTCCTCTCGCTTCTTCATGTTCTCAATCTTGAAGCACCCCACGAGCTCGTCGATCTCCTCCAGGCTCAGCGCAGCCAGCAGCTCAGCGTACACGTGCTGGAAGTACTGCGACATGAGCATCTCTCTCCCGACTCTGGTCAAGTACAACTTTATGTCATACAAAGGAGGATACAACGCCATGTGGTGCTTCTTGGGAATCACTTGCTCAAAGTGCGCAGCCAACCGGTCATACACCGCGTCGTACTCCCGCGCAGGGTCTCTCCCCCACTTATCAAGCCCCAGCCTCTTCTTCTGGATGAGATAGTTACCCAGAACCTCATAGAACTTTGACTGTGGATCAACATAACACATTCCCTGGTATCCAATATCCTTGTATAGCCACACAGACCACGAGATTGGCGCGCCGTCCCCGCTCGGGTCGCCGTGCTTGTACACTGCGAGCTGGTCCTTGAGCACCTCGTAACGAGCCCTGTTGATCGTGTCCGGGTCATCGTCTCCTCTCTCGTGTGAAGCGTACACGGGGCCAAACTCGCCGTTCCACACTGGAAGCTGGTGCTCGTGGCAGTATGAGATCTTGCGTTGGTACTGTGCTGCGAGCTTGGCCTTCTCCTCAGCGGAGCCAGTGTAGAGTGTGCCCTCTGGGTTGGGGAAGCCATAGCGCGAGTAGTCGTGGACGGCATACACACAGTTTGGTAGAGGCTCCTCAAAATGGGAAAAGTCACCAGCGTATGTGTTTCCATCGAGGAACAGGATGTGTTCTGGGTCAACTTCCCTGATGGCGGCCTCGAGACGGGCGTAGTACTCCACGAGCTTGTGATGCGAGGACACAGCCGGCTCATTGAGCGGGTTGTACCCAGCCACCCACGTATTATCCTTGTAGTACTTGGCAATCTCCACCCACAAGTTCACCACTGCGTCCTGAAACACTTTGAACTCCCAGAACTGCGCCTTGTGTGTGCCGCTATCACAGTGCCATCCTTGGTTCTGGCCCCCAGGCGTCGTGTGCAGGTCCAGCGCCGTGTAGATCCCATGCTTGGCACAAGTGTCAACAATAGCATCAAGCCTCTCAAATCCTCTGGCATTAATCTGGAAGAGATCCCCCTCGTCGTCCAGGAAGTGGTGGTAGTTGAAGGGCAATCTGAGACAGTTCATCTTGAGCTCCTCGCTGAAGAAGATGGCGTCCTTCTCGGTCCAGAAGTACTCGTAGAACTTGTCAAAGAAGAAGTTGAACTTCTCCGGGCCCATTTTGGAGAGCATCACCTTCTTGTGCTCTGTCTCATGGCCTGGGTATCCGGTGATGAAGTTCTCCATGTTCAAGTGCCCACCGCTCGCAGCGCCCTTGAGCACCACAGGGCACCCGTTGCCATCAACGATTTTGGTACCTTTTACCTTGAGGAATCCAGTGGACATTGTGCTTGTTTCGGGGAGGTGATTTCTGTGTCAGTCTCACCAAATACTCCATAAAGAACTGCTTTTATACGCGCTGCGAGTTTCTGGGCTTCCCCGCCTTTTCGCTGGTTTGCTCGTGCTCTTCCTCGCTGGAACCCATGAGCCGATTATCAATTATCATTTATGGCAGCAGTCGAACGGACCCAGCAAGGCCCAGCCATTAAACCTGGTCCACCACAAGAAGAAAGCCACGAATTAGATGTCCATAATTGTCAACGAGGAGGAGGACATCGAGATTGATGAGAGCGAGTTCCAATCCCGTGAGAAGGAGACCGAAGAAGTGGCACCAAAGAAAGCTCTACGTCCAGATCCTCAAAGAGAGAAAGTCAGCAGTCAGCAGAATGAGAAGGCGGGTCCTTGTGCTCAGGAATCACGAATCACATACGATCTCTCTGCAGCTGAACCTGCAAACAAGAGAAAGAGCAGTGTCGGCAACAATGTGCCTTCGAAGCGCGCGAAACCTACTGAGCAGAGTAAAGGCCGCTACCGATGGTGACGATGATGAAAACGGCGGCAAGTTCAAGTTCTAATGTTTTTATGAAATGCTTACTACTTACTACTTAGCACCGAATCCCGATGAGACTAAATTCCACGTGTGATATGTCGATCGTAGAAGGTGTCAGTGTCGCGTAGGCACGACACAAACGTTTACCGCCTCACCGCCAACTCACGCGGAACTCATACGCTAGCCGCCCCATACAAAAAACACAACATGCTGACTTTTTAGCATAACTAGATAGCCCTTGATCTCTACTTTAGGGCTGCGAGGTTGTATCGCCAGATTTCCCACCGGAAGGCCTTCAAAAACGCGTAAAACGTGAAATGCCACAAAAAAAGTGACGGGTTCCCTTTCCGTTTCAAGTCTCTGTCATGGCCCAAACTCCGCCAGAGGACAGACCGCCACCCAACCACCCTATAGGTAGTGAGATCACCCGCGTAGCATGTCTGTGAGGCGAGCTATGGCTGTTTGAAGTTGGCGATATGGCATCTCCGGGCCCCATGAAAACAGGCTTGTGTGATCAAGACGCCCCGCATGACATAGGGCCCTGTGACTGCTCTGAGTGTTCCCCGTGGCCCTCCCAAGTAAGTTCGATGTTCCCTGAAGACAGACTGGCCCCCTGTAGTAGGCATAGAAGTACTGATACCACAGCCCGCCTCGACATGAGGGCACAAGGGCCATATACTGGACCCCTGCGCCCAACCTTCTCAACCACTGCCAGGCCTTCAGACACAAAAGAAGCACCCGACATTCAACATTCAGTACCAATCCGTCATCGGAATGTGCGCACAGACCGATGGAAAGTGCAGGCACTATGGGGTCGTGAGTGATGTGTAGAGGGAAGAGTTTGGTCGGCGCGGAGAACTTTCATCACCAACCTGGCGGGCTGTGGACACGCGGCTCCGGGAGTCGAATGACGAATGTCATGAAATGATAAAATCTGGGCTAAACTGAGCAGATGATATCGACAATGAAGGATTCAAAGCCTCAAAATAAGCGTGAAGATGGATTTATGAGCTCCGAAGCCGATGCGCCGCGGCCGGGGAAACCCTTTGTAAAAACACCCCGATTAGGATGTCGAGATTCCGCCGATTTTCAAAACAGTCCCGAAGAGGGTACCATTCTGATGGCACTCAGTCTAATAAGCTAGATCCTAGCCCTTTCCTCTATAAAGCATGTCATTTTTGATCTAATAATTAATTCGAGCCTTCCGTTGGCCCTGCTCCCAGACTCGCCATGAACACGGCATGTACATGTACAATGCTCACTTATCAAAGACAGCGCCAACGGCCTGCTTGAAGATATCCAGACCAGCCTTGATGACGTCCTCCTCAATGTTCAATGCAGGCACGAATCTGACTGTGTTTCCACCAGCGGTGATGACGAGCAAACCACGCTCTCTTGCGGCGTCCACAATCTTGGATGGGTCCTCCTTGAACTGGATTCCGAGCAAGAGGCCCTCTCCTCTGACATCGACGATGGATTCTGGGAACTCCTGCTTGAGCTGCTCAAAGTACTCGGTGAAGATCTTGGACTTCTTGGACACTTCTGAGAGGAAATCTGGGTTCGACACCTGTGAGAGAACATAAGATCCAACGCGGGCTCCGAGTGGGTTGCCTCCGTATGTGGTTCCGTGGTCACCAACCTTGAGTGTCTTCTCAACGGCCTCAGTGATCATAGTAGCACCGATTGGGTATCCGTTACCAAGAGCCTTGGCCATAGTCAAGATATCCGGGTGTGCCTCCTTTGGTAGTCTGCCGTGTGCCCAGAGTCTTCCCGTTCTACCCAAACCACACTGGATCTCATCGTGGATGACGAGTGCGCCGTGCTCCTTGGCCAACTTCTTCAGCTCAACGAGGAACTCAGTGGCAACTGGACGAACACCGCCTTCTCCTTGAACTGGCTCGATGATGATACCACACGTCTTGTCGGAGATGACCTCCTTGATGGACTCCAACGTCGTCTTGGCCACCTTGACTCCCGGAATGAGTGGGGCGAATGGTGCCTGGTACTTTGGGTTAGGAGTGACAGACAACGCTCCCATAGAACGACCATGGAATGATGACTCAAAGGTGACGAACTCGGTCTTGTCCTCAGCGAGAGACTTTCCGTGCTTTCTTGCAAACTTGAGCGCAGCCTCGTTGGCCTCAGTACCAGAGTTAGCGAGGAAGACACGCGAGGCATCGTGCATACCTCCGGAGCTCTTGGTGGCTTCCACGAGCTGGCGGGAGAGCTCACCGGTCCACAGGTTGTGGTACAAGTTGGAGGAATGGATGAGCGTGAGTGCCTGGTCGTAGAGGATTCTGGCCACCTCCGGGTGTGAGTGGCCCAGTGCTGTGACAGCGATACCGGCAGTGAAGTCGATGTACTGTCTGCCCTCAATGTCCCAGAGATGTGCACCCTGGCCCTTCTCGAAGACCACAGGCGGACGGGAGTATGTTGTGACGGAGTACTTGGAGGTCTCGGTGATGAACTTGACGGACTCGGACTCGGCCTGCGGGTCCGGGTTTGAGAGAGGCTTATTAAGCAGGGCTCTTCCACTGTGGAAGGCTCTCTTTACTGGCACTCTGGAGAAGTTGCGGAGCATTGCTGTGGTGGGGGTTTTATTAGCGAGATCTGACGGTGAAGAAGGTGACTCTTCTTGATCTTTTTATCAGTGGAAGACGTGTGGCCCCAAACCGAAAATTTTGGGCGCGCGATGAAAAATCCGAAGCGGACGAAGTTCATCACCAAAAACCAAAAACCCACCAACAAACCCTAGTAAAAAAAGGCTTTTCAAAGAGAAGAAGTAATGAGAGTCTCTGCTATTGTGCTCCAGCAAGCGAAGCAGGCCGCAGTGTCCGACGCTGCCTACTTCCATCTGCTTCCAGATCAGCTCCAGCGCTTCTTTGCCCGCTACCCACCAGCTCCATTCAAGCAGTACGCCACACAGCCAACATCCACCGATGCCGAGGATGCCAATCCGTTCCTTCCAAATAAGCATCCAGTCACACAGAAATGGCACCAGCCGAAGTTCTCGCTCAGAAGACAGTCAGAGCTCTGGAAGCTCGCACACCAGTTTGGCGTCTCGGATTGTCTGCCACAGCTACAGGGCGACAAGAAGTTCTACGACGAGAAGTACGCCGCCAACGAATTCATGAAGGGCCAGTTGAGACCTAAGGGCCACAAGTTCGACAAGACGAAAGCACAGAGAGTCGAGGAGGTCAAGAAGGCCGTGGAGAGCAGCGACGACAAGATCATCGCCGTCAAGGGAAACAAGTACAAGAGACTCTTGGAGAGAAGAGCAAAGAAGACCACAACGTGGATCTGAGCTACGTGTGGATATTGTTCAAAAGTATTGGGATTCGGCTTGTACATATTGGATTTATGCATTTTGATGACTTATTTACAAAGGTTTTTTGTAGTGTCTAGATCTTAGACCCGTCTATTTGAAGAATGCTCCGCAAAAGCTAGTTATACTTCACCAGTGCTCCACTGCTTGACATCCTGGAGATCAAGGATCTTGTCAGTTCCACCCGAACGCTTCTGCAAGTCGTGGATGTCTCTGTTCTTGGCGGCCTCCGGTCTCCATCTCCATCTTTGGCGCTTCTCCTCATCAAGTCCTTCGTCTCCCTCGATGACAACACTCGAGATGTACTTACCGATGATTGGCATGAACTTGAATCCTTGACCCGAGTCACCAGTTCCCAAGATGAGTCCCCTGTGCTCTGGATGCACGCCGATGAGGAAGTCACGATCAGCAGTATCAGTGCACCAACAGATCTTTGCCACGCTGAATTCTCTCTTGGATAGCTTAGGGAACACTTCGGCGAGGAATGCTCTCATATAATCTTCGGCCTCTTGTGGAATGGCATCTTTGTAGAGCGGAACAGACTCGTTGTTCTCCATGTTGATGTACCCGGGGAACTCGTTGCAGAACTTGACATCACCGTTGGAGTCTGGCTCAAAGAGGAATCCATGGTCATAACTGAGTAGCACTGGGATTCCCTTGAGTCTCTTTCTCTCCTCCTCATCAAGTCTGATGTGGCCCACAGTCCAACACTTGGCGAGTAACTGGCCTTGGAAGTCCAAGAACTTGTATGACTGTGCACCAGCGGCAAGAACACACTTGTCACAGTTGATAATCTGGCCATCCTGGCACTTGACTCCTGTGACCTCTCCTTCTGATCCAAACACAATCTCTGTGGCTTCATTGACCACAATCTTTCCTCCGAGCTTCTCAATCTCAGCAGCACACAGCTCCAGTGCCTTGACTGCAAAGGTCCAACCACATCCCTTTGTCTGGTAGAACGCAACCCAGTCCTTGAATCTGTCATTCTCCTCATCAACGGTATCCGGTATCATCTCCTTAAGCTTCTTGAGCCCCACATCAACGCACTCGAGCCCGTTGTCCTCCTTGAACTCCCTGCTCTTCCTCAACTCCTCGACGAAGGCCTTGGTGGCATAGACGATGCCCGTCTCGTGGAAGGCATGCTTGAACACCGGGTCGTCCCTCCACATCTCGAGTGCGTCGAGGGCGAGCTTGCCATAGAATGGATGTGTTGCTGAGCTCTGCATGATCTTGTTAACATCGTTGCCCGCGGAAAGAGGCGAGGGAACCGGATACTTGTCCACCACCACAACGTCCTTCTGGCCCTGGCGAAGGAGATGGAGAGCCGTGGAGAGGCCGAATGTGCCTGCGCCGATGATGACTGTCTTGCCCATTGAGCTCACTGGGTTGTGTGGAGTGTGACTGGCTCAGAGAAAAGAGTCTAAAGAGAGAGGAAACAAGAAGAAAATGAGTTGATCTTTCTCCAATTGTTCAAAGACTTCTTTGTTTATCGCATGCACCTGCCCTCCAAAAAAAGTTCACCTCGCCCCACTTTCCGCTTTCGGCCACACACAAAATCCAAAATCCCGACGGCGGACATATCTCCCCAAAGTTTTGGCTCTTGGCTTGGAGTTTGATCATTGGCTGATTAGCGATTAGTTAATTGTTCACTAGTCCTGCTCAACGCTCAACTGCTTCCCAACCCGTGTGGTCATGTCAGTGTGGAAGGGAAGGATAAGCGAGCTAATGGATAGTAGTTATGATAGTGTGTGATCTGGGCTCCACATGACCGATCCGGCTCGTTCTTTGGAGATATATGACCACAGTGATACAATATACAATCACACGACCAGAAGATCACCAAATAACTGAGTAGTATGGCCAAGAAACGGCCACTCCGCGTAAAGTCCAAAGTTATATGCCTTCTCGAAGCGGAAGGTTCCCAAAACGGAGATTTGGCCGATTATAGCTGATGGCCCATACATGACAGGCTGCAGGAGGGACGGAATTCCCTGCACTTTATCAGGGGCTCCGGGCTTATGGACCATTGCCTACTAAATTGGCCAATCAGAGCAGAGATCGACGGTGTTATCTCGTCTTCGAATCATTCTGCACTTTCAGCTGGTCAGGTGCAGACGAGATTGGCTGTTCTTTGTGCGGGGTGCTCACGGTTTAAAGCCTCTTCTGCTCGCTGTTCTGGGCACTTCTTGACACCTGTCAGTGGCCGCTCTTTCCCCCAGAAACCCAAACTACGCCATGGCCAGCATCAACGAAAAGGCAGAGCCACAGCCAGAAGTGGCAGAGATCGCCTCCATTGAGGTCCGTGACAAAGATCTCCAGTTCGGTGATGTCAAGATCGATTGGGAGACCCGTAAGAAGCTCTTCTGGTCCTGGTCCACGCCACGCCACTCCAAGAAGCCAAAGAAGTTCTTCGTGTGGTACCCTGCAAACTGTACTCCTGCAGAGAGAAAAGTCATCTTCAAGTTGGACTGCTTCGTGCTCTCCTTCGTCTGCATGTCCTTCTTCATCAAGTACCTCGACTACTCCAACGTGTCCAACGCGTACGTCTCGGGAATGCAGGAGGCCTACAACATGAAGGACGCCGACTACAACTGGCTCGACAACTGTTTCTACATCTGCTATGCCGTCTTTGGTCTCTTTGGCCCACTGCTCATGACAAGATTCCCGCCAAATCTCGTCTTCCCGCTCTTTGAGGCTGGCTGGTCCATCGCCTGTATCCTCGTCATCACCACCAAGTCCCTCGCCACGCTGATGGTTGTCAGGGGAATCCAGGGCGCACTCGAGGGAATCGCATACCCTTCCATCTTCTACATCCTGGGATCCGTCTACAGCCCTGACATCCTCGTCTCGAGATCCGCAGTGTTCATCATGTCTGGCTGTGTTGGTCCTCTTGTCGGAGGTCTTCTCCAGGCTCGTCTCGTCTCTCTTGATGGTGTTGCTGGGCTCTCCACTTGGAAGTGGCCATTCGTCATCGACTTCCTCATCTCTGTCCCAGTCGTCATCTTTGGATACTTTGTCCTCCCACCAGACCCACAGAAGAGACAGCCAAATTTCTACCTCAACCTCGAGGAGATCGACTACATCCGCGCACAGACACAGGTTGTCGAGGGCGTTGAGTCCACAGACAAATTCTCTCTCAGTCTCGTCAAGAGAGCTCTCTCCTCGTGGCAGTTCTACATCTTTGTCATGGCATACGTCATTTCTCAGATGACCGAGACTGCCGGTGGATACTGGAACATTGTTCTCGAGGACCAAGGTTACAACATCTATGACCGTAACAACATCCCATCCATCCAGCCTGGAGTCAAGGCCGTCACTTCTCTGATAATCGGCTTTGTCTGCGACTGGCGTGGACGCTACTGTGAGGCATATGCCGTTCTGCTCTGTTTCTGGATCTCAGGCCTCGCCATCCTCGTCAAGTGGGACGTTCCTCGTGCTGCTGAGTTCTACGCCTACTCCATCATCGGCGTGTGTGCTCCTGTCTCCGTTATTGTTGTTTCTTGGTGTAACGAGATGACCAGGGAAGATAAGCAGGTGAGAGCATTCACTCTTGGCTCCCTCAACATCTTTTCCACGATCGCCACGACGCCATACTCCATCAAGCTCTTTGACACCAAGTTCTCGCCAATGTTCAAGAGTGGAATGGAGGTCGCACTTGCAATGGCGTGTCTCCAGTTCGTGTACAACTGGGTCATGGTCTGGTTTGACAGATACCAGAACAGAGTCAGGGACTACGTCGAGGACAAGATGATTGAGATGAGGGCTGAGGTTCCCTCGGACTTGATGTCCTCTGAAGAGAGCGCTTGATTGGGTTTGCTACTGTTGGTTTGTTAAGAGTTCAAATGTATGTTTGATGTTGATACTAGTAGCATATTGTTGAACGCAATCTCATTAAGCAGCAGCAAGCATTAACAGCGTGGGTCATTTGATTAGGCAATGACACAGTAGTTCCAACCATGACCAGTCAAGTTGTTCCATGTGTCCATGTTGTCCTGGTTCTCGGTAGAAGGACCGGAAGTTGGGTGGGCAGAAGCAGTAGTTGGAAGCATTGTTTGGAGTAGTAGTAGATGTTGTGTCTGGGCTGGAAAATAGAGATGGCCTGACCTCCAGAAGGCTTGGGTCCCTCTCCTTTATATCTGTTTGATGAGAGTGTGTCTCATCTCTGGATCTAGGGTATCAGCTGTATGTCACCAATGCACCCTAAACTTAGATGCAGTAATAAGTAATAACTACTTTTCGAGGTTATATGAATGGTCGTTGGGGCAGTTATGTGACAAATTGGGCCTTGTATACGTCATACTTTGTATCAGGGTCCCCTAGACCCCGCCAAATCGGGAAGCGACATGTCACCCCTGCGTCAACTTGAAGCGCATTTCAACCCAAATTGAGACTAATCACATACAAACCAACAAATCTGATCCTTGTCCACCAGCCACATCCTTCCTGAATCCTGATCCGTCTCTCCCAATGCCCCCGCATGTTTGAAGAGAGCTTGACGCCGCATTGTCATCGCCCAAAACGGAATACGCGATCGAACGGAAATGGCGGCGAGCAAATCCTCAAGAAAACAGAGCTGAACACACCGAAAGACAGCACTTACTCATTCAAGAAACATCCCCAAGGACCATGAACATCTTCGAAACAAGCACAAAACTGATCTGAGGGCTCCAGCTATGTGGTGCCCGCCTTTTAAACCGCTTGACGAGCCCTCGTCTGTGCCTGATGTGAGCTCTCACTGACTCCCCACAACACCAGCTCAGAGATGTCAACATTCACAAGACTGGGACTCAACCTCTTCCGTCATCAGCGCTGCTTTGCTACACGCCTCTCCAACATCAGAACACTCGCCACGGACCCAGGAGACGGATACATGAGCTATGTCAAGGACGGCATCCTCAAGATTGACATCGGCCCGACCAAGTGGGAGAACACGCGCTACGAGCGCACAACCGAGCCTGCTTCGTTCCAACACGTTTCCAAGAACATGAAACCTTTGGTTAGAACAGTCAGATCTAAGAAGGGCTTGAGGATCAACAACAGAAACATCCGTTATATCTCCGAGGAGAAGAGTGAGCGTGACATTGAACTCGAGAAGCGCATCCAAGAGGCGGTTGAGAAGTATTTGAAGCAGAAGGACCCGAGTTCTGGGGTTCAAAATCAGGTGAAGAGGGTAAAGGTTCAGGAAACCACGACACAGGATGCCAAGCCACTCCAGACCGCACCGGATGTCATCATGGGTCTTCCAGGATCCCCACATTCAGGTCACGACGACTACATTTCAAAGATGGAGACACACCGTAAGGAGATCAAGGACGAAGAGAGTGACTCTCAGGAGCACCAGTATTGGAACCAGGAAGAGTTTGTTGATCCGATGAAAGGTTGGAGTGAGAGCAAGCGCTCCGTCTATTATGGATTCGAAAACATGGGCCTCGTGACACACCAGTACAACACTGCGTACCATCGCAATTGGACCAGAGAGGCCATGTACAAAAGAGAAGGTAACCGTCTTCTGGCTTTCTTCGAACACATGTTTGATAAAGTCAAAGTGAAGGTTCTCACTCCCGAGTTTGCCATGATGACGTTGTATGACATGTTCAAGAAGACTCCTGTGAGAGAGAAGGATGCCCTGGTGAAGAAGTACGAGGAGTCCAAGAATATGAACAGGATGGATGAGAAGGTTCCAAAGAGATTTTTGAACAAGATTTCTGGTGAATGGAGAGCCAAGATGGAGATTGACTACAAGTGCAGAAGACCATACATCTTGACTATTGATCGAGACGTTCTGGCATTTGGAGAGTTTGTGAAGAAGGAGTATGCAGCTGCTAGGGCAGTCTTGACTTCTCATGGACAACATTCCGATGTGGATCTCAGACTGTACCTCTTGAAGAAGTGGAACAAGATGCCGAAGAGGTTGAGAAAGATGCACCTTCCTTCTCCAGATTACGACAGCACCTGGTACAGATGGTATGAGGATCTTTAATGATACCCAATTCCTTTTAAGTTTTATTTATAATTTTAATGGGCACTTGCGATAATTTGGTTTAAAATCAACCAGTAGTTTCTTGGAAAGATGAAGATGACTGTCTCCCATAGTTGAGAAGAAGTCGTGGCCCTTTCCAAAACTTTTGGCCTGGAAATTTTTCCCGCGGGGGAGATGAGCATTGAGCTTCTCTTGTACTGACGGATTTGAAGGGATAGGTATACAATAAGAGAGAAAATGGGTTCATCAAGCAAGAAGAAGAAAGATAAACAGAAGGACTTCCAGGTATGTGCTTTCACTCACTTATTTTTGTCCTTGAACCATCAAACTAACATCCGATTCCTGCAGAAGACAAAGCTCAAGGTTGGTAAGACCAAGGCGAAACCAACAAACTACACAGATACATCCTTCACAGCAAAGACCATCTCGCTACCCAACCAATCATTATCACGAAATGTTGAAGGTGAAGCAGACATTATCAAGAGACTGTCTCTTGTGAAACACCATCAATCCACAACGAGAAAGGAGACGCTCATCTATATCGAGCAGCACCTTCCTGAAAACCCTTCGCTATACAAGCAGATCATCACTGCAGTCGTTCCACTCATGGTTGATACTTCAGCATCAGTACGCACAGCGCTCGTGAACCTTCTTGTCGCTGCAGCAAAGAAGCAGCCAAACCTTTTGGAGCTCCATGCCCGTATCGTTGTTCTCTTTGTCCACTCCGCCATGACACACATCACACCGCCGATTAGAAATGACTCAGTCAAGTTCCTCGATATCCTGGTGGAATACGGACCAGATTCACTCGTGAGGAGTGGGTGGGTCAAGACCCTCAGAGCATTCTTTACTCTCCTCAACTGGACACTCACGGACTCCAAGCAATCTGTGTCGTTGGCCATCACAACCTCTTCAGTCACCAACACCAACGCCAAGGCGAAGAAGCAGATCTTGGACTCATTCCACAAGTTCGTCAAGACTGGTGCTCGCCAATCCGAATCTGAGACGAAGAAGATGGTCTGTCTGACTTCTCATCCTCTCACATCGAAGTATCTCGTGCCTGTGACGCCGCAGCCATTCGCCCATCTGAAGCTCTTTGTGCGTGAGCTGACGACGGCAAACACCAAGACGAGCACTGAGGGAGACAAGACTGCAGATCTCAGCACGATGGCGTGTGAGGACTACATCACCAGAAGACGTGTGTTTGTCGAGTTCTTTTCCGAGCAGGTGCTTAAGAACGTGCAGAGTCTGATCAAGGAGGGCGGAGAGTCCGGGAAGGCCGCTAAGTCGACACAAGTTCTGGTTGAGGAGCTCATTGAGGAGGCCAAGAAGTATGAGAGTGAACAGTAATGGACGAGTATCTAATGAGTCAACAATCTAATGTAGAACGAACAAAGATCAGAATCATTAAAAATTGTAAAAAACCGGGCGATAGGGGCAACACGCCGAAATCAAAACAAACGAAAAACAAACACAAGGCCACCGTTTCACCAACTTCACCAACTCCAAAAGAGACTGTATTTCCTTCATCGACACTGAGAAACATGGAGGAGATTGGCTTGGACTCTCTCTCTATCAGTGATGGGTCAAGCCTCAACACATCTGCCTCACAACGCCACAGAGACAACGGCGATATCCTCACCGCCACCAACAAGCTCACTCTGGAGGACGACGGCGACGTGGTGATGGCCAGCTCATCCAACGTGTCTACTCCGCTTGGCACTTCAAGGATTCCACAGAAACACTTCATGTACACTCCCAAGAGGCCATCTCCGCTCAAGACGGCACATGCGCCCGACGAGGACGAGATCATGACACAAGACAGCGACGTCAGCATAGCGGACTCCACCACAGACTCATACATCCCACAGAGTCCCAAGCTCGCAGATTTGTTCCATCCGACGGCTCTTGGTGCCCGTGCTGCTACTTTCACTGGCTCACCACGCCTCAGTAAGCTTGAACTCAAGTCCTACAAGGCCGCAGACGACTCGGACAGTCTCATCCAAGAACTTGACCAAGATTCCTCCATGGACACCTCATCTGGGTCGGCTCTCGCGGACTCCTCTGCACTTGACAGCCCATCTACATCCAAGTACAGACCTAAGAAGTCATCCAGGCTCTCGAAGTATGTTGTGAACTCCGATGCTGAGACCACCGCCACAGATTCAGAAGACGTTACAGAAGTGTCAACCTCCATGCAGAGCTCCTCCGTCCTGCAATCACCATGGGATAAGCAGCCTATGCAACTCCATCTACATCAGCACCACTACTACTCTCCACAACAACCAAACAACGGGTACTACCAGCAGCATGGGTATGACGAGAACGCTGTCGTCCTCCCAGCACCATGGTCCCAGACGGCAGAACCTAAGGCACCAACGCCATACCTCATCAGCTCATACCTCCAGCTCCTCTTCAACGCTGCCACATCAGGTATTGCCATCTACATCCTTGTCTCTGCAGTTCGGACCGTGCGTAACGATATCAACTTGAAGATGGAGGAGTACGCGTCAGAGATTGCGCTGGAAGTGAAGAGCTGTACTAGATCATACATGGAGAACAGATGTGATCCAGCCACACGTGTTGCTGCCTTGGAAGAACTCTGCATCGGCTGGGAACGATGCATGAGTCGTGATCCGCTTGTCCATGCTGGAAAGGCAAGTGTGAGTGCTGAGACTCTTGGAATTATCCTCAACTCTTTGATTGAGCCTATTGGGGCAAAGGCTATGGTTGTCTTTGCGTTGGGATTCATCGCCTGGGCATTCGCATCTAACTTCATCTTTGGCTTTGTCAGAGCCAAGTCCTACTACGGGTGGAACGGCGAGCAGAATCCGCAACTGGAGTATCAACAGCAACATGCTCAGATGGCTCTTCCTCCTGCTACGCCTTCGCAGCCTCAACTCGGTCCGCCACAGCAGTGGACCGGTTATGAACTGTCTCCGTCTAGGCGCTAACCAAAAGTTTGTTTGCATTAACTGGTTATTTATGGTCAAACTACGTATGTGTGTTTGTGTTTGTTTTGCTATAAGTAGAGATTAAATTAAGAGTGTCGTTAAGCGTCATAGCCGGCATGTCCTTCAAACTGGATACCACGATCGATAAGATCCTGCATGCTCATATTCTGCACCATCTCCATCAATCTCTCTTCATCAAAGACAGCAGTAAGGTACTTCTCGTCGATGAAGTCTGCGAGAGTCTCGACATTACCAATCTTTGGTGGTAGCACGTCATATTCGTAAATCTGGTTCTGCTCCCAAATCTCCTCGGGGATCTTGGCCATAACTTTACCCTCTCCGGACAAGATTGCAAATCTGAGGAAGTTTTCTGGGATGATACCACCTTCTGGCACTGGGTCAAACTTCACCTTCTCGTTGATGGCCTCGAGTAAGGTGTCGTGGAGCAAGTTGCGTTGCTTGGCCTCCTTCCACATGATTGGTGCTCTGAGCAAGTATGCCTCAGTCTGGAGTTCTGTCTCTGGACCAACCTCAAAGATGGAGTAGTCATGAACTGGAATGTCACCAGCGAGCCCAATGTTCTCCAAGAGCTTGTAACCAACGTATGGGTGTTTGACGAATGCCCTCTTCAGCTCCTCCTTGGCCTTCTTCTCATCTCCAAGAGACAAGTACGCCAACGCAGTGGAGTAGGCAAGGCCTGGGGAATACCACTGAGCGTAAGTCTTTGTGAGTGGACTGTGGACAAAGTCAACGAGCCACTGGGCTTGGTCGGCAAGGAGTGCGTAGAAGTCAATGAAGTATCTGGCACCGAGAGGATCATCAGCTGGTGAGAGTGCCAAAAGGAGTTTGGCGTATGTAAATGCTGTGTAGTATGTTCCCTTCTTGGTCAACACTTCAATGTATCTGAAGATTGCAAGGAAGAACTGGCGGTTCAAGTAATAGTTGAAGGGCAAACGTGAGAGACCATTCGAAATGTCAAAGTTCTGTTTGAAGCCTCTGTCGAATGCAAACAATGCTCTCTCCACAAGACCATTGCTGTTACTCTTGTCTCCTTGTCTGATGAAGATGAGTGCCACTTGGAGAATTGTCTCAACGTGATATGGGAATCTTGGAAGCAACTGCATCAAGTTCTCGTGATTCGGAGTTACAACCACGGATGAGTAGAACTGCGAGTTTGCAACGCGGGCCTCGACGCCTCTCTGGAACTTGTAGTATCTGATTCCATGCTTGAGATCGTTTGCCACGTCTTCCTTGATGATGTCGGCCCAGTCTTCGGTAGATGCGAGCTTGTCCTCGACGAGCTCCTTCGGTGTTAGCTCCTCCATCGAAAGGTCTTTCTTTTGCGTTGGGATCCAGTCATCTCTGATCTTTGTGAGGATCAGTTTTCTTGTGGTGCCAGGGATGGATCTTCTGTCACGGCCTCCCCATCCTCTGACCACTCTGGCAAGCTTCTTGATCTGTTGGAGTTGCTCCGGCGGGATGGATGTTGATGTCGTCGAATCAGCATCGTCAATAGCCTCTTGCGAAAGCTTGCCGAAAAGCTTCTTGAACTCGTGGTCTGGATCAAGCTCTTTGGTATCAATGGAGAGCAAATGAGCGACTGAGACTTGCTTCTTTGGAGTGAAGTAACGGTATGAAGGGTCGATGAATGGATGTGTGATGTTGAGTTCGAGCTCCTGGTCATAGTCGTCGGCGTCAAATTGCTGTGTTGTATCGATGGTTTCTGTTGTGTTGACGCCGTACTCCCTCAGTACCTTGTTGAACTCTTCGTCCTCAGCAATGTTCTTCTCCTCGTCCGTCTCAATGTCAATGGCATGTTGCTGTTGTTTCTTCTTCTGCGCCTTCTTCTTTTTCTTATTCTGTGACTTGGCCGACAATGACACCTTCACTGGCTCTGGCTTCGTATGTACATGTTCGTCTTCTTCACTTGTATGTGAGCTCTGGTGGTCGTCGTCGCTATCATCGCCACCCATGAGGGCGAAGAGGTTCTGTGTCTTCTTTTGATGGATGACCACGGGCTCATCGGGCACAGCGTTCTCGGCCACCAGGCCCATTTCAGCCTCGCGCTGTCTCTCGAGTCTTTTGAGCGCTCTGGATGACATTCAGGTGGAAGGTTTGTATCTGAGAAATCAAGCCGCTCTGTGTATTCTTCGTGTAGAGCCTCGTTTTGGTGTTGATGTCGACAAGTCAAGCGTTCTGCTCTGGGGCAAAAAACGCGGTGGCTGAGTTTTTTTTTTCCTTTGCAGCAAGTCACGTGCAGAACTGCAGAACTGCAGAACTCATGTCTAGTCTACCAAATGTAAAGGTTTCAACCGATAAATTCCACCGTGTGTTCCGTAAAAGCCATTAGAATAAATAAACGTATGCAATATTAATTAGGCAGCATCTGCCGTGCGAATAGGCTTCTTGATGATCGTAGCCTGTTCGCCTGTTCTCACGATTCTCCGTCCTTCGGAGTCCTGTTTGAGGGGAACGTCTTTGTTCTCCTGCTGCTGTTGCTTCCAAACAATCTGCTCCGTGCCTCCACTCAAAACACCGATACGCATCGTGGCCAAAAGATTATGTGCTGCTGTTGAATGGTCATATACTGCTCCGTTGAATGCTGAAGTGGCGTCCTTGCCAATGGATGTGCGAATGAGCGCAACTCCTCCTGGGTGATCGTGAAGGAATGGAGTAACGTCATGAACAATGCCTGCAACTGCGATGAGTGCCCTATGTGGTGCTTCTTCCTTTGCAAGCTTTCTGAACTCCTCTGGAGAAATGATTGGTAGTTGGTCGATTGGGATTCCCCAGTTGAGCTGTGATCTCTTTCTGTCGATGAGCTTCTGCTGTTGTTGGATCAGACACTGGTGGATCGAGGAGTCTGAAGTTCTGTGGAGGTTGGAAACCAAGCCAGTCCATGATAGAATAACCAAGTGCCATTTCACTGGATCAAAGTCATACCATTTGATACCGTTTCTGAAGTCTGCAGAGAACTCATGATGGAAGTTGTTCATGCCTTCACCAAAAGTCAAGAAAGATAACAACCAGTTGTTTCTGTGTGACTTGCGGTCATCGAATGGCTGGGTACCGATCAAGTGTCCAATAGAGTTGACGGAGAATGTGGTGTGTTGAAGACAAAAGCCTCTCAGGATACCAGCGAAGACCAAACCTCCAAAGTAGTCACCCCATCCGAGTCCAGCAACGACGGCAGGAGCAAGGAAGGAGGTAAGGATGTACAACTCCTTGTAGTTGTTAGCCTGCCAATCCAAGAGTGGATCGTTCTCCAAATCATCACCGGTACACTCCTTGATCGAGTTTCTCACTTTGATGTGAGGCTTTGCGAGACACCAACCCATCTGAGCAAACCACGCACCCCTGCGGATTGAGTGTGGATCTTTCTCTGTGTCGATGTATCTGTGGTGGGCTCTGTGCATAGCAGCCCAGTACTTGATAGGTCCCAGGCCTGCACTTGCTCCAAAGAAGGCATAGATGAGCTTCACAAACATGGAAGCCTGGAAGGATCTGTGGGCCCAAAGGCGGTGGTAGCCTGCCTGGAAGGAGGTGGCGGTAATGGCATAGTACGCGAGGGCAAACTTGAGCGTGCGGGTGTCGAGAGGTGTGTAGAGTGCCCAATATAGTCCTGTAAGTGGAATAACCACCGTGACGAGAAGACCTGCCCAGTTGATATGTCTGTAACAGTTCCACAAAGTCCAGTGCGTCTCGTTGAGGTGTCTTCTGAGCTGAGGTGCCGCCTTCACGACCCTCTGAGGCTGTGGCCTCTTCCGCTGGGTGGCTCCTTCGGTGTCTGTGTTAGCCATGTACTTGTGGCTGTTGCGTCTGAGCTGGACAGAGCTTCTGATAGCTAGAAGAACTGCTGGTCCAAAGAGATCTGAACTGCTGGTCCAAAGAGATCTCAAAGCTTCCACAGCAACAGCCTCCCCAACCGTTGAGCTCCTACGCGCGGCTCGGAAAATTCGCGGATCCGAGATTCCGAAAATTCCGATGTTTTAGCGACAGGTTTAAACCCGGACACCAAGCCCAAAAAAAAAAAAACCGACGGGGGCTACGTGACCATGCGTGTGTACTGTGGAGGAGAGCAACTCTCGTTTGGCAGCGAGACAGGGCTCATGTGGCTGATGTATGCTATGTCATCACTCGATCCGAGATTATGGCTGGTCACCACCACCAAAAGACACCAAACTGCATGCTCAAACCGAAGTTCCCGATGAAGATCACGTTGTCCGAGATTGGGCAGAGCTCAGCTGAGTTGAAGCGGGGTGCTTACCCCAACTTCCAAGCCCTCTACTTCTCGGTAGCAAACAAAACACACGACTCTTCTCGGCAGCAACAAGCAATCACAAGGGCTTATAACATCACTTTCGTCTGCTTCCAAGTGACGTTTTGCGGCTGTTGTTACCAGAATAGATGCAGCAATTGGCCGTACGGCCCGCTTCTCTACCCTTCCATACTGTTCCCCATCACAAAGTTGTGCCCCTATCACAGCCCACCTGTCCGGGGTATAAATACACCCATGCTTCCCCGCTTGTTTCCAGCTCCTCACTCTTCCCTCACAACTTCATCAACCCCAACTCAATGGATTTGAAGATCCTTCACCCACAAGACCCAAAGCCAGCTAAGCAGACCCGCACCAAGAAAACAATGTCAGACCCAGTCAAAGTGTTCTACAAAGGCAACGACAAGGACTTTGTCGTGTTTGTCGAGAGCGAGGAGATTGCCCAGAAGTACCTCAACGACTCGTCCATCCCGCTCACTGATGTCGTCGCCAAGTTCAAGGTGTTCTCCTCAGACCAGGGAAGAGGCTCCGAAGGTGTCTTTGCCGAGGCATCCAAGCAGGACTTGGAGAACGAGTTCAAGTCGAAGCATGAGGAAGACGCAATCAAGCACATTCTCAAAGAGGGTTCCCTCAAACACAGTGCCACTTTGAACAAGAAGGCTTGGACTTCCACGAACAATTCTCATTACACTAGCATTTAAGACGCCAACCCCATTTTGTTCTGGTTTCCTTGCAGCTACGATTTAATGTCAATGATCTTACTATGGTATTAAACTGATTGTAGAATCAAGCAGCTGGTGGTTCTGTATGGTAGTGCCCGTTTCCTGATAAGATATTTGTCAAACGATGGCCCAATATGTAGGTGGATGATCTCCGTAACAATGAAGCAGCTCTTGCAGTCAGGGCTGCTGTCGCTTCGATGTCCTTTCCCTTGTGGTATTGGGATGATTTCTGTGACAGACGGCTCTTCTTTGTACGTCGGGCCAAGAAGCCACTGGAGTTCAACTCATCGCTCCACAAGTCCTCCAAGAGGCTCTCGATCTTCGATCTTTCAACTGACTTCAAAATGATTGGTTGAACACCATCCTCAATATCCTGAACGAACTGTTTGAAACGTACTGAGTTGAAAGAGCCCGTATCCAATGACTTCTCGAACTTGACTTGGATGAGCCGTTTGAAGTAACAAGGCTTCGACTGTAACGAATGGTTATGATGGAGATGACGACGTGATGCTGTGGCACTCGTCCTGCGGCTCTTGTCAAGTTTGGCATCCAAAGACTGAATCTGTACTGGGATGATTGTAGATGATGATGTCCCTTGCTCTTCATGAAATCTTGAGGACGAATAGTCAAATCTGTAAGGCCCATTGACAACGGACGTCAACACCTCAAGCTTCTCTCTCCAAACCTTGTTCTCGTAATCATCATCGGCTGTAAGGAGTACTTCAAACAACTCATAGTTATGCTCAAACATCAACTTGAAACTGGTCCCGGCTTTCCGACAATGAATCCCACCCTTGAGGTCATCATCCGAAGCAACAATGGCAGAAACCGCTAGAGGTATGAGAAACTTGACATCAAATTTCGTAGACTTCTGGACGTGGGCCAAAATGAGATGTGACTTGAAGAGGAAAGCGCCAAGTGGTTGAACAATGGCATCGCAGTCCTCTGTTTCCAACCAAGTTGTAAAAAGAGCACCTGAGAGTAACGGAGGCCCCAAGTATTGCACTGGGAACTTCAACTTGGCTCCCGTGAAGACCAATCCTGTGAGGATAATGTTCGACTTGATATTCTCCAGAAGACCATATCTGTTCACCTCCTTGATGGAATAATCGACCTGAATTATGCAATCCTGGATTCGTCTGCGACACTCTTCGTCCTCTTCGTCAACCAGCCTCTCCAACGCCTCCAAAAACAACTTGTACTTTGGAATTCTTGACACTGGCTTGGAAATCAAAGACATGAACGACAAATCCATTCTCTCTCGTCCTCGTTGGGTAGACTCAAGAAAGTGTTGATAGCTTCTTGTCAAGGATGCACCAATGTCGGGATCATCATGTTTGGACATCATCAACTTCAACACCAAATCATGAATGCTGTTGTACTCTTGGTATAGAAGTATTGGTATGGCCTTTCTGCTAATCAACTCGGCCACCTCTGCTGCCATGTAAGGTGACGAACAAGAGAAGAATGCGTAGCTCGGTGGGTGGTCTGGCATTGCAAGATCCCCAGCTGAGGCAATTTCAAAAGTTGACATCGAAACCAAGTATCTCAACTCCGTGAGAAACTCTTCGTGTGTGGTAATCAAGATCTCGACGTAGGCGTTTGTTGCTCTGACTGGGATTCCATTGTTGCCCTTGTTGATGAGTGTCTCAAGATAGATACCTGAAAGCATCTTCAAAGAGCTGATATAGCTCTCTTCGGTCTCGATGATTTCGCCAATGATGTGCTGTCTCGATACTGCGTTCTTGGAATGAGCTGAGTAGTCCTCATATCTGAGGACTGGTGGTGTGAGTTGTGATGAGCGTGTGTAGTCTTCAGAAGGGAGATCCGTAATGGCGGATATGCCAGAGTTGGTCAGACTGTTGTACTGCATCAGAAGAAGTACGTACTCTTGCATCAGAGGGGACAACAGCGAGGTTGATGCATCTCCACTGGGAAGAGGACTCAATGGAATATGAGTGGGTTTCATTGTGGGGAACACTTCAGGTGTGATGCTGTCGTACTCGAAGAGCTTTTCCTCTTCCTCTTGCTCAAGCGAGCTCTGAGTCAGTGCGGATTCTGGTCTCTCTTCAAAGTGGGGTGGAGCAAGTGGAATGGCATGACTCCTTAAGTTACCGATCTCCGACAGGCTGAATGCTTCTGACTTGATGGTGTAGAAGAGGTCTGCGTTGGATGACTGGATGGAGTTCTGTGTGAGCGGTCTGCTGTTGAGGCTGGAAGCGCGTGAGACTCGGCGATCAATGAAAACCATGGCAGATGTGAGCAGTAAGAGCTTGTGATGGATAGCAAATGTCGGTGGGCTTGGTGAGGATAGCGAGCTGTTGGTTGGGCTTCAACAAAGATGAAGATGAAGATGACGCGTCGGGAGGCTCTTCAAAGGCCAAGATCATCAGTTGACGACCATTTTTGCACACACAGAGCTGTAGCACACAGACATCCAGACACCATACCCAATGAGACCCTCGAGATCCGGTGGTATGCCCGACTGTGGAGACGAGAGATAACACAAAAGCGATTGTTTACCTTTCAATGAATGAGTCGTTTGTGTTTGGTCGGGAGGGTAACCCTTTGTTGCCCGCACCAATTTTCGCGAAATGGCTGCGCTCGCTATCTTGAGATTTTGGCAGCACATCACTTGAACGTGGAGACTGAACAGCAGCTTCAGCTCATAAAGGAATTGAAGATGGTGAGTTATGATTCGGTGGTTTTGTGCAGCGATACTGCGTGTGTGCCATCCAATTTGAAACCTTATCCGCGCGGATCTGTGCTTCTCATTGTGAAAGGTGCCACACGCCGGCTTCACTCACGAAGCGGTATTCTCCTCATGAACAACTACTAACAAGGCTCCAGTCCACACAATCAGGTATCCAGACACTTCTCAACGCCGAGAAGAAGGCCCATGACATTGTGGCCGAGGCCAGAACATACCGTGCTGCCCGTCTCAAAGCTGCTAAGACTGACGCCGCTGCTGAGATTGCCGCATACAAGCAGAAGAAGGAGGAGGAGCTCAAGAAGTACGAGGCCGAGCACTCTGGCTTGAACGAGGCTGCCGACAAGGAGGCTGAGGAGCAGGTCAAGGCCGAGCTTGAGTCTATCCAAAAGACCGCTGCTGCTAAGAAGAATGCTGTCGCCAAGTTGCTCATTGAGGCTGTCACCAAGCCAACTCCAGAGCTCCACATCAACGCCGCTTAAGCGACCTTTCACATCACATCACATCATAGAAAAAAACGACAATTTCAGTTCTCATTGGCTTCTGGCATCGAAGCCCTTCATGGTAACACGGATCTTACGTTGACTGCGATCTGTGTTCAAATGCATGCCATTTTCATTATGTAAGTCTTGAGCGTAGTCTACAATGTTTCAATGTTGTTGCTTGTAATACATGCAGGTGCAATTTCATTAATCTTGTTTCATGGCTGGTGTGTTCTCCTCTTGTGTAGCCTCTGATTGGGTTGATGAACCGACCTCTTCAGAATTTATCACCTCAATCTTCAACGGTGGGGCAGCCTTCGAAGACTCTTCTTCAGGACCATCATCGCTATCGCTCTCGTCATCATCCGAGCTGCTACCTGAATCGCTAGAGTCTGAGTCTGAATCACTGCTGCTGCTGCTGCTGCTGCTGTCACTGTCGCTTTCTGAATCCGAGCTGTCGGAATCATCGCTCTCTTTCTCTGCTTCTTCAACTGGCTCTGCATACGCCTTGTATCCCTTAACGGTTTCCTTTGTTGAGACAATGAGTGTTGGGAATTCAATTACAGTCTGCTCTTTCAACACTTCTGCGAGCATCTTATCCCCTTCAAGTGGTAGAAACTCCGGTGCAGAAGCAGGCTTGTCCACAAGTTTCAAAAAGCAGAAGATCTGGGAATCTTCACCTTGTTTCTCCTTGATTTCTCCCATCATCTTGAAAGGGATTGAATCGTTCACCTTAGTCTCCTCGGCCACTCTTGTTCGTGTGATTCTGTTGACTTCTGCTCCTGTGTCGGCATCAATATAAATGTACTCAACTGTCCATACGAAAGTGTTGGCCTTCTTGTCCCACTGTGTTTTGTTCATGACGGACCTCTGCATTCCTTTAGGCAACTGACGCACAATGACACCTCTTCTGGTTATGGATTGAAACTGAGGGCTCGAATCTCCGACAGGGCGCTGCTGGAATCTCTTGTTCTGTTGATGTTGCCCCGGCCTCGAGTTGAGAATCCTGCGGTTCTTCTGGCGAACATCCTCGAGCTGGACGTTGATGGTTCTGTCCATCCGGGAGAGGAAGTTGTAGTCTCTTTGTACAAGACTCTCATTGGCCCTGAAGTCGCTTCTGGGAACAAATTTTGTGGCGTCGACGACTCCGTCGCATTGTGATCGCAGCTTGTGCTGTTTGACACATTCAAGAGAACACGTCTTGGAGCCACACTTGGGACAGCAGTACTTGTGTGGATTCTCGTGGCAGATCTCACAGAGCTTGCTAAAGTCCACTGGGAGTGAGTTGTCCATCAGGTCTTGTCTAGGGTGGTTTCTGGTGTTGAAGATGTCGAGTCAAAAAGTGTCTTCTCATCGCAGTTAAATTTTTGTTTGAAAACTTCGACAAGCCGTTTCTCCACGCCGACGTCTAAAGGCCAGATCCACCACAAAATAGTGCCAAAATGTTCAGAAGAGTCCTCATTTCGAAGCTCCCATCTGCAGTTATCGCCTCTACAAAGCCAATTGCCCGTTCCCCGCTTCTTGTGCGCTCGTTCACCGCCTCCCACAGCGTCCAGAAGAAGGCCTCCAAGTCGGCAAAGGGCGGAAAGGCTGCCTCTAAATCTACTGAGAAGGACACACTTACAGAGGAAGATCCTTCAGCAGTTCTCAGCTCTTTGGAGAAGCAGTGTGCCGAGGCCCTGGAACAGTTCAAGAAGCGTGCAGCTGAGACCAAGCAGGGCTCTGCTAACCCAGCGGTGTTCGACAACTTGGAGGTGCTCACAGGCCACAAGCAGACAGAGCCATTCACATCGGTTGCACAGACGTCAGTTAAGGGAAGAAACCTCGTCATCACCGTCTTTGACCCATTGAACGTCAAGCATGTCGTCTCTGCCGTTCTGGGCTCGGGCCTCAACATGAATCCTCAGGAGGTGCCGAACTTCCCTCAACAGCTCAAGGTTCCACTGCCTGCTCCAACAGCTGAGCACCGCAAGGAGATTGCTAAGGAGTTGAAGAAGGACTTTGAACACTTCAAGCAGTCCCCATCCAAGCACTCTCTGTCTTCTGCCAGAGCTTCTGCGCTGAAGGAGCTCAAGAGCTTTGTCAAGAACGACACTGTGAAGAAGGCTGAGAAGGAAGTTGAGAAAGTGCACAAAAAGTTCCTCGATGAATTGCAAAAGCAGTTCAAGGCTGCTGAGAAGAGCGTTCTTGGTTGATTCTCTTTTGCTGTCTATTAATGAAACTTATGCCCCCATTTTACTACAGTTGTACATCGTCATCCACGTCTTTATTATATCAAACTCAACCGTCTAGACTAGTTGGCGTTCTTAGCAAGGGTACCAATAGCCTTGATTCTGTTCCACCAGCTCACATCGTAACCGCCAATGTTCAAAGCCCTCACGAATCCCCAAGCCTTGGCCTCGTCTCTAATTGGGTAGTCCAACGGTGGTGGAATCTGTGTAGAGACGAATGGAATCTTGTCGAAACACACACTCTTAGCATTGCACAACCCCTGAAGACCCTCTTCACCACCAAACTTACCATATCCGGAACCACGGGTACCTCCAAATGGCAACTGGCAGACGTAGAAAGTGGCAAAGTCGTTGATGGCAACGTTACCGGAGGTGACAGAGTTGGCAACACGGTTCAGCTGCTTCCAATCACTACCAAAGACCGAGGATCCCAAGGCATACTCGGTGGAGTTGGCAATGCGGATGGCATCATCAGTGTCCTTGGCCTTGAACATAGACAAGACAGGTCCAAACACTTCTTCACGGGCGATCTCCATGTCTGTATTCAAGTCCACGAGAAGAGTTGGGGCAAAGTAGTGGCCCTGTGGGTAGTTTGGGTGCTGGTATCTCGTACCACCAGCGAGCAAGCGGGCACCCTGTGAAACTGCATCGTTGATCTGTCTGGACAAGATCTGGAATCTGGCATCACTGATAGTGGCACCCATGTCAATGTCCTCGAGCTGGTCAATGTCAGAACCGAGGCGCAGCTCTGGGACACGCTTCTCCAGAATAGAGACAAGCTTGTCGTAGTTCTTCTCAGTGACGATGACTCTCTCGATACCGATACAGTTCTGGCCTGCGGACTGGAAAGTACCACGCATGATGATGGAGGCAATGGCGTCGAGGTCCTTAGCATCATCCAAAACCATGAATGCGTCCTTGCCACCGAGCTCCACGACGACTGGTGTCAATGACTCAGCAGCAGCCTTACACACATGGTGAGCGACTGGTCTCGAGCCGATGAATGTGATGTGTGAGAGGCCCTTGTGTGAGGTGAAGTAGTCTGCGTCCTGTGGCCAAGTGCACACGAGCTGGACAATCTCTGGATCGTGGCCGCATGCCTTGAGACAGCTTCTAACGAGCTTCACGTAGAACTGGGATGACCAGACGACCTGTTCAGAGCACTTGACAACGATGGAGTTTCCTGTGAACAATGCAGCAATGATTGGACCGAGAAGGTTGTGGAATGGATAGTTCCATGAAACGAGAGCGGCAACGACACCCAATGGCTCGTAGCGCACCTCGGCTCCCTTGTAAGACATGAGAATGTTCGAAGGACCTGGTCTTCTGGAAGGTGTGAGTGCCTTCTCTCCGTGCTTGATGATCCAGTTCAACTTCTCAAGAGTCACGAGGATCTCACCCATCGAGGCATCAACCATCGTCTTACCACTGTCTCTGCATGCCACTCTGGCAATGTTTTCCTGGTTCTTGAGGATGAACTCACTGAGTGATCTAAGCACCTGGCGACGTTGGGCAAATGTGGTCTGTTTCCATGACTCCTGGGCTGTAGATGCCCTTGAGATGATCTCGTCAATCTCCTCACGCGTGTTGCTCTTGTACTTGCCGAGGTATTGGCCAGTGGCAGGGCAGTAGGACTGGATGTATTCTGGCTCCTCCTCGTTCTTAATGGCAACCGGGTGTATTCTCTTGCCCTTCCAATGTGGCTTGGCCTCGTCTGGGATCTCAACAGAGAACTTGATGGCCTTCTCCTTGGCTGCTGATCCAGATATCGAGAGGAAGCGGCGTGAGATGAGCCACAGCAGCACTGGAATGAGGATGGAAGCAGCTAGTGTTCCTGGGAAGGCGTAGCCCTGCAGTGATTCTGAGTTCAAGTACTCGAATAGTGTCTCATTGAGCACCAATTGCGTGGCGTTGAGGTAGATGTGGATGTTCTCCATTGTGCTTGAGGACGATAGTGAGGAAACGAGCTCTGTGAACCGTTCTTTTTGGGGAAGAAAGCTGGAAGCAGCGGGGATCAATCAGAAGCTGTGAAGGAACACTCTCAAGCACGCGTAGTGTGTGTTTCAGTGGTCTCTTGCCCCGCCAATTGGGCTTTGTTGTGGAGTTAAACGAGCATGTGAGGACTTATTTCGGCGGTGGACGCGGCCCGAGTGGACACCCAAGCATGGTGTACGGATGTAAATTTTTCTGTCAAAAGGCGGAAGCTGAACAAGAGCTCATCGGACTTAATTTGGTGGAGTTTCGTTACTGAAAAGCTACTGATATCATCATTATTACACCATGAGCTCACACGACGGATACTCCTCCGACGAGGAAGACGTTCCAAGAAAGTCCAGCGTCTTTTTGGGCTTTGTTGATGCTGAAATCGAAGAAGGCGAAGAGGAGCCAACAATCGAGGACACTTTCATCGGAGGCCAACCAGTATGGCTTGAGGGTTCTCTTCCTTCAGATGACCTTCTGTTGTGTAAGAGTTGCAAATCCCCAATGGCTCTTGTTCTCCAGGCCTTTTCCCCGCTGGAGGGCGCCTTGTACGACAGAGTTATCTACGTCCTCAGTTGCCAGAAGTCCACATGCAACAGAAAGCCAGGCTCTGTGAGGGCCATCAGAGGTGTTCTCAAGGATCCTAAGAGAATGGCAGAGCTCCAGAAGCAGCAGGAAGACGAACTTAAAGCGCAGCTGGATGAGAAGCTCAAGCTTGACAACGCCAAAAACTTCTTGTTTGACGATAAGAAGCAAGCTGACTCCAATCCATTCGGCTCTTCCTCTTCAAATCCATTCGGTGGCTCCTCCTCTAATCCATTTGGTGGTGAACCATCGTCCAACCCCTTTGCTTCAAACACATCACAGCCAAAGAAAGCAGACGACAAGCCATCATTCTCATCGATTGCCGCTAAGGCAGCTCCGCCAAAGCCTCAGCCAAAGAAGGCCACCGTGTGCAAGAAACTCCCAGAATACCCAGGATACTTCGTTTATGTTGACCAGGAGAAGTTCAACAAGAAGCTACAGAGCAAGAAGCTTCCAGACAACGTGAAGATTGCCGACGATGCGCTCGACCAAGAAGAAGGCTCGTCCACGAAGGAGAGCGGGCTGAACCCAGAAGCACAGTCAGTGTCTGCAGGTCTCCAGGACTCCGTTTTCCAACACTTCAGTGAGATTGTGGAGTACAACCCTCATCAAGTTCTCCGCTATGACCTGGGAGGCAAACCATTGCTCTTCACCGCTAAGGATGAGGTTGCAAAGAAGGTGGCCAAGAACCTCGTGCCGGCCCCAAGTTACAACCCTTCATCACAGCGCCAGTTTGAGCTACAGGTGATGCCGAAGACGATTATGGACTTTGAGAAAGACGAGGTCACAATCCATGGCGGTATTGAGTGGGGTACTATCATTGTCTATACTGATGTTGAGGATAACGTTCCAGAGCTTGATGGAAAGCATGTTGGATACGTTGAAGAGTGGGTGGGTGTTCAGTGGGAGGATCCAATAAAGTTGAAGAACTAGATGGTTTAATGCATTAAACGATACAACAACTAACTTGTTCGTAGCTGGTTTACATAGTAGTGTATCAAATAGTCATCAATGCATCACGTTTTATGTACAAGTTGCAAGTGGTTGCAAATATGGGGTCATCACAAGTATCGTGGGATCTCATGCTCGTCGTAATTCTGGATAATGTCACCAGGCTGGAAGTCAGACCAGCCTTCAAACGAGACACCACATTCTCTTCCCTTCTTCACCTCAATCACCTCGTCCTTCAAATGCTTCATGGTCTCAAACTTTCCTCTGTAGATCTCCTCGCCATCTCTCACAACTCTCACTGGGATCGACTTCTCAATGGCTCCAGATGTGACCTTGGAACCAGCGATCTTGAAAGTCTTCTTACGCTTTCCCTTGATCTCGAAGATCTCCTTAATCTCAGCTTCAGAACGCACCTTCAATTCAATGACTGGCTCAAGTTGGCTCGAAAGGTCCTGTGTGACTTCTTCAATCAAGTGGTAGATAACGTTGTGTGTTTTGATCTTGACGTTGAGCTTCTGTGCCTTGTTGTCAATGTCCTTTGGGACCTTCATGTTGAACAAGAGAATGGTAGCACCAGTGATCTGTGCTCTCTCCAAGTCCGAATCAGTTGGAGCACCAGCAGAATGACTGAGAACTGTCAACTTAACCTCCTCGTTTCCAATGTCCTTGATCGACTCCACGATGGCCTCAGCAGATCCACTGACATCAGCTCTGATGATGTAGTTGACATTCTTCTGTTTTGGCTCCTCTTCCTTTGGCTCGCCAGATTCAACATCAGCTTCAGCAAGACCATACTTTCTCAGCTCTTCGACTCTGTCACGCTCCTCAGCCTCCTTCTTCGCTTCAACACGAACCTTGTTCATAACTTCGATATCCAAAGCCTGCTTTTCTCTCTCGTCTCTCAGTGTTCTGGTCTCAATAACACGTTTGGCCTGTTGTTCGTCCTTGGCCTGCAAGACATCGTCACCAGCCTCAGGGACCTCCTTCCATCCCCAGATCTCAACAGGCGTAGCTGGTCCAGCCTGTTTCACTTGCTTACCAGCCTCATCCTTCATAGCACGGACCTTGCAGTAAGTCTTTCCAGCAACGAGGATATCTCCCTTGGATAAAGTGCCTTGACGAACGAGCACGGTGGCGAGCGGACCCATGCCCTTCTTTGACTGAGACTCAATGATCCATCCTTCGACGGGCACTTTCTTGTCTGGGGCTCTGAGATCAAGGACTTCTGAGAGAGTGATGATACTCTCCTCAAGCTTGTCCATGTTCAATCCTGTCAGGCCGGAAACTCTGACTGTCTGTGTGTCTCCACCATAGTCTTCAACATCAATGTCATTAGCCGCGAGGTCGGCAATCACCTTGTCTGGGTTGGCGTTCTCCTTATCGCACTTGTTCACGGCAACGATTACTGCGACTCCAGACTTCTTGATGTGCTTGATTGCCTCCTTGGTCTGTGGCATGACCGAATCGTCAGCGGCAACCACAAGCACAACGATATCCGTCATGAACGCTCCTCTTTCTCTCATCTTCAAGAAGGCCGCGTGGCCCGGGGTATCCAGAAAGGTGATGAGTTTCTTCGAGACTGGAGTCTTCACTGAGAAGGCACCAATATGCTGTGTGATTCCACCGTGTTCCTGGGAGACGATAGATGATTTCCTCAGGTAGTCCAGGATGGTTGTCTTGCCGTGGTCAACGTGGCCCATGATTGTGACGATTGGGGGTCTGGTCTTCCAGTTGGATGTGTCCTCTGGGAGTTCCGAAGGATACAAATCCTCGCCATCCTTCTCTTCGGCGAAGTTCACTTCGTAGCCATACTCATCGGCAATGAGCCCTGCTGTCTCCTGGTCGAGAATGAAGTTGTGTGTGAGATCTTCAAATCCCATGTCCTCAAGACGCGTAAGAAGCCTTTCATAACGGACACCGAGAATGTTTGCAAGGGCAGAGACTGTGGTGAAACGTGGAAGACTCAGTTCTTTTTTCTTCTGCTGTTGCTTGGACTTTTTGGCGAGTCTGGCAGGCGTTGTATGGAGAAGAGCTCTGTGAAGACGCACCACTTTCACAGGCGCACAGAGCCTCGTATAAGGGCCCTGAAAGCACAACGAGGCTCGTGATAGTCTCACAAGTGAAATGAGCATATCTGATTGTTCAAAACACGAGTTCCCTGGCTGTTTCTCTGGAATTTTGTGGCGTTAATTGGTCGTCATTGTCCACTACCGGAAAAAATTATTGGCAGATCACATCCAAACATTTCTTCCACGAACACCAACCCAGATCCCCACCTCCCCCTACAGCTCTCTTTAAATGGCAAAAGAATTATACTGACTCTGCGCTACAAGAAAATTTCCACCATCTTAAGGCTCAATAAACTCTGGAGATTAACGTGGTATGCTTTATTTTGTTGTAGCAGCGCTCCTTTTAGGGTCGCTAATAATTTTTTGGTCAAAAATGGCTATAATTTTGAGTGAACTGTTGATTATAAACTACACTATACCCCCTTTTTTGGAAAAGTTATAAGTTTTTTTGACTAAACAAAAGTCAGGACCACGAATCCCACGATCAAGTTCAACCAAGAGAAACAGCACATCTCATACAACATCCAACAAGAATGGTCTCTTC
>PPNT02000024.1:0-164116 GCA_003708285.2 Petasospora xylosilytica | reverse complement strand
GAGCCTTCTACTCGTCGTTAGGGTGCTCTTCATCACCATTAGCAGTGTGTAGCACCACTATTTCCCACAATACCAGGCGTGTTTTGGGTGGCTCCGTACCAAACGTGACTCGATTCGCTCGCACAATCCCAAGTTCGAGCCTTCGCCTATAACTCACCTTTGGCGCTACATACACACAGATGACACATATGGGCTACATCTAGGGTATTACAAGAGGTCAGGCCATTCATAACAGTAGATTCTCTTTAGTGGCTTTATTTCGGAGACAGAGAGTGTGGGGATGGGAAATCTCTCATGCTTTCACAGTCTTCTTGTCCTCTTGTTGTTGGAGAAAATCTGTATCTTTTGTGGCTCAGAGGATGTAAACGTCCTGGTCAAGGTGACTGGTCCTCAGCAGGTCTCTTCTTTGATGAAGGCTGTTCTTGTGGTGTTGGAGGTGGTATGTCAGCGGGTTGTGTATCTGTGACTGTCTCATTGATAGGTGGATGCTCTGCTTTGAATTTTTTCTCGGCTTTTTCAAGCATTTCTTGGATATCATCAATTTTCTCACCACCTTTTGAGAAGACCTCAGCAAGCACTGACCCCCAGACCTCATGGTGTCTGTTTTCAAGATCTTCAAGAGTGAAGACATTTTTGCCAACCACCCACTCTGCCTGCTGAGTTCTTTCAAGCTTTACCATGTAAGAGTTTGATCTCAGTGCACGGCCCATATCACTGATGAGAGATCTGATGTACGTTCCCGAGCTGACTTTTGCTCTGAAGTGTAGGAGTGGGGCCTTGAAGTTGGATGCTTTTTCTGCATCAGTTGTTGGTTCAGGCTTTCCAATATCAAACTCCCCATCGATTGAGTTCTTGTCACAGTACTCCTTTGAGAAGTAAAGCTTGCTGTCGTTGAGCGTTGGGTTATCAGCCAGTTTGTCCTCCATTTTCGTACCATCCATATCCGTGCTTTGAATAAAGTCGTAACTGTGCTCCTTGGAAAGGGTATCCTCAAATATTTCTAGTTCGTAGATTTCAACTTCTCTTGGTGCAATTGGCTTTGGAAGCGGTATTCCCTCCCTTGCATACTCGTACAAAGGCTTTCCATTCATTTTCAATGCAGCAAAGATAGGTGGTGTCTGTTTCAGATGGCCTGTAAACTTTTCCTGGAGCTCCATGACATCTTCCTTTTGAATGTGGCTTGTGCCTGCTTTTGTGAGTATCTCTCCTTCAACGTCTCCAGTGGTTGTAGAGGCACCGAACAATGCCTCCGCTTCGTACTCTTTGACACTGCCACTCAGATAATTCTGAAGTTTTTTGGTACCATCTCCCACACCGATCACTAAAACACCTGTGGCGAGAGGATCCAGAGTACCACCATGTCCCATCTTCACCTTCATGACCTTTCTCATTCTCCTTTTCGTGGCCCTCTGGCCCTCCTTTTGAAGCTGTTCCTTTTTGACACCACGCAGGCGAGCAAGATCAGATGAGAAGACCGGTGATGAGGTGAACAGATTCTGAACGCGGGCCAGGAAGTTGGCTGAACTGATTCCAGTGGGCTTGTACACAGCAAAAACACCATTCATCGTATTTGGTTCAAGCATTGGTGGAGATTCGGTGCTACCTACAAGAGAAAGAATGGAAAGTAGACCAGCGGTCAATTTTTTTTTTTTCGACCGAAGTACTACCTCAGCGCGGCCCTCGTTTTTATCTTGGCTGAGTTAATTCTTCTTTGTATACATCGTCTCGGTAGCAGCCTCCCGTAATGAGCAGAGAGAATCAACGACCGGTTTGGGAACTTCGAAATCAAGCTGTTTTTTTTGGCAGTTAGTAGGCGTTCCGCTTTGTTAAGACAGTAATTACGTACAGAGAGATAAGCCGAGCGACGCGGTGAGATGAGGCGGACTCCTCTCTCCTGTAACTTCGAGTTAACTTCGGACACGAAGGATTCAAGTTCATCAAGACTCTTTCTTATGTGTTAGTACTTATTCCAAGCGTCACACGAAAAATTCTCATACCTTGTTGGATCGGGATACCAGTGACGGCTCGAATGCCCAAAGCGTCAAGAGGCCGAAAAGAAACCCCAGAAAGTTCGATAAATGCCACGGTGAGTAGGCACTATGCAGAATGGAGTTCACCCTTCGGACAATCTCACAGAACTCTGTATCACTGAGATAAGTGGACAGGGGACTCGTCGATGATGTGCCAAACAACTGGCCCTCGTGAAGCCCTTTTGCTGTGAACTTGTTCGGCTGCCCCTCGTCCACGATCGCAGCATCCTCCCCTCCGGGCAGTACTATAGAGAACACAGGATACCCGTAAAGGCTTTGACTGAATACACGCGGTATTCTCACAATTCTTGTCCTCTTAAACTCTTCTGAATCTCTGCTGACATATGGATTGGGGAAGTGGGTAATGATGAGAGCCTGGTCGTGAATGTCTTCGGAGATGGCGCCGGGTGCTTTGTAGCGGTTGCTCGAGTACTCGTGGTAGTTGAAGAATAGAAGCTGTGTGTCTTTGTTTTGAGGCTGGTGGCCTTCAGTGCCTTTGCTGAGCAGGTTCATGGCCTTTGGATGGCTGTATGCAATTGCTGGAGGGTGGGGAAGTGGAGAAGTCTCCCCTGGAGAAGAAAACGATAGAAGGGACGCGGAAAAAATCAGAGGCAACATCTACGTGTTATCCTCGTCGCTCACTCGAAAGCAGGCCAGTAACAAGCAATATCTATCTCCATGGCCACTGTTGCGTCTCCCCAGTCTGAAAGAGATTTTATCTCTACATACCTGACGCTGCTCTCTGTGTCGGACTCCAAGGGGTATGCGCCTGACTTCAAGAAGGACCCGAAGAAGCTGAGAGGAACAGGTGTCAAGCTTCCCAACCTTCCTATCCAGAAGACCATGAAGAACACATCTACGTCAAGCATCTCTCTCCACCACTGTACCTTCAAGTCTATCAGAGCACCAAAATTCAACCTGACGCTCGATGTCAAATCCTCGGATACGATCTACCAGGTGAAGTCCGCTCTTTGTGAGCTGGAGCCACTTTTGGGATACGAGCCTTCTCTTATCAAGCTCCTCCTCAAAGGAAAGGTGCTCCAGAATGCCACTTTGATGAAGGAGATCGTGTCTGTGGGTGAAAATGTCACATTCACTGCTATTGTTGCTCCCAAGCCTGCCTCCCCTGCTGTTGATGCCATCGAGGAATCATCCGTGAAGGAGATTGATCTCCCATGGAGCGATATATCACAGTTACTTGAGGCCAAGGGATTTGATGCTTCTGCTACGATTTCAAGACTACAAAGAGGTTGGGAGTTGACTAAATAGTGAAACTTATAATGCATTGATTATGAATGACACGCTGTGTAGCTCTATCTTGTTCTCTTGATTCCCGACTTCATCTTAATGGTCAAGGTGCGATTCCAGTGTACTCCAGGCAGGCCTTTTCTGAACCCATAGATGTCTGGTTGCCAAAGAGATTCTGAAAGTAGGTTTCTGTTGAAAGACACATCTGTATCATTTGCATGCTCCACCTTGGCCTTTTGTCTCCTCTGTGTGACGTACTTTCTGCATCTCATGACTTCCTCCTGTGTGAGCGAGGTGAATCTTACTCTCCTTTTGAAAATGATGTCAAAGATTGTTGAAGGATCTATCAATGACTTAGGAGAATTCTGGACAATTTGAAAGACCTCCATCTCATCATGTGTTGATAGCACCTTCGGCTCAATGTGCTTGAAGATAGACAGAGCCACCTTGAAAAAGAAGCTTGATTCCTCGTAGAAGAAACAATCCCAGACTCTCAGTGTCGTCTCAATAGGAAGAGTGCCAATGAATGCACTCATGAACCAGCTTGAAGTGCAAAGAGTTATTGGAGGAAGATTGGTCAAGAAATCATGGTTTGACTGGCTTCCTTTGGATGAAGGCTGCATTGGATCACTGAAGTTGATCTGCGAAATCTTGTCCCAAACTTCAGGCAAAAACTCTTGTACAGACAGCATAAGCACGCCTTGGTCAATACTAACTCCTTCCAGGTTAACCTCATGTACACCAGGGAGATATCTTGAGGTAATGATCACCAGCATCCAAAAGGTTCTCTCTTCATCCATGAAGATCAATAGCAGACCGGCGATAAAGTTCAACGACTGGCAATATCCAATGGCCGGATTATAGGTTGAAAATGCGACGAGCACTCTTCTCAGTGATTCAATCAAAGGTGTCTCTGGTTGTAAATCCGGTATGTGTACTGCCTTTCCCTCAGGACGGAAGTGGATATTGTCTGGAAAGGTCCTGTTCAAATCTCTCTCAATAATCTCTGTGTCCTTGTTGTGAAGATTTAAAGTGCTTTCAACAAGCCTGTCATAGACACCAGAATTATTCTTCAGCTTCTCTGGTCCCTTAGCAAAATACCACCAAGCATTGCCTCTCCATTCTGCTGGAATTCCCTTGCGAATGTATCTTTTCAGTTTCTCTGACCGAGCAGGAAATCTCACTGGGCTGTCATCATTCGTACTCAATCCATTCTTGTTCATCAGTGCGACCCACTTCTTCTTTCTTCTTGCACAGTGTTTTGAGTAATCCATCCACCAAGCGTTATACTGCTCCTCGGAAACGAAGTTTGTTCTCTTCTTGAAGCCATAGCGGTCACGATCAGAAGACACAGAGGTCTTCTTTTCCTCGATAGAGAGTCTGATCTTTGAAGCACTCTCTCTTGAGCTCTGAAGAGTTGCGACCAACGAGGTCTGTCTCGTTGGAGAAGGCATCTTTTGTACTGTGGAATCTGACTGATCTGTAGCCTTGGCAGATTCGGCTGCTCGCGTGCTCTGGCTCTGGTCTGGCGTGTCTGTGGTGGAGTTGCTGGAGACGATGGATTCAGAGTCCCTATACATATCAATCACGCTCAAGTTCGAGCGTTGGTCTGTGGAAGAGCTCAGTGATTGGTGATTGGATGAGGACTGGGGAATGTGGAGGTGGCTTGATTCCTTGTTCAAGGCCCCACTCGAGTTGGCAGCGCCTGGCACAATCTTGAAGTCAAACTTCGGCGATGGTGCTGGAGTAACATCGATACTCCGAGCCGTCTTGCCATTAGGATCCAGTGTCCTCATAAATGGAGCTCTTCGGGAGCCAGTGTTGAGATCAGGGAGGGAGGGGGAGCGGTGTGTGAGGACTCGCCCTTGGCTCTGTGGATGAGCGGACATGTTCTGGAGGTGTCTCCAAATGGAGCTTCCTGTACGGGTGTGTGTGTGTGTGCCTCAGCAAGGACGATACTCTGTCTATTGAGGGACTCCTTGCCTCAGACCCGTACGTGGAGAGTTGGTGGTGTCTCTCTGCAGAAAAACAGGATCCTCCTCAAACTGGAACGCGCGCCCGGGTGGACCGCGGAGCTTGCCCGGCCCCACCATCTCACTATCTCAGGGTGATACCAAAGAGAAACACCAGATTCTCAGCAAAGATCTCAGTAACACAAAGAGGATGTGTGTAGCCGGCTCAGTGGGGTCTGGACTCTGGCTCGTCAAGTCTTGAAGTGTAAAGTGTAGTGTAGGGGACTTGGCCCGGGCAACATCACCTCGATCTGGGCATCTCTCATCTCCCGACCGTGAAGTGCCTCATACCCCTTGAAGCCCAAGCACCCAAATTGCTGTCACTCGATGAGCTCACTCGTAAGGACTGGATCTTAGCTCTTACAAATTATAAGCCAATTTCTTGTGCCAAAATAGGACACAAATTCTAAAATTGAGATATAATCCTTCGAGAATTGGAACCACAAAGCTGATTTTGAGAAAAAGAGCTAGTGAATTTCTCTCTTAAGCTATGTTTAGTGAGAAGTTGTACACAATAAATTTGCTTCTTGCTTCAATAATTGTAATCCTCACGCTGCAATATGCACACATGTGACACGTAACCCTTCTACTCACTAAAAAATGCCAATTAATACAGATGATGATTCAGCTACACCCGGACACCTTTAGATTATCATAGTGATGGGTTCCTGCGCCTGTCTCAATCAAATTCTAGTTTCATAGATAATATTAAGGGCTATACTATGTAAAACCTTTAGAAAAAATGAATATGAGTCTGAAATACGGCTATGAATCAACATGGCACAGACTTTAGGTCGAGCATGTGGTTGTTCTCTTCGGGTCATCTCGGATCACCGAACTAGTTGCTAACACAACAAGATAAGAGAATTAGAGTTACTACAAGCCAGGAGTTTATCTCAATTGAACCATAATAATTCCTAATGTACAATTACCTAACCAATACAAACCCTAATAAACATACATAGTGACATCTCATCACCCTTAAGCGGTAGAAGAAGAGTACTTGGTGACGGCACGGGTACCCTCAGAAACAGCGTGCTTGGCCAACTCACCTGGCAAAATCAATCTGACAGCGGTCTGGATCTCACGAGCAGAAATGGTGGACTTCTTGTTGTAAGCAGCCAACTTGGAAGCCTCAGAGGCAATTCTCTCGAAGATGTCGTTGACGAAGGAGTTCATGATGGACATAGCCTTCTGGGAGATACCGGTGTCTGGGTGAGTCTGCTTCAAGACCTTGTAGATGTAGGAAGCGTAAGTCTCCTTTCTGGTCTTGGTTCTCTTCTTTGGACCCTCAGAGGAAGAGGAGGTCTTCTTAGCAGCTGGCTTCTTCTCAGCTGGGGCTTTGGAGGCAGGCTTCTTCTCAGCTTTTGGGGCCATTGTGACTTGATATGTTGTGTAGATGTGATATCTGGAAAAGAGAACAAGAAATTCGGATAACGCTGCGCCCGGGAGATGACACGGGGGACATGGCGGTTTATATACACAGCTTGGGAGCGGGACAGACGCGCTTACCAGGCGGGCGTTGTTTGTTTACTTTTCGGAAGGAGAACACGCGTTGGAAGGCCCGTGCTCAGAAATTCGCGGGGAGGATGTGTAGTTCTGAGCACGGTCTTCGCGGATGCGCTGGCGTTGCTGGGAGAGCGGACCGAGAGTTACGCGGGGAGCTGGCAGAGCGCGCGTAGTTTTCAGACCGCAACCCGCGCGAGATCTTCCCCGCGCTCCTGAAACGACAGGTGTTCTGAAAAATACGCGCACACGGGGGGTAAATCTGGGCACGGTCGCTGGGAGAAGGCACCCGGGGCGGTCGCGTCAGGAGCGTGAGGCAGCGATGTAAACAACCCCCGCGGAAGGTAAACACAGCGCCAGGCCGCGTATAAAGTCTGGCCTCCGCCCACTGGCCTCTGTCTGGCGCAATCCCCGTCTTCCTTCTCTCTTAACTTGTTCAAGTAACAACACAACAACAACACATATCATAACAATGTCTGGTGGTAAAGGTGGCAAGGCCGGTTCCTCTGAGAAGGCTTCTCAGACCAGATCTGCTAAGGCAGGTCTTACTTTCCCAGTCGGAAGAGTTCACAGATTGTTGAGAAAGGGTAACTACGCTCAGAGAATTGGTTCTGGTGCCCCAGTCTACATGACCGCTGTCCTTGAGTACTTGGCTGCTGAGATTCTCGAGTTGGCTGGTAACGCTGCTCGTGACAACAAGAAGACCAGAATCATCCCAAGACACTTGCAGTTGGCCATCAGAAACGATGAGGAGTTGAACAAGTTGTTGGGTCACGTCACTATTGCTCAGGGTGGTGTTCTTCCAAACATTCACCAGAACTTGTTGCCAAAGAAGTCCTCCAAGGCTAAGGCTTCCCAGGAGTTGTAAGCTTCTTGACGACTGTAAATTAATTCATTTAGTGGGTTATGTTTGTACATTATGGGTTTTCTAGTTTAGGTGGATACTAATTTATGTTTTTTGGAATGTTTAACACTACTTATAGTTCTGGGTTTGGGAGTCACGAAGTAATCGTTTCACGTATGTACCCTCGTTTACACTACACAACAGACTCTGTCATAGCAGGGCATTAAATTGACATAGCAGGGAGTTACTTGATATCAGCAATGATGTCGACAATGATGTTGATGACGGAGACCAGTACCTCAACACCCACAAGAATGATCACGATAAATTCGAGGTACTCCTCATTGGAATGACCAAGCTGCTCCTTCAACATCTGCAACAAGTCAGAGATAACTTCCAACCTCTGGTTTAGCAGTGCCACTCTCTGGTTAATCTCAAGGTAGCCTCTTGTTGCCTGATAGATTGGCTCAAGTTGCGGTTCTGACCACATGATCTCGGGTGAGTCCAACACGGATCCATGAAGGTTGATGTTGATTCTGAGAATGAAAAGCTCACCAATACTCTTCATGATTTCATCCTTTGTCATCCCCACCTTACCAGCAGAAGCAATTTGTTGGGGAATATCTTGTGTATCTTCAATGGTGTTATCAACGAGCTCTTCAAAGAGAGAAATCTTGACGGATTGTGAGATGGCATGTGAGATTGACAGCTTGATCATGTAGTTGGATCCATCTCTGAGAGTAATGAAGTCATTATAAATTCTTGGCTGGTAACTCTTAGTGATGTAGTAATTGAATTCCTCCACTTGGACGTCCTCTTGGGCAAGCTTCTCGTTCTCAAACCTAGCTAGGTCTGCAAGGAATGCTTGCTCCTCCCTTAGTGTGAATCCCCACAACACAACAACTCCATACTCAAAAATGAACACGTCAGTATGTCTATCATCAATGGTGATTTCACCACCCTCATCATCAAGTCGGATGAGATCCTTGTCCATTCTCTTATCTCCTCTCCAGTCCTTGTAGACGAACGGGGTGTAGAGGCATTCATCGAAGAGCTTTGGGTGAGACTCGTAGACTCGCTTGTTGTCCTTGAACCACCTCAGGAGGTCTTTCATCTTGTAGCTGCTGGCAGTGCAATATGATGTGACTCTTGGAAGGAGTGACCTTTGGTTTTTTCCAAGCCTCTCAGCGTCCCTTCTTGCTGGTGTGTCCTTGATACGGTTCACCTGCGAGTAGACATCTCCATTGTTGACGTCGTGGCCGTGCGGGATAGGCTCTTCGGGGAGAATCTTGAGCTTCTGGGAAGTTCTTGATGTTCTGTGAGGTCCGAGCTTATTCTCTGAGAGGGACGTAGCCTTCGCTTTGGGTATGGGGCTGGCAACAGGGGCTGTTGGCTTGGTGGTCAGAGTCGGGGTCGGGGCTGGCTCCAGGCCGTTCGCAGGCAACAGGCGCGACGTTTCGGAGTCTTCTGCGGACATGGTGACAGTGCAGTAGTGTGAGATTGGTGGGCTCGCTGTTGTGAACGGAGAAGCCTTGTCAGAAGATAATTGGCTCCAGAAGAGCTCTCCAGCCTAACCGCTCGCCCCTTACAACCAGCAGTTCCGCCGCGAATTTTTATGCCAAAGTTCTCCGGTGCGCCTAACAAAAAAATTTTAGAGATGGGCTCTATACAAAGACGGCTCTCCACAGCGAACACCACCACATTCACAGCTCAAGAAGGCAGGAGATATGGCTAAGCAGGCCAAGACCACCAAGTCGGCCAAGCGATATACGTTCAGCTCCTTCAGGGAGCGCGTGGATGCCATCAAGATCGAACCTTCGAGGCGTCTCAACACAAGAGCCTTTGATAATGCGGAGGAGTCCCACTTCATCTCCACGCTGGAGAGATGGGTCGAGTTCAACAGATCTGGGCCATTCACAAACTTTGTTGAGAAGATTGAGGGTCTTGCACAGAGTTTGCCACAGATCATACATTACAAATCTCGCATCTTTGACGAGCTGCACTCCGCGATCAGCAAGCACGATGAGCTTTCTCTCCAGCCTCTCCTTGAATTGCTCACACAGTTCTGTCATGACCTTGGACCAGACTTCCTTGAGTTCTACGAGAGAACAGTGAAACTGATAACGTCACTTGCATTGGAGGAGAATACATCTGATACACTCGAGTGGGAGTTCAACGCTCTTGCATTTGTCTTTAAGTACCTCTCCAGGAGCCTCACTCAGGACCTCATCCCCACCTTCGAGCTACTCCTTCCGTTGTTCAATGCTAAGGAGCATGTTGCAAGATTCTCAGCAGAGGCATTGTCATTCCTCGTGAGAAAGATGACACACGACAACCTGGTGAGCTTCACGAACTTCGCCTTCCAGAAGGTTGGACCAGAGAACTACAACACAGCCATCGTTCTCCTCTTCAGTGAGTCCATGCAATCAACTCAAGGCGCGATCCACTCGAAGTCTCACATCATTATCAAGTCATTGTTGCAGTCAGATGGATCCGATGAGACTATTTCAGTTCTTGGTGATATTTTGATCAGAATCATCAACTTCGGCTCATCAACGTCTGTCGAAGAGATCTACAATCTCGTCTTGAGTATCTTGTCAGCAAAGATTCAACAGGATGAATTTTACATCAACCACTACATCAAGATCCTCACTGTTTTGACATTTGCAGATTCAGGTAACAAGGTTCCTGACTGGAGACCAATGACGGATGCATTGTCTTACTTGATCAACAATGTTGATATTCAGAATTGCTCCAGAGACACACAGAATCTTCTGACATACCTCATTGCAGTATTTGTTCGTAACTGCGAGCTCCAGACGCTGACGACGTTTCACAGTTCTCTGCTCCAGTATGCTCTTCGGCTGGGATCACTCTTCTTGCCTCTCACATCAATGCTCCTTGACCTCTCAAGAGAGAGAGCGCTCAAGTACACCAGGCCATTTGTACAAGAGTTCATCAACAAGTACTGGTCAGATCATTCAGAATCCATTGCTTGCTTCATTGAGGATTTGACGAAGAAGAATCTTATCACTACAAAGGACGACATGTCGAAGATGAGAATTCTTGTCCCATCCACCCTCAAGGAGCACATTTCCAAGGAGCTCTTGAGCATGTCTGTCTCAACCTCTGACGATCTTTATGATGTCTACTGGAGACTATTGATTCTGTCACACAGCTCAGGTGTTGATTCTGAAGTTTTCTTGAAGGTGTTCACATCTGTTGACTTGGTTGAGGGCTCTAACGACTTCAAAAGATCCATTCTCTCAGAGGTCGTTCATTTGATTGTCTTGAGTGATCACAATGACAAGGAGACTGTTGTGATGGAGAGCTTCTCAAACCTGTACACGAATCCAAGATATTTGGCCAGTGCTACGTCGCTCATCAAGTCACAGAAGGGCGCTCTCTTAAACGGTACTGACGCTCTCATTTCAGTAGCCTCAACCAATTTGATGTCGCCAAATCACCACCTGAGGCATGAGACACTCCAATTCATTGCAGCTTTGACTTCTTCTTCCAATGACGAGATCTATTCCATTGCCACTCAAGCTGATATTATTGAGCAGATCCCATTGTCTTTGGAAAATGGACGTGACATTGGTGTAAGAATGAGAAACCTTGCTACGACATTCAAGAATATCCAATCTCCACAAAAGAACACATGCTTGATATTTTTCAAGTTTTTGTTTGGAATGCTGACAGTCAAGTTCTCACCTTGTTGGCAAGGAGTTTACGAGGCTTTACCATCTACTGCTACCAAAGACAAAAAGCTGGTTTGGGATCTTGCATTTGGATTCATTACGAAATCTCTCGAACATTCCAAGACCTTGTTCTTTGAAGGATTTGTTGATGAGATTGAGCAAGATGTTGTTCACTGGACCATCATTGACACAAGGCTTTCTAGTGTTGTCTTCAATGCAGGCAAGACAATCTCAAGATACACAAGACCGAAGACCTTCCTTATTGAATCATGTGAGGAATCAGACAGCATCAACTCATATCCAGAGTTTATGCGTATCCACTGCATTGATGCCTTGAAGAAGATTCCTGAGGTTGCAGAGGCCAACTCTTCAGACTTGGTGAGCTTGGTTTTGGATGATTCTGAGGATGACGAAGAGGAAAGTAAGCTACAGGGATTCTCAAAGAAGCAGAGAAGTGGTGTTCTTGAGCTCTTTGCACTGTTCAGGAAGCTGAAGTCCATCCCACGAGCCGATGAGTTGTACCAAAGATTCTTGGTTCAGTTGTCGAACAAGTCCCCAGATCTCAGAAAGATTGCTCTTAAATGTTTGTTGAACTTCAGAAACCAGCATATCCTGAAGTACAAGGATAATTTGACAAACCTTCTTGATGATGCTCTGTTCCGTGACGAGATTCACAAGATCACTTCCAAGGCTGAGGACCGTGTCCTTGAGGATGATGATGTTTCCCATGTGATGCCATTGGTTTTGAGAATCATCTTTGGCCGCGCTCAGACAACGACATCTAGTGGCAACAAGAAGGGAATGAAGTTTGGTGCTCTCTCTGTCCTTCCAAGTCTTTCCCCAGACTATATTGCAGAGTTTTTGAAGATTGTCTCTGAGAAGGTTTACGCCACAACTGAAGAAGATCAAGAGAACTGGTCACCAAGCATTGACATCTCAAAGATCACTACTGGGTCATTGAGAAGAGACCTTGGATTCTGCAACTTATTGGCAGACATCATTCCAACACTTGGTGAAAAGTTTAAGGACCTTCTTCCGTTAACTTTGAAGCCTCTTCTCTATTGTCTTCTGACCGCTGAGTCTGTCATTGAGAGCAGTTCAGAGGGTGCAGAGCTACTGGCTTCAGCTCGTAACGTCAGACAATCTGGTATGAGGGACCTCTTGATGCTTTTCAATCTGTTGGACCAGTTCAATTGGGACATGTACATTGTTGTTCTCTATGAGAAGATCTTGTCTCCTCGTTTTGTTCATTTTGAGAGCGAGAACTTGCAACAACCTTCAGCCTTGCTCAAGATTTTGGTCTGTTGGTCCAGCCACAAGAACTATATTGACATCCTTATGATCAATGATCTTGAACCAACCAAAAAGCTGCTGACTCTCCTTCATAACAAGCTGACGAAAAATGAGGTTTTGTCTGCTGTTCTTGACTTCTGCATCAACATCATCACCAAAGCACAGAAGTCCAAGTTTGAAAAACTAAGGAAGTTGGTTGCTGAAGAGGTGTTTGCTTCACTTGAGTCAATTCTTGCGCGTGTCACTGATCAGTCCATCAACACCAAAACGATCAATCTGCTGCTCAATCTTGTGGAATACAATCATGTTACTGACCAGACAAGGAGAACCAAGCTGGTGACCCTTGCTACTCAATTGCTCGAGAAACCAGATGCACAGATGTCCAAGGACCTCAAGCTTCAAGTTCTCAAGATCCTCAAGGCTTTGATCCAAGAGTTCGAGGGAGAGTTTGAAGAGATTTCTCATCTCTATGAAGTTGCATCCAGATTCTTGAGATTCTTCACCGACAGACAGCAACGCCAAGTCTTGGTTGAGTTGTTTGGTGATATTGGGGACAAGTTTGATGACTACTCGAGGGTATCGAAGTACATCTCTGACTTGAACAGCTTCTCAAGACGCGGCTTTGGCGAGTTTGATTATGAGAGAAGACTTGATGCATTCAGAGAGATCAACGACAAGGTGTACGCTGATTTGACTTCTTTGGAGTGGATTCCGTTGCTCAACTCCTCCTTGTTCTTTATTGCAGAAGTTGAAGATCTTGCTATCAGAACGAACGCATCTTACACCATCAAGCGTTTTGTTGACTCTTTCTCTGAGAGAGATACTGTTGACAGGAAGTTCATCTACATCTTCAAGGACTTGATTCTGTCAAACCTGAGAGTTGGGCTGAGAAACAAGAACAGCACTATCAAGGAAGAGTTCATTGGTATTCTCTCTCATATCGTCATGAACGTGAAGCATGTTGAAGACTTCGAAGATATGAAGGTCTTGATGTTCACCAACGAGGAGGAGACAAACTTCTTCACCAACATCAACCACATCCAACTTCACAGACGTCAGAGAGCCATCAAGAGACTTGCTTCAGTTGCTGGCCAGATCTCCGGATCCAACATCTCACATTATATCTTGCCGATGATTGAGAACTACGCTTTTGTCACTGATGAGAGTCTCAGAAACATCGCCAATGAGGCCATCCTGACTATCGAGGAATTGTTGAGACATATCACATACAAACAGTTCATGGCAATTTTCAAGAGATACATGTCTGGATTGAAGGAAGGAAGTGCCACTCTCCGTGATTCTGTTGTTCTGATTGTCACGATATCGAAGTCTTTGCTGAAGAATGTGAGAGATGGGACTGGTAAGGTCATGGAAGGTCTTCCAGAGGATTTAAACCAACTTGATACCCAGATTGAGCGTGATATGATAACTCCAATTGCTTCTGTTCTGAACAAGAGAAACGATGAGACAGTTGTCCACAGAACACCACTGATTGAGTCTCTGGCATGTTTGATCCTTTGTTTGACTCACGAGAAGATTGTGCTGATCCTTCCAGGTGTTCTTACGAAAATCTGCCAAATTCTTCGTTCCAGATCTGATGGACTCCGTGATGCCGTCAGAAAGCACTTGGGAAGAGCATCTCGTATCCTTGGAGCCACATACATCAGATTCATCATCAAGGAGTTGAAGTCTGCTTTGAGCAAGGGATTCCAAGTTCATGTTCTTGGTTTCACTGTCCATTCCATTCTCTCTGAGATGGAGTTCGCCCATGGCCAGCTCGATGACTCTGCTTCTTTGATTATGGATATCGTCATGGAGAACCTCTTTGGTACCACCGGTCAAGAGAAGGAGGCAGATGGATACAGAACTACAATGAAGGAGGTGAAGAACAACAAAAGTTTTGATCTTGCCGAAATTCTTGCTCGTGTGATCAATATCTCTCAGTTCAACGATGTTGTCCACCCAGTAAAGATGCTTTTGCAAGAGAGAATTACTTTGAAGATCCAGAACAAGTTGGATGAGCTCCTGAGAAGAATTTCTCTCGGTCTCTACAAGAATGAGGATGCTACCAAGAAGGATATGTTGGTTCTTGCTTACGAACTTTTCAAGCAGTCAGAGAAGGACATCGCCACTGAATACAAGCCAAAGGGCCAAACAGAGACAGAGAAGCACTTCTTGATTCAGCTCAATGCTAAGGTTCAGAGGGTCGAGGTTGAGAACTCTCACTACGTGGACACATTCCAGAAGTTGTCATTGGAGGTCCTGAGAAGCACACTGAACAAAAATCCGGACTTCATCACTCCAGAGAACTTGGTCGGACTCTTGCCATTAATGGAGACCTCATTGGAGTCTGAAAACGAGTCTGTTGTGATGTCTGTCTTGAAGATCCTTGGAATGATTATCCATGTTGAATTCGATGTCGAAGGTGACATTTTCAAGAGAGCTGCCAGAAGATGTCTGAACATTATCAAGAACTTTCCATCGACTGAGTCTGAGTTGTGTCAAGCTGCCTTCAAGTACCTCTCTGTTGTTATTCGTCACAGAGATGACATTTCTTTGAAGGAAACATCTCTCGGATACTTGCTTTTGAGAGTTCAACCAGATTTGAATGAGAGCACCCAACAGAGCTTGGCTTTCAACTTCTTGAAGGCATTGGTGTCCAAGCATGTCATGATCCCAGAAGTCTATGATACTATGGACAAGATCAGAGAGGTCATGGTTACAAGTCACTCCAAGGAGAGACGTGACATGTCCAGAAGTGTTTACTTCCAGTTCTTAATGGAGTATGACCAGAGTCGTGGAAGACTTGAGAAGCAGTTCAAGTTCCTTGTTGACAATCTTGGATATCCAGCTGAAACTGGAAAGCAGTCTGTGATGGAGCTGCTGCACTTGATTATCCAAAAGTCAGGACCTGAATTGCTTGAGGCTGTTTCCTCTTCATTCTTTGTTGCCCTTTCCAAGGTTTTGATCTCAGAGACATCCACAAAGAGCAGAGAGATGGCCATTGCTCTTATCACCGGAATTTTCCAGAAAAAGGGCACGGAATCATTTGAAAAGTTCATTCGTGGCTGGATGAACTCTAAGAATTCTGCTCTCTTGAAGTGCTCACTCCAGCTTTACAGAATTAAGGTCAGTGTCTCTGGCATCCAGGCTGACTCAGATCTGGATAAGGAGGTTATTGAGAACATCAAAGATATTCTGGCCAGCTCCAGAGCTGATTCTGAGATTGAGGTGAGATGGGAACTTGTTTACACGGCATTATCATGCCTGACCGCTGTTGTTGAGAAGAGAATTGAGATTGTGGACGAGGATATGAAGGCTGACATTATCTCATCCCTCTTGTTCCCTCACTCATGGATCAGATTGTCCGCCAGCAGACTCATTGGATCAATCTTATCAAAGAACAAGGAAGTTCTCAGAGATTCAGACCTCCAGAACATTGGTTACAGACTGTTCCATCAGTTGAATGCTCCTTCTGTTGAGGACAATCTCAGCTCAACAGCCGTCAAGTCGTTGACTGGTTTGATGATGTATTGGGAGAAGAACAAGGTTATTTTCGACAAGTCTCTCAGAACAGGGGAGAGAGATGACAGTGAAGAAGAGGAAGAGGAAGAGAAGGAGTCACAGCTGATGTCAGATTGGGCTATCTCAAGGGCCAGTGCTATTCTCAGATCAGAGAGATCTTCACTTGCTTCAAAGAAGTCCTGCATTCAGTTCGTGGCCATGTCTATCCAGATTTTGAGTATTGAGAGAATCAACGAGAAGGCACAGGATATCATCTTGCCTCTCTTTATCCTTGGTGAATCTGAGAGCGATGAAGATGATAAACTGGAACTCCAGAAGCTTGCCCTGGAGTGCTTGAAGTTGATTGAAGAGAAGATCGGGGTCTCTGACTACACTTCACACTACTCCAAGGTTGGTCAATTTGTCATTAAGAGACGTCAGGACAGAAGAACCAAACGTGCCAGATTGGCGATAACCGCTCCGGATGCAGCAGCCAGAAGAAAGCTGAAGAAGCATGAGAGAACGAGGGAGAAGAGAAAACACGAGAAGGACGAGAATGGCTTCTACCACACGAAGAAGAAAAAAATGTTTAGAAAATGAAGTGGAAGGGCTTGTATAATTATGATCATTTGATGTTTTGCATAAGTTTAAGAGACAGCTATTGTAGTGTCACAGGGACAAGCCCGGAGAGCACGTTTGTTATGTGCTACGTTCAGCCATGCAAAACAAGTTAACACACATTCATTATTCATAGTTCATGCCTCAGGAGCCGGGGACTCAGTCCCCAGCTCATTTTTTGGCTTGTTATTCTCATCTTCCTTCATCTTCTCGTACTCTTTCATTTTCTGGTTGTACTCCTCCTTGGCAGCGTTGTACATGTCGATGTATGGCTGTTTCTCATCAGCCGTCATGCTTCTCCACTTCTCTCCTAGGGCTTTCGAAAGATCAATATCCTTTCCTTCTGCCTCTGCCTCACGTTTGAGCTTGTCCTTTTCCAGGTCACAGAACATAAGGTATGGATTGAGAGGTCTCTTGGGCATGTCGGGGTCGCGGGCCTGGTTTGGGCCCATCTTCTTCTTCTTGATGTCCCTGCGCTCTGTGAGCTCATAGTCCTCTTCTTCCTCCTCTTCAGGGTCTGACTCCGGGAGGTTGGCTTGTGCTTCGAGATGTTGGAGTAGGATTGCGTACTCGAGGCGGAGTCGCTGGATGGCGAGCTTGCTGCGTGACACGGCCAGGGCGGCGATTTTGTTGTTTTCCTCGACGAGAAGGACCTTCTTCTTGAGAAGTTTGCACTTGGACTTCCACTCTTCCTCCGTAGTGGCCATTGCTGCTGGGATTGTGTGCTGTTTAAAGCCCCTGCTTGTGTATGTGTTCTGGGCCTCTTTCTTGAAGCTGTGATCAAGTGCGGGTTGAAGGTTCGAACTTCAAGTGGGCGCGATCTTCACGACTTCCGTTTTCGGACGTTTTATGTGTTTTCGCGCTTTCGCGAATTTTCGCGACTGCGGCGAGGCCGTGGACTTGGGAGGCAAACTGGCCCCGCTTCACTCTTCTGGCCTCCGCTGACTGCCCAGGCCAATCAATCACAACAGGAGGATGCTGAGATCTCGCCTCGTGCCCCGTCCGAGCACGTTAAGGCACCTCTTTCCCTCATCGCGGGTGGCCGTGCGCTGCTTCGCTGGCTACTCGAGGGCAAACCCCTTTGCCACAAGATCCCTCCACACGACTCGTCCAGCCCAGATATTCGGCAAGGATGGTTTCTTTGACTTCTCCAAGTTCAGGAAGATGCTCGATGCTGCTGGTGTGGGCAAGGAGGACCCCTCGATTGTGAACAGAAAGAGTAACGCTCTTCTTCAAGTGGTTCTCTCAGACTCCGTTGACATCCCCAAGATCAAGAGCGAACTCACAGGCATCATAAAGGATGGAGGCAGCGTTTCACCCTTCATCGAGGTCCTCATTGACTCGACACTGAAGAATGATACTCCACAGATGGCCGAAAAGCGCCAGATTCTCAAAGAGTTGCTCGAATTTTCAAAGGCCGAGGAGGCAAGACTGGCCAGCACATCTTCCAGCGGTTCTTCTGTCTTTTCAGAAGTGCTGAACTCCAAGGAGAAGCCAAATGAAGACTCTGAGAAAGAACTTTCAGACAAAGAAATTAAGGAGAAGCTCAAGAAGGAGAGTGAGCAGAACGATCTGGGGTACAAGCAATGGGTGAAGCAGAACGAAGAGAAGATGAAGAAGGCCGAAGAGGAGATCAACAACAGCTCCAAACGCTTTGTCAAGGACACAAGTGATCCAAACAACAGAATTTACGCTTTCCGCGTTGATCCACTTGAGATCTTGCTTTTCCTTATGGCTGTGTCATACATTGTCTACTCCACAACGTCGAGTGAGGGCTCCCATGAGATTACATATCAGGAATTCCGTACGAAGTTCCTTGACAAAGGCTTCGTCGAGAAGATTATTGTGGTGAACAAGAGCCTTGTCCGTGTTGTTCTCAACGACAATGGCCGTCAGTTTATGGGTGGTAATGTCCAACAATATTACTACTTCACCATTGGATCTATTGATAACTTTGAACACAAGCTGGCCAAGGCTCAAGATGAGAACGGTGTCCCAGCTGACTTCCGCATCCCAGTCAATTATGTCCAGGAGGGTCATCTCATTCGCACGATCTTCCAGTTCCTGCCAACTTTGTTGATGCTTGCTGGACTGTTCTGGATTACGAAGAGATCAGCTCAAGGTGCCAGTGGTGGCCCAGGTGGAATCTTTGGAGTCGGCAAGTCAAAGGCAAAGAAGTTCAACCAGGAGACTGATGTCAAAGTCAAATTCAAAGATGTTGCAGGTATGGCTGAGGCTAAGGAAGAAGTCATGGAGTTTGTCAGTTTCTTGAAGAACCCAGAGAAGTACGAGAAGCTCGGTGGAAAGATTCCTCGTGGTGCTATTTTGTCAGGTCCCCCAGGTACTGGTAAGACACTGCTTGCTAAGGCCACTGCTGGTGAAGCAGGCGTTCCATTCTATTCTGTTTCTGGTTCTGAGTTTGTTGAAATGTTTGTCGGTGTCGGTGCCTCCAGAGTTCGTGACTTGTTCAAGACAGCACGTGAGAATGCCCCGGCCATCGTTTTTGTTGACGAGATTGATGCCATTGGTAAGGCCCGTACCAAGGGAAACTTCTCTGGTGCTAATGATGAACGTGAGACCACCTTGAACCAGCTTCTTGTCGAGATGGATGGATTCCAATCTTCAGACCACGTTGTTGTTCTTGCCGGTACAAACAGACCGGACGTCCTTGACCAGGCACTCATGAGACCAGGAAGATTCGACAGACATATTCAGATTGACAAGCCTGAGCTTGAAGGAAGAAAGGAGATCTACCAGGTGCATCTGCAGAACATCAAGCTTGACATGTCTAAAGAAGGTGAAGAGTTTGTTGAGCTCAGTGGAAAGCTTGCTGCTTTAACCCCAGGATTCTCTGGAGCAGACATTGCCAACGTTGTCAACGAGGCAGCACTCATTGCAGCCAGACACAACGACGAGTCTGTTACTCTTTCCCACTTTGAACAAGCCATTGAACGTGTTATTGCCGGATTGGAGAAGAAGTCCAAGCTGCTTTCACCACAGGAGAAGAAGGTTGTTGCGTACCACGAGGCTGGCCATGCCATTTGTGGTTGGTATTTGGAGCACGCTGATCCATTGCTCAAGGTGTCTATTATTCCAAGAGGCCAAGGAGCTTTGGGTTATGCCCAGTACTTGCCTCCAGATGTCTACTTGCTCTCAGTGAACCAGCTGGTGGACCGCATGACTATGGCCCTTGGTGGTCGTATTTCCGAGGAATTGCACTTTGACTCTGTCACATCAGGTGCATCGGATGATTTCAAGAAGGTGACCAACATTGCTTTCAACATGGTGACGAAACTTGGTATGTCCGACAAGATTGGTCCTTTGGCTTATGAGCGCAAGGACGAGTCTGACTTGACCAAGCCATTCTCCGAGGAGACGGGAACACTGATTGACGAGGAGATCCAGAGAATTGTTAACGAGTGTGCCGACAAGTGCCGTGCCCTGCTCACAGAGAAGGCCGGTGATGTTGAGAAGGTTGCACAACTCCTGCTTGAGAAAGAAGTGTTGACGAGAAACGATATGATTAACTTGCTTGGACCAAGACCTTTCCGTGAGAAGAACGACGCCTTTGAGAAATACTTGGACCCTAAGAACCCAACCGCACCAGCTGCCGCTGCTTGAATGAGAGAAATGTCATGTAAATAGAAAATATGCATAACCTATGTTAAATTTGAGTACTCACGTCGATTTAACAGCCATTCAACGGAGTTTTGGTTCATTGATGTTGCGCGTACCAGGCTATTTTCTTGCTTCTTGTTTTCGTTGCTTGACTTCAAAACAAAACAAAGAAGCTGGCCCAAACAGACGTTTCAAACCTCGCAACACAAGTCATTGACTGGAGCTTTTCAAAGATGGTATGGCCCTACCTGACTCCGCATGTGGTCAATGTGCCATTTTCAGAAGACTCAACACCGTGGCCAATCATTGAAGTCGTTGCTCCCACTCGCCAGGACAATCCGTCTCTGGTGCTCACAGCCCACTCTCTCCACCTCTTCGACCATAACAACAGAGTCGTCATTGCATCACATGAAAGAGCAGAACAGAGCATTGAGAAGTACGGAGTCAATTTGTGCGTTAAGCACAATCTCGAGGACTCCGTTGTGGCGATACAGACAGACAAGGACTTCCTTCTTGTCTACTCCATTCTCCACCCGGAGATCGGCAAGAACTCGACAGACGAGGAACTCTTGACAGTATACACAACGTCAGGAAACATGCTTCAGAATGGCGTCGTCCAAGATCGTGCACCTGGGTTCTTTGAGTCTACACCGATGGAGGCACCTGTGCCCAAGTTCCAACTTCGCTTCAAGCTCTTCCTCAAGATCACGAACGGAATCATCACATATCTCCCGTTGTCGAAGTGGGCCATTCTTCTAGTGACAAGGAAGAACGCTCAAGTTCTGGATTTGGGAGATGATTCACACAAGATACTTGATGTGCCTGATGCCTTAACAATCACAAGTATCGTTCCTCTTTCGACTGATATGTTGATCACGAGACAGGATGGAAGCGTGTCATTACTGAAAAGTGTCCCTACTGAAGAGCTATACAAAGTGGAGACAAAAGGATTCACCATTGATCAAAACGTGCTGAGCTGCTCTGTCAACAAGAAGTTTGCTTTGATTGCATTTGTTACGAAGGATGACAAACTCGTTTACTTCAACTACACAACCAACAACGTCATCAAGACCATTCCGTTGTCCGGGGTTTCCAAAATCCAATGGTCCCGAGATGGAAACTCGCTCGCTGTTCTATTCACCAACAAAACGTGGTCAATACTCTCGACGTTTGGAAGCACAGTATTCCACAGTGGCGAGCACGACTACGACTCCAAGTGGATCAACTCAGTTGTCTCCATGACCCCGCTTCCAAGCTGCACAGATCTTCTCATAACAGACTCAAACAAGCTTTATATCCAGCCCCTACTCAGACGCTTGAATCTTGACTCCCAGATCAACAACAACATCCAGCGCCCAATCTTGGTATCTGGTTCGGAGCTCTTCATATACACAGGCCACAACATGCCCACAACCTCGACCACACGCTCTATCAACTGGAACACAGTCAAGATCCCATATGAGCAAGCTCACCAACTTCCTAATATCAGACATGCTTCAATCTCATCGGACGGGAAATACCTCGCCGTTGCAAATCGGACCTCCTTGCTCATCCACTCCTTCGCCGAAAAGGACTGGAGCTTCTACATCAACGACTACAACCACGACCTACACTTGGGACATGTGACATGGGGAGAACAACATAACCTACTCTTTGTCACAAATAAGACTGCCACGCATTCCGAGCTTGTTGTTTTCGATTTCAGAAAGTATGACACCAAGCAAACCTTCAACTCTGACTACATTGTGTTTAAGTATGACCTTGGAGGAGACGTCAAGCTGCTGAATTGCCAAGGTGGAGATGTGGTGATGTACACTGCCAATGGAAAGCTGTATCACTTTGTTGTGAAGTATGCTGGAAGAAGCGGCCTCAGGATTGATTTGGTGAAGATTTTGAGCATGGAGATGATCTTCAAGGAGCCAAAGAATCTGAGGGCCCTGGTGAGAATGAAAGACCGTGAGGATGAGTCAGCACAGAACTTGCTGGTTCTTGAAGGTGGTGACTTGGTATTTCTGAGGCAGAAGCAACAAACATTCGAGAAGTTGTTGTTGTTCGAAAGAGTTGAGTTCATGTACAAGATTGATGACGAGGAGTTTTATGCGTTCAACGGTGAAAACTTGCTACTGGTCAAGAACTTCTCCGACTTGGTGAACAGCAGAGACCCATCAAAATCAGTGCTTACGGTTCATCCGGAGAAGTATCCTGTTTTGCTGGCCATGGACAGGGGAATGTTTGTCACTTTGGAGAACTCATTAACAAAGAGACGCTCGATGGAGCTCAACGTTCTCTCTTCGAAGAACTCTATGTTCTTGCATGATCTGATCAGATTTGAATCCAAACAGGGGGAGGAGTCAACCAAAATCTTCTCCAAGTACAAGTCGTACAAGAACTTCCAGTTTGCTCTTGAATTGTTGCTCTATCAGAACGTTGTCAACGACGAGGATCTGTCATACGTCGTCAAGCTACTCAAGATCAACCCTATTTATGAGCTCAATGTGGTTTCCAAATGTCTGAGAAAGATTGAGATGTCATACTGGGAGAAGCTTCTCACGCAGTTGGACACAACTCCCCAGCAGTTGCTTGATAAGAGCACTGAACTCCAACAGTTCAAGACTCTTGGGATTCTGGTGATTATCTTCTTGAACTATCAGAAGGGCAAATCTGGAGATGATGGAATGAAGATTGATCAAGAACAGCTCATTGCCATTTTGAAGTTACTTTACGAGAATGCCAATGACGATGACGAGTTGTGGGAGACGGCATTTGAGCTGCTCAGATTCTTCCAGATGCTGGACTCATCGGGTGATTTGCTCCGCAAATGTGAGAAGGCGTTGACAGCTGGTGCTTGAGCCACGAACAATGAACGGTTAAAAGGGAACTTCGGTCCGAGTAGATAACCGCCAACGCCACCACAATGGGAGGGTGGATGTCAAAGTCGGAGCGGGGACGCGCCTACGAGTCGGAGCGGGGACGCGCCTACGAGTCGGGATCGGGATTAAATGATCAAATCTGTCAAAAACTAAAACTTTTATAGGAAAGCAGCAATAGAGCCACAAGAGCTCACTTCTTCTCCATACCAGCCTTGACTTCTGGGATCTCAGAGACCTTCTTGAGCCACTTCTCAAAGTGTGGCCACTTGGAGGTGTCGACACCGGCGCCGGCCAAGCCACTAGCGTGAGGGTAGGCCATGATGTCCGCCAGCGAGATGTGGTTTCCGACGAGCCAGCCGTCAGCATTGGCAGCAAGCGTGTCCTCAACGAGCTGGTAGGCTCTCTCAGTGCCCTGGAGGAATCTCTCGATGGTGGCCTTGCTCTCTGGCTCGGTGTTCTTGGTCACGTTGTAGTTCTTCTGCTCTGGGTTGAGGCCCGAGGCGTGGAAGAGAACAAGCTCGAGCTGCTTCCAGTACTCCAGCGTGCCCTCCTGGTACGAGAACTTGTGCTCAGTGTCGTACTTGCTGGCGAGGTAGAGCAAGATGGCCCCGGACTCGGCGATGGTGAACTGTGTGCCGTCGGAGGACACATCCTCGAGAAGCGGGATCTTGCCTGCCGGGTTGAGCTTGAGATACCAGTCGCTCTTGGACTCCTCCTTGATGTTGAGCGCACGGTGGATGTACTTGGTCTTGAGCAGCTCCAGCAGGATGTACACCTTCTGGCCGTTGGGGGTTGGGGCGGCGAAGAGCTTGAGATAAGGCGCCTCGAGAGCCTCGCTGTGGGGGTCGCCGTCATGGACAATCGTGGAGTGCTTAGCCTTCTTGAGCTCGGACATTTCTGGGTGGTCGATTGGGTGTTGGGTCAATTGACAATTGAGCGATGAGCTTGCCAACTTTGTCGGTGTTGACAGTGTTGACGGCGGAAAAGATCGAGCAAAGATCTCAGAGATTTCGTGAACTGAGGCTTCCCCGCTTCTCCTTCCCTTTTCGGACATCAAAGCGCCCGCCTCCACACTTTTCCACTGACACATCCATACACCTCCACACTCCACACTTTCGCTTGGTGGTATCAGGATGGGAAACTATGTCGGAGGGTGTGGGAAATGGTTTGCTGGGCAGGCTGTTGCTGTGAGATTTGGCCACTGGGAGCCAAGTATGTGACCCGAACTGTGGCAGATGACACATCTTGAGCTGGAGGCCTATAAAGACCCATGTCCCGCTCTCTGATGGAGCACTTCTTCTTGCTATGATGCGCTTCACACAATACAACACACACAATGAGTGACTTTGATTCAAAGGCTGAGGCATACGTTCACACGACGCGAGGATCATCTTCAGACTCGTCCTCCATCGACTCTTCCAAGCCATACATCGACCTCACGGTCGTTCTCGACGACGCAGAGATCAAGAGAAGATCCACATGGTGGTACAAGACCTCATTCTTCCTCTATGATTCTATGGACAAATCTCCAATCGAGCGCTCCTTCCTCTTCAAGCTCGACTTCTTCCTCCTCTCTTCCGCTTGTCTCGGATACTTCATCAAGACTCTCAACCAGAACAACATTGGAACCGCCTACACAAACGGCATGAAGGAGCACTACAACATGGAAGGAAACGACTACAACCTTATGGTCACCCTATGGACTGTTGGGTACATCATTGGACAGATCCCATCGAACTTGATTCTCCACAGAATCTCTGCCCGTTACTATCTTGCTGGACTTGAACTTCTCTGGGCCATCTTGACTGTTCTCACAGTTACACCAAAGTCTCTCCATGGAATGTATGCTCTTCGTTTCCTCATTGGGCTTACTGAGAGTGGATACTTCCCAGGTCTTGAGTACCTCATTGGCTCTTGGTATTCCAAGAAGGAGATTACCAAGCGTGCTTCGTTCTTTGGATGTGCTGGAACTGCTGCTGGCCTTGCTTCTGGTCCTCTTCAGCAGACTATTCTTGCCTCTTCATGGGCCCAGCATTATCTTAAGCCATTCCAGTGGATGTTTGTCATTGATGCTGCCATCTCCGTTCCAATTGCCTTCTACACTCTCTTTGTTGACCCAAACACCCCATCCACTACCAACTCATGGTACTTCACTGAGCAAGACAAGCTCGTTGCCTTGGAGCGCAGACGCTTGATTGGTGCCCAGTTGAACACTCGTGAGCCATACACTTGGCCAAAGATCAAGTCCTTCTTCAGCACATGGCACATCTTTGCATTCCCTCCGTTGTTCCTCGCATACAACAACGCGTGCCAACCTTCAACGTCTCAGACCTTCCAACTGTGGATGAAGACCAGTCTCAAGCTGGACTCATACTACTACAACACTTACCCGATAATTGTCTCTGCTGGCGGTATCTTTGTCTCATTGTTTGTTGCATACACAAATGACTACTTCAAATCCAGGCTGACAGCGCCATTCCTCTTCATCATGTTCTTCTTCTTCACATTCGGATCGGCTCTTCTTGCAGCATGGGACATTCCTCGCGGACTTCACTGGGCAGCATACTTCATCATGGGCGTGCCTATGACTATGGGTCAACCACTCATCTTCTCCTGGATCAACAGTATGCTGGCACACGATGATATGAAGAGAAACTTTGTCGTTGTCGTGACAAACACTTGCGCTTATGTCACAGGCGCTTGGGTTCCTATGCTTACTTTCAACCAGAATGACTCGCCAGAGTTCCACAAGGGATTCACATACAACGCTTGTTTGAGTGCTGCTGGTATTGTTTTCACCGCCATTGTGCTGGCTCTGTCTCTCAGAGATAGAAGAAAAGAGAGAAAGGGCGCCAATGACACCGAGACCGATGAGATTGAGGTGCGTTGACAGGTCCTTATTGATAAACTTGCTTTCCTATTGTTTAGTTTTATTAACGTTTTCTTTTATATTACTTTCCTTTGCTTAATATAGACGTGACCATTAAAATTTTTTATAATACAACTCCTAGCACCCATTAAACAAGCGTTCTTTCATAATCCTGCTGTTTCAAGATAGCATTCTTTGTCTCCTCATCGACACAATCAGCAAACATCTCCAATGGGACATCCTTCAGTCCAGTCTTCTTGGCCAGGTTGGGTAAGCTCATCACTGTCTCAAACACAAGTTTCTTTCTCTTTCCAAAGTTCCCCTCGTTCTCATCAACTATCTTAGCATACTCAACATGCGTTGGTTGTGTTAGTGCTGGAACAAATGTCGTACCAGTGTATGGATCTCTGATTCCTCTGGCAAGGGCATATCTGTTCTGCAAGAGCACAGAGTCAACTTCACGGATAGCATTGGCATGTTGGAGCATCCATGTCTCCTCACTCATCAATGCATTGGACTTCAAAGCCTTCATACTCTTCATCTCCAAAGTTTCAAATGCAGGCGTAGCGGCAGCTTGTTGATGGATGGTTCCCTGGTGATACACGTTGGATGCACCGTGCCAAGCCACGAACTGATTCTTGTTGTATGGAGTTCCTGCTGGTGGGATCTTGTCATCTGGCTCAGCCAACTCGCCTTCAGGGACACCAGCCTCACGAAGTTTCTTCACGTTGTAATCATCAACAATGTTGCGACCTCCAACGACGATTTTGGCTCCAAATTCACGGTAAACCGAGCGGGCAGTGACAAGGCCAATGACACGACCCTTGTATGAATGTGGGATGATATCACGCTCAATCAAGTCAAACTTTTCATCCTGATCAATGACAATCTTGAACAAAGTGCGATGTTTCTGGAAAAGAAGGTAAGAGTCACGGAAGCCCATACAACGAGCTGGTTCTGTTGAAAGCATGTACAATTTGTTTCCTCTTCCCTTCACCTTAAAGGTTCTTACACGATACTCGCGTCCATCCAAGAGTTCACCATCACGTGTGATCTTCTTCTCACCCTCTTCGTCCTCAGAGATGTCGTATTCATCATCGACAACTTGCAAAATACGACCGGATTCAGAGCGCAGGGTACCCTCAGGGGCAACAGCAGGTCTGCGGCCTCTTCTTCCCTTGGATCTTGGAGTGGAAGTTCCGGAGTCTGCATGGTGTCTTTTATTTCCAAACTCATCAATGTAGTCGTACTCTGGTCTGTGTTTTGGTGGACGGCCTCTGCGTCTCTTGATTGGTTGTGGTTGGACCTCTGGCTCCTCCTCAGCGGAGAACTCCTCTTCCTCTTCTTCCTCTTCCTCCTCCTCATCTTCAACTTCAGGATCAGCATCCTCCTCATCCTCGGCACCAGCCTCACCTTCATCTTCGTTCTGGTACTCTTCGTCTTCCTCTTCCGGGTTGTTTACTGGCACGTCTTCAACCTTGGACGCGTCATCAATGTCTTCGAGGCCGCTGGGGACTGTGGATAGTTAGTACACTGTTCGCTGGAGGCACCGAGTTGCATGAATACATACCTTTTGTATCAGTAGTTTCTTCAGATGACATGACAGCCTTTCTTTGCCGTTGTTTGCTGTTCTTTCCGTTCGTTGTTGTGATGGATGCCTTCGTTATCCTGATCGATTCCAGCGATTTCGCGATCCCGATTTTTCTCATCAATTACGTAATCAGAACTGCTCGAAGTTTACTCTGTACTTTTACATAGATGCTCTAAATCACTCAGAGGCTTATTTTGCGTTAATAAAGGTCTTAGGAGCACCTTCATGTCGTGTAAATATCGCTGAAGTAGGTGCAACATCGAAAAACGCGTTCAAAGCATAAATATTCATTAGCATTACTCATTACCAACCTCATGAAGACTTCACTCGTCGCTCCAATCCCCATCACCTTCACCACTCTTCTTTGGTGGTTGATCTAGATAAGCATCAAAGTCATCCTCCAGTACTTCACCTTTATCCGCCCTGTGATTCTCTTTGTCGACCTCTGCAAAAATTTGTGGATCCGTTGTCGAGTCATTGAGACCGCTCACATTTTGCAACAAATCTTGCACCATGCGGTTTGCAGCATCCTTTGTTGGTGTATGTCTGATGTTAGTTGCACCCGCAGAGGCAAATGCCAGAGTGACTGGCGGCGAGGGCTGAGGAAGGTCGGTAGAGTCGTTCATCTCTGCAAGGCCTCTGGCAATTTCTTCTTGAGCCTGCCCATCGGCAATGTATGCATTGCTGTATGCTGTTGCAACACGCTGTATTTGAGCTGGTGTACGAAGCAAAGCCCCTCCAGCTCCATATCTCGGTGTGTTGGGGAATCTTTGCGTCGTGTTGTCTTCCGGAGCTGCAATCCCTTGTCCCGTCGTAGTCTTCCGTAGAGGCGACTGCTGCTTCTCCTTCTCTGGAGAGAAGACGAAATTCAAGCTTGGAGGATCACCGATTGGAGAGGAGTCCAAGAACTGTTCGGCAAATGTCTGTCTTCTCTTCTCAGCTGGCTTTCTTGGAGTGAAGTTGGCTCCGCTAGACTCAAATGGGTGCTTCTTCTTACGAGGCGAGACCTGCACCTTGTAGTTCATGTTTCCGGCTTGGTGCATAACGAAGTGTTTGGGTCCTTCTCCCAAATTCGTATGACCGAGAGTTGGTGTTGTCTGGTTCAAATCAGTGCCGTTGTTGGTGTTTGACAAGTTAAAAGCGACTGGAATCGGAGGAAGAATGCTGTCTGTAGTGTCAAACTCAAGCCCGTGAGCATTCCCAATTCTTGGCATGATCGGATTTTCATCAGTAGTATTGCCGAACTGGTCGTGGATCTGCTTCTGATATCTCTTCTGGAATTGTTGAGTGTCGTGATTGGTGCTCTCAACCAAAGCTTCTTGATTGGTTCCGGCGGTGGTGACCTTGACGGGGCTCATCTGCTCATTGGAGTCTCCCATGGACATTTCACCGTTATTCAAGTCTCCTCTCTCATTCTGATTTTCCATCTGTGAGTTGAGCTCCTCCGCAAACTCTGTCTGAACTGCCTCTTCGTAGCCGTCAAGATCCAGGTTGGCACTCTCCTCAAGGAATTCCTTCCAGAAGCTGATTCCACTGCGCACTTTTCTCGATTCGGCGTGGTACTTCTTGACAATCGGAATGAGTTTGTTGTCGATGATCTGATGAGCTTTTGCAAATGACTTGTCAATACCCTGAAGCATCATGGTGATTTCTTGGTCAAGACGCTCCAGCTCCGCAGCTTGTGCGGCCGCTTCTTGGTTGTTGGTGCTGTTGACAGTGGCAAAGACCGACTTGCGCCTGTTTGCCTTGGAGCCGGGAACGGCAGATTGCTTCGGGTCCATCACTTGCGCTTTGTTGGCCTTTTGATAATGCTTACAAGAGAGAGAACTGGGCTGTCTTCCAACTTTGTTTACGCGTCGCGACTTCACGACTTCGCGCCATCGGAATTCAGTCGGAATATTGTATTCGATTACATAATCGACTTTAATTCCGAGGGGACCGGTTTTCAAAATTTGTTGGCCGCGGCCGCGCGAAGGCTCGAGAACTCGAAGGCAGCTCTCGAGAATCTCGGCACTTCCATTGCAAACGAGAGGACACAACAAAAACCCACCGACAACCACTGTCTAAAAGCCCACCAGAGGCGACTTCTTTTCGCTTGTCTCGGAGATCTTCCACTTTCGTTTATTCAACACTTTTTGCGTCGTCTTTGCCTAGCTTCGCTTGTGTGCACATCTCCCAGATCTATCAACTCCATCGCCATGTCTTTGTTTGCTGGTGAAGTTCCTCTCACTCAGGAGCATTCCTCTACTGAGGTACTGAAAAGAGTTGAGCCAGCTCCTCAATCTTTGGCATCTCCCCAGCAGAAGCGCCATCTTGAGGCTTCGCCATTCCACAACCAGTTTTCCGAAGTCGAGAAGGCCATTGCAAACTTCACCAAACACCAGCCATTCAACCACCACTATGCTCCAAATGTGAACCTCAACAGAAACAACAACAACCATCACAACCACCATCACCACAATAACAGAGGCTCCAGTCACCACCATGGCTCCAATAACAACAACAACCATGGCCACAACAACTACAACAATAACAGCAACTACAACAATGGTAACGGCACAAGACTTCAGCCACAGACCTTCACCATGAACGCTCAGTTGAAACAGCAGCAGCAGCAACAGTTCTTGAATACTGCTGCTCAGCAAATCAACCGCTACAAGTCTACTGGTCAAGGCATGAACCAGATGATGAACGTCAACAACGGTGTCAACAACATGCCGGTTCACGGCATTAACCAGATGTCACAGATGCCACAGATGAACAACATGACCTCTATGAACACTATGAACAGCATGAGCAGCATGAACAGCATGAACAGCATGAACGGTATGGATTCCATGAACGTCTCCACCCAGTTCCCACAGCAGGGATACATGAACATGCAATACCAGCAGTCTCCACAGCAGCAGCCACAGCAGCCACAGCAGAGCATGTTGGGTGGCTCGTCTGCATCGACTTTCATGTCATCCGAGCTGAAGTTTGACTCTTTTGGCCAGGCTCAGCCACAGATTCCACATCAGGAATACGGAGGAATGCCTATGAGAAACTCGTCTCCACAGTTCTCTGCACCACCAAGACCTGGCTCTGTTGGTTTTGGTGCGCCATTGGAGCAGATCAACTCCAACTCGTCATTTGGAATCACTGAGACCATCAACAGTCCTATGACTTCCGCCTCGGGTGACTACGACAAGAAGTTAGCATTGGACGAGACTGCATATTTGGGAGACATTTGGGGCAACTCCAAGGGACTCAGAAACTCCACCTCGGTGTGGGCTTGAGTCATGGGTATATTTGATTTGATTTTCTTTTTTTCTCTTTGTGTTTTATTGATTTTTTTTGTCTGCTTTTGTTAACATTCCTGGAGGACCACGTTGAGTTGGTATACAATCACATTTCATAGAGAAGAGTTTTGGCAGGGTCTACTATTGCCATTTATTTGGGGAATTTTGGGGCTGTGGTTTTGTTTTTATGTCTTTTGGATGAACGAGGATACTGAAAAGTTCTACGAGTTTGAGGATTCATGAGGGAGAGAGCTGGGATGAAAGAAGAAGGTGAAAGGTGTTTGGCATGATACAAAAAAAAGTTTTGAGGTGATGGAGCATTTGTGTATAATTGAGGCTAACATAATTGGCCCTAGCAAGTAATTTTATCTTATTTCTAAAGCATTTTTAGATTGGGAGAGTACTCATTTGATGTTGACTATGGTTGACATGAACTTGAGGCGACTTCAAGCTCCAGCGGCGAGCCCCTGTACACAATCCGCTTACGGCCGAAAGGGGCACGGCTGCATTCACACCCAAGAGATCTACACGACTCTACAAGCGTCGTTGTTTACCAAACCACAGTGAAAACCTCAAATTAAACGATCTAACGATCTAACAACACTTTTCAGACACTCTCAGCAAATAAATAAGGGATGAATATGAATAAATAGTAGCTCCTTGCACGTTCCCGGTGAAAGCGGGGTAGTCCACCCGCTCACGAACGTGACCCAACCAAACCTGTCGGAGCACGATGATTGACTCGCTCAACGAGTAACCGTCTCCATAGCATCAGCGAGATACTCCACATTTCCTGAATTGATACCAGCAATAGAGAAACGACCGTTGAGAGTGGCGTAGATGGAGAACTCAGTCTTCAGGCGGAGAATCTGCTCCTTAGAAAGTCCAGTAAAGGCAAACATACCGTTCTGCTGGATGAGATGGTCCCAGTTTGTGGATGTATTCTTCTTCTCAAGGAGCGAGTGGAGCTCTGTGCGCATAGACTTGATACGGAGCGCCATCTGAGTGACGTCTTTCTCCCACTGACCAAAGATGTCTGGGTTGGAGAGCACAATCTCCACGAGCTTGGCTCCATGGATAGATGGTGATGAGTAGATGGCACGGATGAGCTTCTTCATCTGGGAGTCAACAATCTGGCGCGTCTTGGAGTCCGGTGTGATCATGGAGACGGTTCCAATGCGCTCACCGTAGAGGCCCATGTTCTTGGCAAAGGACTGACAGACCATAGCAGTGATGAGCTGACCCTGCTCAACCTTTCTCGAGACGAGGTCCAAGAGGTAGAGGTCCTGGAACAAGTGACCTGATTGGAAGCCCTGGTAGGCGATGTCGATGATAGGAATGAGGTTTTTCTCGGAGAGCACAGCAACGATCTGGTCCCACTGCTCTGGGGTTGGATCAAGACCTGTTGGGTTGTGACAGCATGCGTGAAGGAGGACAGATGAGCCAGGAGCAGCGTTGGAGAGGTCATCAAGGAGATGCTCCATGTTGATGGCGTTCGTCTTGGGGTCGAAGTAGGTATACTGGCGTGGCTCCATGCCCGAGTTCTCAAAGATGTTGATGTGGTTTGACCAGGTCGGGTTTGGCATGTACACCTTGTTGGAGTTGAACGGAGACCACGTGTTGAGGAACTCTGCACAAATCTTGAGAGCACCTGTACCTGAGAGTGACTGTGCCATGGAGATGCGGTCCTGTGCAATGAGGTCGGAGCCTGCCTTGAAAGAGCCGTAGAGGAAGTCCCTGACGAGTGCGTTGTAGTTCTGAGAGCCGATGATGGCGGTGTACTCCTTGTTCGACTCGTTGTGATAGAGGACAGAGGAGGCCATTCTGATGGATGGTAACACGTATGGCTTTCCTTGGTCGTCACGGTAGGCGCCCACACTGAGGTTCACCTTCTGCGGGTTGGGGTCGGCGGCAAACTCCTCCGTGATACCCAAGATTGGGTCTGCTGGCGCAAGAGGGATGTGGTCCCAGAAGGAGGTGGACTTGGCGAGATGGCCCTTGAAGAGCGCCGGGTCAGCCGATCCTGTGCGGGAGATGCTCTGCTTGGAGAGCGATGCGAGGAAGCGCTTGTGCCTGAGCATTGTGACAGTGTTGATGGCGCTGATGATGCTGGTGATGCTGGTGATGCTGCTGGTGAAGTGGGCGGCAGAGAAGGGGAGTCAGCGACAAGCCAGGAAAGTCAGCAGATGGACACGGGACTCCTTCAAACAGGAGCAGCGACGGGTGGCGAAGGCTTTGGCGATGAGGTCCTTTTTATACACGCGGTGCAAGTGAGGGGAGAGCCCAAGCTGGAAGTCGCGAAGAGGAGAAGCAGCAGCGTGTGACCTCGGTGATCGGGGAGATAAGAGGGGATGCTCAGGAGGCAGAGGCAGAGGCAGAGAGAGAGCAGGCGGATTATAGGGCCAGGTAAGCTATATGTCCAAGAAGTTGGAACTACTTCATCAGCTTCAGCATAAACAAAGAGCTAGTTGGTGCCAAAATTTTTCCGAGCGCGACGGAGAAACTCAGGTGGTTCAAACTTCATGCCGCGTGGGGCCTCGTGGAACTGGTGACTCCCAGAAGCTCCAATCATGGCTCTTTGGGGGTGTCTGTGTGAGTCAGTCTTTTGCTTGCGAACACCCCCTTTTCTTTGCCTGGATGCCACTCTCCAACACTCCAGCACCACCAAGATCCCCACTGGCGCTCTGCTATGGACGAAACCGGGATCCCTATTGTTCCCATCTTCTCCGCCTGTCAATAGCCGCGGAGATGGCAAATCACCGAAAATTCTTCCGTTTTGAGGGTTTACGCCGTCTTTGTATTTGGAGAAGTGTCTGACTAGAGACTTTGGAGACACAAATCTCTGCTACACCTTTTTTCGAAAAGCTAAACTCCCTCTTAGCACCTAATATTCGAGCTCTTTGACGTTTGAAGTTTGAACCTCTCGGTAACTCTGAATTTCCGCATTCGGCCATTTTTTGATATTTCGCGAATAATTTTCGCGAACTCGTTTTTTCCGCGAATTATCGATTTGTATGGGGGACGGCAAGGGAGAAGGCTTGAGAGTCACCAAGCCACAGGCTATTTGCTATTTGCCACACCACGTTGCCACCAACTACAGCAACGAAGAAAGTAACCCGAAACATCAGCCATGGTGCTTGGCTCCAACACCGTATGGCGATATCCACAGGAGCGAGCCCCATTCTCCGTGTGTGACGGCATGAATCTGGACCAGGGCTACGTCTTATTAGCGTCCCATCGGGGTGTACGAGTCATCGAAGGGGCTTCATATCGTCCGTTTTGCTACAACCATGGACCTGTCCTATCCACATTCAAATATGTTGGTGCCGATCAACTGCCCCTTGCTGCTGACCAGTGGTACAGCTTCATCCACACAGATACGGGATCCTTCAAATATAGCATCTACCCACTGATCTACTCACTCACGTCTGCCACGGTGGTGTGCATCTTCCTCACTGTCATCGTCTTCACAAACCACACACAGAATCCAAGTCTTCTCCTGCGATCCCAAAGCACACTCGCTTCGATCAATCTGGGTGTTCTATTTGTGCGGTCTATCGTGTTCTTGAGTCAGCAACACGCTTTGGGATACAGTTCTGGTGAGAAACTTCTGGGCTCCTTACAGAGCGATAACGTGTTCAGTATTATCGACTTTATTGTTGTGTTGATGGCTCAGTTTGCGCAAGTCCAGGTGATTATCCGCCTGTTCTCGCGTGTCAAGGAGAAGCGTGTGAGTTTCATCATCGGAGGCTTGTTATCTCTTTGCTCACAGGCAATTTGGGGAGTTTCAACGTTCGCCAAGTTCGATCAAACCAGTGACTCTGATATCTCTATTCTTCCAGCTTTCACTTATCTACTGAGAATCGCGCTCTCTATGATGTATTGTGGTTTGATCATTATCTACGGTATCGGGAAACGCTCCTTCATCTTCCAACGAGAAATCATTCTTCTAACGGGGCTCACATTCCTCGTCATCAACTTTCAGTTCGCATTCTTTGTCACTGATATTGCCAACGTCTGGGTCTCGGAGCTTTCTGAAATCTTCAACACCACGATATATGTCAGTGTCACGGTGATACCATGGGAATGGATCAACAGAGTGCACTCTCTGGAGAGGCATCAGCAGACTGAGGGTATTCTTGGAAGACCGATATACGAAGAAGAGTTCAAGGATATTGCAAGATATGAACTGATTGATGACAACGAGAACCACGTGAATGCCACACAAAACGACAACGGCGGACACGACGATCCAGGGGCATACGGAAACAACTTGACAGGCGATAACGGGCCACACAGAACTCCACACAATACCCCAACAGCAGGAGAAGTCCAACACGGACTGGGCTCAAAGATCAAGAACACATTGGAGAACACAGGAAATGCCTTGCTCTACTTCACAGACCAAGTGATTGCATATGGTCTTGCCGTCCCGCGCTCCGTGTCTGTGAACAGTTCCACGAAGAGAAAGGAAACTCGAAAGAAACGACCAAAGATTGCACCTGGAAGAAAAGAGGTGTTTGTCTATTCAAAGAGAGAGGTTGTGTGTGACAGTGACAACGAACAGTCCCTTGTTTCTCACCAAACTAATGAGACTGAGAACATCCTTATGGACAACTTGATTACGGGCTCGAGATCAGGCAGCACTGAGACCTCAAAGGAAACGGAAGGCGGGCCTTCGGATACAACATGAGTGCATAATGAGATTACGACTAATTATGAATCAATTTTACGACCTTAACGACTTTAAATAGAGAGGCGTAGCTCAAAGCAAAATTCCGATGGCCCGTCGGAATTAGCGCGACAGGGCTTGACGTGTTCAACTTGAAAGGAAAACAAAGGCGTGTTCCTGGGCGCAGTTAACAGCGATTATACCGCACAAAGCGAGCAGATATCGCCTCGTTTCTCACTGGAGTACTTGCCTGGGATCATGAGTGTCATTGCCCAACTCTCAAACGATCTGACGGCGCTCATTGCTGAGTCCAGACGGCGCTCTCCGGAAATCAAGCATGTGAGTGATTTCTACGCTTCTTCATGTCACAACAAGATACTAACATCTCTCCAAAGGCATCCGAGAGATCCCTGACCGCTCTCAAGGCCTACTCGGGCTCATCAACACAGGAGGAGGCAGCCTTTTTGCGTGAAATCTCACAGAGCTCGGACTTCATTACGCCGCTTCTCCTCTCATGCTCTTCTCGCAACGCAAAGTTCAGCACAATTGCGATCCAATCTCTCCAGAGGCTCATACAGATCAGGGCTGTGCCCATCTCACGTCTGGACATGCTTCTGGAGGCATTGACTGAGGCAACTCGTCTCGCTGTCGACATCCAATTGAAGGTTCTCCAGATATTGCCCACCTTGTTCCAGATGTATGCTGAGTTCATTGGGGATGCACTTCTCACAAAGCTTCTTCTCATATGTGCAATGCTTCAACAACCTTCTAAAGTCGCTATGGTTGTGAACACTGCCGCAGCTACACAACAGCAGCTAGTGCTTGCTCTTTTCGACAAGGTGATTGAGGAGGACAAGATCCAGACGACAACTGAAAGAGAACTCTTCGAGGTGTCTACTGATGATGGAGAGAAGATGAAAGTCACAGCAAACGCATACGATGCATTCAGAGTGTTCTCAGATATCTGCTCTCTCATTGAGCACCAAAAGCCTTCGTTCCTCACCTTCAATGCTTTGTCTGAATCCTTTGGACTAGAATTGCTCGAGAACATCTTCACCAACTATCATCAAGTGTTCTTATCTCATCCAGAGCTTGGGTTCCTCGTCAGAACAAGAATCACACCTCTGCTGTTGAGATTCTTCTCCTCGCATAAGGACTTTGCCATTGTTGTACGTGTATCAAGAATCATCTTGCTTCTCATCAAATCTCAGCTTTCAATCCTGGAGATTGAAGCTGAAGTCATTCTCTCTCTTCTGACACACGCAATTACGACAGAGTCAAATCTGCCACAGTGGAAGAAGGCGCTCTCATTGGAGATCTTCACTGCCATTTGCCTCGACTTTCAGCTCACACTTCTCATCTATCGCACATACGACTTTGCAACGGACAGGAAAAAGATCATCACAGAGTTCTTCTCGGTGTGCTCAGCAGTTGTCAATGAGCCTTGGGCACAGAACATGCTGAAGATGAATGACATCGTCTCAATTCCGCTCCCAGAAGATACAATCTCAGTGCAGACGTCATCAATGAGAATTCCACTGGTCGACATTTTGGACAAACAAGACCCACCAGCCATTCCGAAGACATATACACTTTACTTGATTCTTGGTTGCACTAATGCGCTTTGTGAGGGAATTGGAAAGTTTGCATTGGATATCTCAATGGCTGAAGACAACACTTTCAGATTCCTGACGAATGATGATCACCCAGAAGAAGTCACACAACTCAAGAGCCTCATTGCTATCAATGCCAAGAGTCTGGTTACTATTGGTACTGAATTCCTATATGCTTCACTCGGTGATGAGCCCTTCCGCAACCTCATCCGTGGATTACAGAGACTCTGCCATGCATCTGGTGTTCTGGGACTCTTCAAGGAGCGTGACTCCTTGCTCATGCTCTTCTCGATTGCCACGGTGAGTAACATCACCAAGAAATCCGCACGCAACTCTTCCATCTCTGAGACTCTCATCGATACAGTTGGAGGAGCCTTTGCTGCAGCCACTACTCCAACCACGCCATCGAAGAAACAGATGTTCCAGCCACGTTATCTCAACTCACGCCATGTGATCTGCTTCAGGGCACTAGCCTCTCTGACCACATCTCTGGGTCCAATCCTTGGTCACAGCTGGAAGTTTGTTCTGATTACATTCCAATGGTTTGACTACTTTGTTCATGGCCCTTCAGAGTACTTGAAGTTCAAGGAGGTTCCAGCACCACCTGACATCTCGTCGCAGGATGTGAAGTCGATTGAGCAGTCATTGACGAAGTTCAGCGAGAGTACTCAGGCATACGACGCACAAGCTTACACTGTCTTCATGAATGAGCTCATTGATCTTGCAAGAGAATCGTCATTCCAGGAGACGATTGGGAGCGAGCCAATTGAGGGAGATGAGTTCAAGGTATGTGCATTCAACAGAGACTACTACATCATCAGACTTGAAAACATGGTTGAAGTGAACTCATTGAGATATCTTGAGAAGGACAACAGTGGTGACTGGGCTACAATCTCCACGTTCTTGTCTGACGTTGCCACTTCTGACGAGGTTATTGTGGAGCTCAGGGTGTCTGCTTGTACGGCATTCAACAAGATCATTATGAGTATCTCAAACATTGGGTTCTCTTCATCGTCGTCACAAGATCAGAAATCTTCATTGGAGAAGATGATGTTCAAGTCCTTTTCTGATGTCATGGACAAGATGATTGATTGCCACAAGGGGGGCTCTTACAACACGGCCGAGTCTGGGATCATCCACGACACACTGAAGACTCTTTACGAGCTATTGAACAGATACGGCACCCAGTTCCAGGACTCATGGGGAAGCATTCTTCATATCATTGGGAGCCCATTCAAGATTTTGGAGTTGTTCAAGCACCCGGCATCTCAGAAGCAGCTCTTGAAGTCTTCCTTTGAGATTTTGCAACTCATCTTGAACGATTTCTTACAATCCGTTCCATTGTTGTCTTTGCAGAGTGTGATTGATGTGCTGGAGAACTTCTGCTCTCAGACTTATGAGTTGAACGTTTCCTTTTCTGGTGTCAGTTATTACTGGTTGATATCTGATCATTTGAGAGGCCATGCTTCCACGGATATGGAGTCGGTTGCTTTTGAAGCAGAGTCGACTGAGGAGTTGAGAAAGCTCATCAAAGAGACAACATCGCCATATATCCAGGTCCATTCTCTTTGGCTTTACTTGCTTAGAAGTCTGGTTCTCATTTCCAACATTTCGAGAGCTGAAGTCCAGAGTGGTGCTGTACAGACATTCTTCCGTATTGTGGACTCACATGGCTCCTACTTGAATTGGGAGAGATCTTTCACTGTTGTGGTGAAGAATCTGTTGTCCATGGATGTTGAGAAACCATCATCCTCAGACATGGATGAGATGAAGGCATTTGTCGACATCAACTCCATTGTCATCAAGGGCATCACTGACCTGTACTGCCGCTTCTATGCAGGCTCCAAGGAGATTGCTTATTGGAAGGAGTTTTTGAGCTCATTGAACAAGTATGTGTCGTTGGATATTGTTCAGCTCTCACTCGTTGCATACAAATCTCTGAACCAGATTCTTGAACGAATTGTGAACCCAACAAAAGAGCAACTTGACTTGTTCTTCGGTTTTTGCTCTACTCAGACTGTCAAGTACGTTGCCTTGGATACAGATTTGTACCAGGAAATTTTGATTGAGCTGATCAAAATCTTTGAGAAGTTGTTCGGGTTCTCTCCATTCACAAAGCCTCAGCTAGAGCTAACACTTGGTATTTTCAACAGCTTGATACGCTTCCCATTCCTTCCAAAGTTCACATCAGATGTCGAGAGTCCAACCAAGCTCCAGTATGCTGTCTTGAAGGCGCTTTCTCAAATTGAGTTCTCCAGTGGCATTGACATACTTCTCATTCAGATCTCATCGATGGCTCTTATGCCGTTCCAAGTTCGAAGCAGAATCCTCAAGAAGCTGCAAGTTGTCCGCAAGAAGGACGTTCCAACATTCATCTCTGTCAGCAAGGAAGCTCTGTCACTACTCCAGGAGAAGCTGAATGCCATTGATGACTTCAAACCTTTGATTGCTGATGGTACAGTCTTCAAGATTATGAGAAACCTGCACGAAGTGTCCACATTCTCCAGCGATGACGAGGAACAGGATCAGAAAATTCTTGAGGCTGGTGTTTGGATGAAGTCGTTTGAATTGCTCCTCTATGTCGTCTCGAGGGTTGTTCCTCTGCTTGATGTTGAGGTGCAGGGTGAATCCTCGCCTGAGACGGAGGTTTGGTCTCTGATTGTTGCTGCAGCTTCCTCGTCATTACCAGCTAACAACTCTGAGAGGGACGAATCATTCAACACGAAGATATACAAATCATTGAGAGATGTTCTCGTTGAGAACATTGACCAGAAGACCCTCTTGGAAGATGCTGTGAGACAATTTGTTGCTGCTGTTTGGAACTCCTCTAAGCTCTACGAGAACAATGAGCTGGAGAATCATTTATTCCAGGACAGCGAGAGTTTACAAGAGGCCACAAACTTGCTTCTGGGTATCAACATTGAAGACTACTCCACCGCTCCAATCAAGGTCCTTTCCCAGAGAAGTCTGAGACAGCTTTGTCTGAGTGATCTATTCTCCTTTGTCAAACCAAAAACACATGAGAAGCTGCTGTCAATCACACTCCCATACTTGCATTGTCGAGCTGTGATGATCATCAAGAAGTTCACTGGCTCACAGAAGCTCCTGAGCCGTGCTCCAGTCCCAACGGTGCAACAGGATGAACTCCAATTGTTCCTGAGAGAACTTCACAGACTATTGACGGAGATTGACGGGTCAACTTCAGGTGCTTACCAATCACTGTTCAGCATCTTCCCGTTGATACTGGACAATCACCAGTACATTGGCCATCTGAGAAACTCCCAGGGATTATTGACTGGTATCACAGCAGAGTTCTACAAGATTTCGAGCAAATAAATGAGTATGTACGTTAGCATGTTAATGATGCTTTGCCTGTAAAATAAAAACAATAAATCATAAGAGTGTATGCATGGATGTGGGGTATCAACAATCAATCTTCATCAACAACAATGTATGGAGTACTCTGTGATGGGTTCCATGTGTTACGTGGGACTTCCAAAGCTCCATCAGATTCAGCAACCTGTCTCTCCCTCTCGAACTCCTTCCATCTTCTCATCTTGATCATAGAGTGATCAAACTCACCCTCTGCCTCATCGTGACCCTTATCACCACCTGCAATTGTTCTGGTCTCACCCCAACTGAAATCGTCAAACTTCCAGTAGGCATATGCTGGCAACACAAAGTTCCAAATTGGAAGAGCCATGATGTAGATCATCATCCAAACCAAGTAGGACCAACGAGAAGCTGTTACCACAATGATCAAGCCGGGGAGACCCAAAATAATAGCCAAGAGAACAAGAGACATCACAGGTGTAGGTTTGGAGACAATTGCAACAATGATGACGTAGATGGTGAAAGAAATGGCAGCTGGCAAGACCAAAGTACCGACCAACTCAATACCAATAACAAACTGCATGGAGAAACAGAAGGTACCACACAAATCTTTAACAAGAACCAACTCCATCAAGTTGTGAACAGTAGAGTTGATCCAACGTCTTCTCTGAGAAAGCAAAACCTTGAACTTATCTGGGACAATGGTCTTACAAACAGCCTTTGGAACAAAGATCTGTTTTCTCTTCGGGAAGGTTCTCAACATCAACGTGGAAAGGAAACGATCCTCACCCAACAACAACAAGTTCTTCTTGTGCAATGTGTCAACAACATTATCGGAATATCTCTCAACGATGTCTGGATTTGCCAAGATAGGAACCCAGTATCCATCAGATGACTTTGGAGCCTTAATTCTGTACATACAGAAACATCCAGGCAAACAAGTGACACCACCGAAGACAGACTCAAATGCCTTAGCCTGGTGATGGGAGATGAAGTACTCAAAGACTTGGATGGCAGTAACCCATGACTGACGCTTGTTGGCAATCTTGGTTTCACCACAGAGACCCATGATAGATGGATCCTTGACCATAGAACCAATCATGTGAGTCAAGGAGTCTGGGTAGACCTTAGTGTCAGCGTCAACCATGAGGACAATCTCATACATATCAGCGAGCAACCCTGTTACACGCCAAATACCCAACAAGATCTCATACTCCAACTCTGTCATTCTCTCATCAAATGTAACCTTCTGCAGGAAAGACATCAAGATAATCTGGGAGTCACGCTTACCTCTGTTACCTGGTTTAGCAGAATTGGCCTCATTTGGTGTACCACACTTGGCAATGCAGACAATTGGGACTCTTTGCTGCTTGTCCTCTGGAACAGTGGTGTCGTCGTACTTGTAGAAGCCACAGTAAACCTTGGCCATGTTGTGTCTCTTTGTTCCCTGAGCAACAGCAACGTAGGAATGAGGCTGGACATTGTCTGGGTCAACACAGAAGTCGGTCATCATGGACAAGGCAATGTCTGGAGTAGTCATGTCATTACCGGAACCCTTGATCAAACCATCACAGAGAATAACGATCAATTTGTGCGAGTTTGGGTAATCAGTGGTGGCAATGGAGTCCAAAGTTGTTCTCAAACCAGCCTCATCTTCTGAGTAACAAGTGACTAAAGTCATGGCATGTGCCAATGGGTAGCGGAAAGGCTGATAGTCAACAGGTGGCTGGGCAACGACACTTGGATGAATGATATCAGGATCCAATGTGGTGATCTCGGCCATAGCTGCCAGATTGGAGACAGATGGGTTTCTGGAATTAAATGGAGACAAGAAGTTCGTGGAGTTTGACAAGTATCTGTTGTGTGACTTGGTTGGCTCAGCGTTCATCTGCTTAGCAGCCTGGATGGCCATGGTTGTCATCTCGTTACCGTTGGAGTCGTAGCTTGGAGAAACAGTGTAGTTGAACTTATCCAATTCATTCTGACTTCTGCTGGTTCTGAGCATATCGAATCTTGAGGCACGTTTCTCCAAAGGATCCTTGATTGGTCCTAATGAGTAGGTGTTCTCAGCCCAGTTCTCTCTTTCGTTGTCTCTCTTGGTCATCTCCTTGGCATCAACAACATCAGCACCTTGAGTAGGAGCAACAAACCACTTGAAGTAACAGGCAAGGATAAACTTGGCAATCACAACGGACAAAATGAAGACAAGAGACACGTACAACACGACCTGGGATGCGATACAACCAACAGTGTCAGAGTCGATGACACCAACCTTGACAATCTCTGAAAGACACTTGGCGGCCTTCTTATCACCACTGTTTGCAAGAAGAAGAGAGATGTCGTATCCCTTCATGCTGGAAGCCTTCAACTCATCAAAGATGGCTGGGTAGTCAACATCGGATGTCTGAATCCAATCCAAGAGGTCCAAATCAAGAACATTACCGTTGTAGACAACCAAGTTTCTTGAATTGTTTTTGATGTCATCCCATGTGAAGAAGACATCACCAACACTCTCCAAGCCGTAATAGGCATCTCTGGCGTATGTTGAAGTGTGACATGCCCAGCCATCGTAGTAACTAGAGACAGTGAAGTTTGGAGAACTGGAGCCGTCTTGGTTGACAAGCTTGCAAGGCATGTACCAAGCGAGGTTGTCATTATCGAAAGGAATAGAGCAGTTGGACTTTGGGGTGATTAGACCTTTGCAGTTTCCGTTGACGTTCTGGAACAAGAAAGAGGCATCCATTCCACCGGCATTGATTGGTGGGTACAAGATATTGGCACCAGCTTCAATTCCAGCAGCTTCTGGGTGGGATGATCTGGTCAAATCATAAGACTTTCCGTTGATGATCAAATATCCTGTGTTGATTGTATTCGTTCTCATTCTCATTGGGGTGTTGCTGCAGACCGTCTTGGTGAAACCGAAGGTCAAATATGCAATGAACGTACCCAAGTACAAGATGACAGAAAGCAAAGCAATCTTCTCTCTCCAAGCCATTTGTCTCTCCTTCTTTGGCATTCCAAACAGTTTGAGCAGTGATCCTGGAGCCCAAAATGTGATGATGTAGCAGTAGACCTTCCATGCCGAGAGACCAGACTCCTGTTGTGATGGAGATGTCTTCTTGGTGTTTCTCAATGGCCCATACCCCTTCGTGGCCCCTGTGCTGTTCAACAATGGATTATTCTGTTCATCATTCAGTCCATAAATCGTACGCCCCTTTGGCTGCTCGTCGCTGTCGCCATTACTGGAGAATTCCTCGAGTTGGATGCCCTCATCGCCATTCAGATCTTGGGAGTATCTCAGTTGTGAGCCTCTTGAGAGCCTGCTGTTTGTGCGATCAAGTGTGACTGGATCAACTCCTGTGGATGACGGATTGACATTGATGTGGTCCGAGTGCTGTGCAGCCGCCTGGGCGTAGTAGTAGTGAGGATTCTCCGGGTTGTTCAAGTCGTTTCGCTCAGGCCTCACGAGTGATCTCTTTCTCTCAACACCGGCAGACGAGGACCCAAGAAGAGCCTCGTCGTCAAATGTCTCGTACTTCTTAGAGTTGCTCCGCTTGATGGACCCGCTTCTGGTGAACATGGCTCAAAAGGGGCTGTGGTGAGAAGCCTTGTTGGTTGCAAGACGTTACGCGCCTCTTCGGATCTGGGATCTGTAGGAACCAGTGGGCGGCAAGCACAAAGAGGCTGTCTGGGGGCTTTTTGAGAAGGCAGAAAGGTGGTGATGCCCTGGAAGTGACCCTGGCTCTGTTTTGGACGAGTTATACTCCTGGATCAGAGGTAAATAAGGTGATGAAACGAATTTGTGTTTGCCGCCCTCATGGGCCTTGGTAAAAAAAAAAACGTAAACAAAACGCGGAATTGTTCTTCGAAGGAGTGGCTGTTTCAGGGCATGTCACTGCAAATGTTGGCTTCAAGCTGGGGGAAACACAGAATTAGGCTTCTCATTGTCCATATAGATCCACTCAATCAAACTAAACGGATTCAGAGGCTCTTAAGAACCCCATACCGGCCATAACTCCGCCTCTTCGCTAGCCGATCACACGGAGAGTCGCGTAAAGTGGTGTCCGGAAGTTTTCCCCTTTGGATAAATTACGCGTCGTGTCACGTGCCGGACGTCATCGGTTACCAGAACAAGGGACGCGCTGCCTGAATAGATTCAGGGTTTGAGAGAGGTTACTTGGACCTTTCAGTGCCATCTCTTGCTCTTGGTACACCATCCAAAGCACTAACACATACTCACGCCCGTTGTTCTAATTGAAACCCCATACAGCCGTCAATGTGCTATTTTTAGTGCCTGAGCTGGCTCCGCCTGCTTCAACAATACAGAAATAGCCTACGCTCACTGCCTCACCACCGCTAAAAGGATCAATTCAGAGAAAATAACGTGTGATGTGTCGTATATATATAGGCATCATGAAGTGAAAATCGTAAGCATAATAAAGGTGGATGATGACGGGTCATTGCGAATTGTGAGTGCAGGGATGTAGTTGTGGGGGTCATGAACATCAAGGGCCAGTAGATGGAAGCTCAGCCTTCAACTTTGACAGTAGGGATGATTTCCTTCTGTTTGAGTTCTTCTCGTTTCTTCTTCTCTTGGCGAACCTTCTCGATTTCGTTCAACTCATCCTCGGTGATCAAGTGGTGTTTGTGTGTTTGTGGTGGGTTTGCAATCTCATCGTGTTCATCAACAAGACAGACTTCAATAGACTGGAACCATTCGTCATTGGCAACATCATCCATGGTTGCACGCTGCTCTGGGTTCAGCTCAAGCATCTTGCCAATCAATGGTCTTGATGCGTGTGGTAAGAGTCGGAGCAATCTGTATGGGCCCTTCGAGCGCGACTTGTGTTCTGGGTTCTCTGGGTTTGGTTCAGGCTTCATTGAGAAGAGTTTGAAAGAGTTGTCTGTCTGCTTAGGTGCCTTCCATGGGAATCTTCTTAATGTCATACAGCAGAACATGATAGCAATGGACCAGACATCCACTGGGCGTGGGTCGTAGTACTTCTCCACCAACACCTCTGGTGCCAAGTATGGATCTGATCCAACGACACCCTTGGCCTTGACGATCTCGTTCTCGTATGGGTACTTGAACACCACTGCTGATCCAAAGTCAATGAGCTTGATGATACCATTGGACATGACAACACAGTTATCCAACTTCAAATCACGATGAGCAAGACCCATGTTGTGCAAGTACATGCAACCATTAACAATCTGCTTGAAGCAACAATAGATTTCGTGTTTGGTCATCAGTCCGCTCATGACAATGGTGAAGAAATCGTATGGTGCGAACTCCATCACCACGAGGAAGTTGAGTCCCTCCTGGAGCATATCCAGAGTCTCGATAACGTTCTGGTGGTGAAGAGTGGATCCGATGCAGAACTCACTTGTAACCTTCTTGGAGTAGTCAGCCTCTGTTTCACGCTCATTTTTGGCTCTGAACTTCTTCACAGCATATAGCTTGCCATCACTTCTCTTGACAACGCTCACGGAGCCACCAGCACCTTCTCCGAGGATCTTTCCTGGAATTCCATACTTCTCAATCAGTTCCGAGGCGTTATCCGTGCCGAAGAGGAGCTTGGAGTTTCCGGTGCTCTGGCCCGACTGTGATGGCGAGAGTTGGTTGATGAACTTGCTTATCGAACTCTTAGGCTTGGCCTGTGGTAATTGCGGTTGTTGAGGTTTGCCGTGCTTGTCGGTGGTGGTGTGGTGGTGGTGTTCCGCGGGCTTCTGTGCAATCTTCTTGAAGAAACGCTTCAGCTTGAGAGGCTTCTTCTTGTGGTCAGAGTGCATGCCATCATTGGATATCTGTGGGCTGGGGTTAACCATCGTTGGGGAACGTGAGCTGGGTTTGGAAGAGAAGATAGAGCTCTTTGAGGTGTTGGGGGTAAGCCTGTTGGCGTCCTTTTCCTTGTCCTTCTTGTCCTTGCCCAGCATCTTCAGCTTATTCTTGGTGCTGTGGAACAGTGACTTGGAGTGTGATTCCTGTGACTGGACGGAGGCGAGCGACACGGAAGAGGGCGACTTGTGTGGGTTTACCCTGGCGTTGATGTTGTTGGCCGTGGCACCCGTCGAGTGCTGTGAGCCACGCGAGTTGGTGTTGCCGATGCGCAGAGGCGCGATGTCCAGGTGGTCAGAGATGGCGTCAGGCATTTCGGTGCTGGTGCTTCTGCTGCTTCTGCTGCTGGAGTTGCTGCCGTTGCTGGCGGTGAAGACTGGCCCTTTGTTGCCTGTTGCTGGGCCTGGACGGCTCGCTCTGATTCATCTTCGAAAGGGGCCGTCTTCGCGCGGGCTTATGTCAGCGCTGATTATGTAATCACCGCTCGGCCGGGCAACTTATTCACTCCGGCCGGCAGCGTGTGGGGTCTGGAGCTGGGGGTAACCTTCTCTCCTTGACTAGGTGATATCAATAATGAACAACCAAAATCAATTAAAAACAGAAGTATAAAAAGTATGGTGATTAGCCAGAAATAGAATAAAGAAAGACGGATGCAAAGGGGACGAGTTCAGGTCTGCTTGCACTCAGGAGGCTGCTTGCCCTTAACAGCAGACTGATCCTCATCATCTTCCTCGTCATCTTCCTCATCATCCTCATCATCATCATCATCTTCGTCGTCGTCGTCGTCATCCTCGTCTTCTTCGCCCTCGTCGAATCCGTAGTCGTCTCCTTCAAACTCATCGCCCTCCAGCTCAACAGCAGTTCCAGTGAACCAGTCAATAGCTCTTGGAATGAGCTTGTCCTTGATCTCTTCACCAAGCTGGTAGTCCAAAGCCAATCTGTTCTCCAACTCCTCCTCATCTTCCTCATCTTCCACCTCCTCGTCAGCTGGTGCCTTTGGTGGATCAAAGAAGTTGAAGAAGGATTCCACTGGGGTGGCCTTCTCAATAGTTCTGGTCTGCTGTGTCTGTTTGTTTCTCTGTTTTCTTCTCTCAATAGAAAGAGTCACGTTCTGCTTAGCAGAAACCCACTCAATGGAATCACCCTCGGCATGGTCGTAGATGAAGTCACCAGAGTAACCGAGTTCCTCCTGGTAATAGTATGTCTTGGAGAGTGTGCTGTTCTTGAAAAATGGGTTCTCCTTAAACTGGAAGATGATCTTGAAACCTGGCTGGTCCAAGTACTCCATTCTGACATCTGTGAGATAACTGAGGACTTCGTGGTCTCTCTCTGTGATGGTCTGTGAAACGTAGGTCAAGTTCTCCAAAGCGGTTAGCCAGAAATCTGGAATGCCACTGACATCATCAGCCTCCTCAGTCTCCTCATCTTCCTCCTTTAGCTCCACCAGCTTCTCCTCCTCCTCCTCATCGCCCTCGAGCTCTCTCTCAACCTGCTTACCGGTCTCGATCTCCTCCTCTGTAGGCTCCACAGAGCCGTTGATGATGTCACTTCTGTGGGCGTACAATGGCTGGTACTTCTTCAGGTACTTCTTCTCAAGCTCGATAAGCTCCTTGTGGAACTCTGATTCGAGCTGCATCTGCTCCTTCTGGACGGCCTTGAGGGAGTAGATTCTGTTCTTCACCTTCGGCGAGAGCGAGTCCACGTAGCCGGAGTCTCTGCCGACGAGGGTTCCGAGTTTGCCCTGGATCATGGAGAGGAAAGCCGGGTTGCTGGTGAGGTTTCTCTTGATCTCGGCCTCCTCGTCAATGGTGGAAGGCACCTGCATCAAGGGGTTGCTCTTGAGGTAGGAGTTGGTGACGGAGGCAGGGGTGTTCTGGGGCGTAGGAGCCGCGGCGAGCTGGTTGACTTTCTTTCTGATTGGCTCTGACATTGTGGCTGGCGTGTCAGTGGCAGCAGTTGTAGTGGGATGTTCGTATAGGGGCTTCCACCGTGCTGTCGGGGGGTTTCTGGAGGCGTTTCCGGTGGCGTAGGAGGCGGCTCTTTTGGCTGAGCGACGCGTCTTGTTCGCGCTGGCCAAACTTCAAATTTTGCTTTCGCGCACGGGGCCTGTTGGCAGTTGGGAATTTGGGAATTTGGGAAAGCCGATCAGGGCGGCGGTTCCGGGCTCTGATTGGCCGGTGGTCCTGGCGAGGCGTCTGTGTGGAGACATTGTTTTATTAAGTCCATTGAGCCGAAAATTGGCTTCTTTAATCGCTGTTTACTTGCTCAGCCCGACGCGCCCGGCATCTCCGCGGGCCGCGGCACGTGCAATAAACCCGCACACCACTCTGTGGAGAGTTGGAATTTGCCGCAACGAACTACGAACCTCCTATCCCAAAACAGCTCTCCCGCCAGAACTCCACCAACTCAGTAACACTCACAGACAGCAGCTAACAGCCCCCAGACACCCGTCGCTCCCCATGAAGAAACCCTCCCCCAGTGCCCGAAATGTTCCCTCCCCCCGTCTAACTACAACCCTTCCGCTCATTGCGGCCCTTCCCCGTCTCGCCGCCGCCCTGCCCGTCAAGATGCTGATGGAGCGCAGCGACGACGTCTCCACCGCCTCCCACGAGACGCCTTTGACCCCGGAGCAGTACTGGACCTACCTCTTCATCTCTGGCGCCCTCGTGCTCCTCGGTGGTGTCTTTGCCGGCCTCACACTCGGCCTCATGGGCCAGGACGAGGTGTATCTCAAGGTGATCTCCTCCTCAGGCGACGCGTCCGAGCAGCGCAACGCCAAGAAGGTGCTTCAGCTCATCGACAAGGGCAAGCACTGGGTCCTCGTCACGCTCCTCCTCTCCAACGTGATCACCAACGAGACCCTCCCAATTGTGCTTGACCGCGTCCTCGGCGGCGGCTGGCCCGCCGTCGTCTCCTCCACGGCCGCCATCGTTGTGTTTGGAGAGGTCATTCCACAGTCCGTCTGTGTCCGCTACGGTCTCCAGATTGGTGCCTTCTTCACGCCATTCGTGCTGGGCTTGATGTACGTCATGTACCCTATCGCCTACCCAATCGCCATGTTGCTCGACAGCATTCTCGGTGAGGACCACGGAACCATGTACAAGAAGTCCGGCCTCAAGACCCTTGTTACCTTGCACAGAACCATGGGTGTTGAGAGATTGAATAGCGACGAGGTCACCATCATCTCCGCCGTGCTTGACCTCAAGGAGAAAACTGTCGCTGAAATCATGACTCCAATGAAGAACGTCTACACAATGTCTTCTGACCGCATTCTTGATGAGAAGTGCGTTGAGGAGATTTTCAACTCTGGCTTCTCCAGAATCCCAATCCACTTGCCAGGTGAGCCAACCAACTTCATTGGAATGTTGCTCGTCCGTGTCTTGATCTCCTATGACCCAGAGGATTCCCTCCCGGTCAGCTCGTTCCCATTGGCCACTCTCCCAGAGACCCCACCAGAGACATCGTGTCTTAACATCTTGAACTACTTCCAGGAGGGTAAGTCTCACATGGTTGTTGTCAGTGAGAACCCAGGTGACTCTTCTGGTGCTCTTGGTGTCTTGACCCTGGAAGACGTTATCGAGGAATTGATTGGTGAAGAGATTGTTGATGAGTCTGATGTCTTCATCGACATTGACCGTGCTATCAAGAGAATTGAGCCTGGTCCATTGGCTAAGAGACACTTGACCCAGTACCTGCACTCCTTGTACACCTCAAGTAACCGCAACTCCCTCGATGACTCCCAGAAATCACCAATGTTCCCCCCAGCCCCAGAGATCGAGGGCCAGACATTGCAGTTCAAGCCATCCAACTTGGCCTCCAACCCATTGGCCACGAACAAGAGCTTCGTTACCATCAAGAGACAGCCACAGCCACAGCACCGCATTTCTGACTTGAGATATGACTACGAGGATGATCCACAGGATGACGATGCGGGTGAGACGAACCCATTCTTGGCTCCAAAGGCCGGTGAGGAGACAAGCGTGAACATGTCCACTCGTGGCTTCTCCATCACACAGTCTCCACTATCTCGATCCACATCTCCAAACTACGGCTCGAACCAGAACACGAGAAGACCTTCGAATGGCAAGTCCATGACCCACTTCAAGAAGTTTGTCGTTCCGTCCCAAAGTTCCCGTAACTCGACGGACCTGGCGGAGTACAGCGACGAGAACGCCCTCCTTGATGCCGACAAGAACACGAGCGTCGAGACCATGGAGCAGCACAGCTTCAGAACTGGTGGTATCATCGAGAGTGTCGTCAATGTCGATGGTGTTGAGAAGACCATCATCCAGAGCAGACCGGATAACGAGAACGAAGATGACACAGTCGCTTTGCTCATGAATACTGATACTCGTTCTCGCAGAGGCTCACGTCTCAATTGATTTACACATTTCTGCGGCCTAGCGCTTGCATACCTTTACTTTATATTTGGATGAATTACAATGGTGTTTTGACTTTCTATTCACCGTGAACTAGAGGTAGTTGTAGTTCTGTACAACCAAAAGGGGGGTACCATTACGTAATCGCACCACGCAATTTCGCGAAATTCCTCGACGAACCCACAGCGCCAAAAATGGCCACCACACTCATAAACAAAGCTCGTCTTATCGCAGGTTCTCTGCCTCTTTGCTGACTTCGTGTTTCTTTCAAAAGAACAATCACAAAGACCATCCACAGTCCGCTCCTCCTCCAACAAATTTGAACAATGGTGAGTGCCAATGACGCGTGATTCCGGGATATCCGCTATCGCCTTGCACATTTGCCCCCAGAGCCCAACTAACAGCATTGCGCCAGTCTAGATCCGGTGTTGTCGTCGCAGACGAGTCCCTCAAGGCCTTTAACGACCTCAAGTTGGGCAAGAAGTACAAGTTCATCCTCTACCAGCTCAACGCTGCCAAGACTGAGATTGTCGTCAAGGAGACCTCCACCTCTGACGACTACGACGAGTTCCTCGGCAAGCTCCCAGAGAACGACGCCCTCTACGCCGTGTACGACTTCGAGTACGAGCTCCAGAGTGGTGAGGGTAAGAGATCCAAGATTGTCTTCTTCGCTTGGTCCCCTGACACAGCCCCAATCAAGGCCAAGATGGTCTACGCTTCCTCCAAGGACGCCCTCAGAAGATCCCTCAACGGTGTCTCCACTGACATCCAGGGAACTGACTTCTCCGAGGTCTCCTACGAGACTGTCTTGGAGAGAGTCTCCAGAGGTGCTGGCTCCCACTAAATGCTAGCAAATTCCGCTTGTTGATGAATGTTTTATATGAGTTCCTTTGAATGCGAAGTACTCTATGCCTTGAATTGTATCAGTAGGTGCCATTGGTCTTCATATACATCGTCATATCGTTTTTAAAGGGATTACAAAGTAGTTGGAGGCATATTGTGCCATGAGTTCTCAACCAAATGTTGTTTGACGTCATGCGTGGGTGCCCATGTTTATAACAAAAATCTGGGGACCTATAGTCTCTCATGTAACATGTCTACGGGAGCATGAAGCTCCTTGCATAGGATCTTGAGTGATTTAGACTCGTACGCTTAATTTGAAGCCAAATAGAGTACTATCTATATAATATAAATTATTTCTCACAAAAGTTTTCAAAATGGAGTGACGTTTTGAATATTGACGGGTTGAGTCAGACTCCTGCTTATATTTGAAGACACTTCAGTTGTCTTTTGAAATCAGCACGAGCACGCCCATTAGATTCTTTGAAATATTCTGTGCTAAGAGCTATCTTTAAATTTCTCTTCAGTGCGTATATTGGTGATTTAATGCCATCTCATTGTATGCCAGGTGAGGATAGCGACGGGTTGGTGTACGGATTAAAGCCAAGAACATGATTTCTGTCTCTGTCCCAGCCCGATTCTTTTCCTATAATCACCTATCATCCTTTCGAATGCTAACTTACTGTTTCTGGCTTGGAAACGTCTGTTCGAGGTCTCTGTTCCTACTGTGTGGCTTGCGAGCTCAAATCTTCTGCCCCACAGCAGCTTGTGTGGGGGTGCCTTGATCGCGCATGATTCTCTCTTGACTGGGCTTACACACCACGGAGTTCTAGTAGTAAAATAGAAAGCCAAGCATCTGGCTTAAAATAGCACAATTGCTGGTCAATAAGCTATTTGGGGCTTTTATGACGTAGCAGGGCTCTGAAATCCTCTCATAGGGTGCCCTGTTGGCGGAGACAGAAATTCTGGAGCCAATCCGCTCATGTATCCCATTGAAAAGGGCTCACAGAAAGAAACGTAGCTGCGACAGGAAAGATCAAATACACCGGGAGAGAATCCATTTCCACTCTTTGAATGAACTCTTCGGAGTCTTTTCAATCAACTTGCAACGCGACGACAGAGCCTTTTACGGCACAACCCGCATGATCATCCAATACATACAGTCCATTCACCCCAAGTCATTGCGCCCGGACAAGAAAAATGCTTCACTGGACTACCGGGATCCTTTATTATGGAAGCTGGGCCGGGAGAGCAAGGTCCATGCTGCAGCGAAGGGGTTTCGGCAGTTGAAGTTCTGCTGCGCAGAGTGCATCCAGGGCCACAGATCATCCCAGTGTACCCATATCCACAAGCCACTGTTCTTTGTCAAGGACAGGGGGCAGAAGGTGCAACACCCAAACTGTAATGAGTTGTATCTCTACATTGACCAGACTCAGGTCTTCAGCTTTGACACGAGAACTATGAAGTGCCGCAAGGGCTTGAACACGACGGCCTTGGAGTGCAACCACTCCGGCTCCAGTCCCAACGCCAGCACTTGTGCGAGCTACAGAACCATTGTCATCCACAGCGAGACTCCGTTTCTGAAGATTTGGCATAGGGGACTCCAGAAGGTCATTGATGACGAGCCTGGTGAGTACGAGGCTATCCAGTTCATGGGCGCCAGGGCAGACAGACTGGCTTATAGATACTTCGCCATGAAGGCTGAAGGTAAGTTCCAGGATGAGAGAGAGTTCCAGAGACAGTTTGAAAAAGCTGTTTTTGAAGATGACTCTAAGGCCAGTGGATGGCAGTTTGCCAGTCTCCTCTTTGACAGATACAAGTACAGCGTGGATGGCACGAAGGTTGATATTCAGAAGAAGACTTCGAGCGACTACAAGAAGAAGCTCAAGTATAATGCCACTCACCACTCTCCTCAAGCTGCAAAGTTGAACTTGGAACAGCGTCATATCTTTGACTCGAGTATCCGTGGTCATGAAAGGGACATTGTGGAGAGAAGGATCGTTGATCCTCAGAAAAGAGTGATCGAGCAGGACTCTCAGCCGAAGCAGCCTTTGAAGGCTAAGTCAAAGGCACAATCCTTCTCCCAGAGAGATCAGCCTAAGAATGATGGCGCTACTGGATATGAAGATATTTGTGAAGCAGGTCCAGCTGCTGGATATCTCGAGAACGAGAGATTTAGAAGCAAAGCCCCGCACGCCGCTAAGACGAAGCCCTTCAAGCCTGATTACGGCTCTTTCACTGACGAAGAAGACTCGGACGAAGACTTTGAATTTGAGGATGAAAACCTTCCAGAGCAGCAAGTCGCAGAAAACTACGGTGCCATCGAACATGCCATCCAGCCTGAGCCCCAGTATTTGCCAGACCAGAACTTGAAGTTTGAGGATATTGTTAATGAGTTCAACTTTGAATTACCAGCAGCTCCGTTCCAGGACGGACAGGAGAACATTTTTGCCCAGGGAAGTAACCCCAACGTCATGGTCAGACAGAATGAGCCAGCTGTCAACTTTCCTGTGTTCCAGCCACAAGCTGTAGCACAGGAGCAGCAGGAGGAAGAGGAGCAGGACCCTTATATTATTGCCGATCATTTGCAGGAGTTTTTGGACTTCTTTGAGTATTCAGAGCTTGCACAGCCTCAAAGAGGAGATTCTGGTGATGCGGATCTCTACATGAGAGGTGAGTACGGCTTCAACGGCAACATGTGACTAGTGATACTCCTCCACAACCTTTGATTCTCGTGATTTTAAATAGGGACAGTTTTTGTATAGTGTTTTTAATATTTTTGAGCATATGTTAACCGCCTAAAAGTGTAGAATGGCGTTGATTGGGCGCATAATTGATCATCATCATCATGGTCGTGTTATGTGTCAGTGAAATATCCCAAAGTGGAAATACCCCAATCGGGAAAGTGTCGCGATATTGCGTTATCAGCGACGCCAAAGTCTCCTTTAAACGCTGATAGTTGGCTGACAAATAAGTGTAACTCCTCTACTAATAAAGCAAAGGCTGACCAGGCTCATACTCTGACACACCAGGACACTCAGTGCCCATCAAACTCTTCAAAGCGGCGTTATTGGTGTCTCCAGCGCCTTATCTCTTCTGACTCGGGCCAACCGCTGTTTTGGGCCCCTGTGCCTTCAAACCTCCTTCCACCTCAAAAAACGTGCCTGAATCGTCTTCTTTGGCTCTCCAACACTCCAATAAACACTACACAAACCATCCAGAACAATGTTTCTAAAGAAGGACGCCGTGACAGTGCAGGTGGCCTCTCGTTCCAACTCGGATACGTCCACAGAGTCCGAGATCGAGCCTATCCTGTCGCCCTTTAAGGAGTACTCCACCATCATCAACGAGGAAACACTACAACTGGACCTCGAGGATCTTCCTCAGGGCAGAAACCTCGGGCTCTTCTCCACCATCGTGCTCTTCATCTCCAGAATCATTGGCTCGGGCATCTGGACCACGCCGTCCGCAGTGCTGCTCATGGCTGGAGGCAACCTCACGCTCTTCTTCGCCATGTGGTTAGTGGCAGCCATCGTGGCCTTCGCTGGGCTCTACGTGTACCTGGAACTGGGATCCATCATTCCCAGATCGGGAGGAACGAAGGTCTTTCTCGAGTTCATCTACCAGAGGCCAAAGTTCATGGCGTCCGTCGTGTTCTCCGTCTACTCAGTTGGATTCGGCATGTCTCTCTCCAACGCCATCGTGTTCGGTAAATATGCGCTCTACTCGCTTGGAATCAGCTCAGAGTACATCGAGTCCACGAGGAGTGCGAACATGGTTGGTCTTGCTCTTGTGCTGGTCACAACGGCTGTCCACGGAGCCAGTGTTCACGCCGGTATAGCAGTCCAGAATCTCCTGGGCTTCTTGAAGATGTTGCTGATTGCCATCATGGTGTGCACGAGTATCTACGTCATCTGCTTCCCAGAGAAGCTCACGGGATTGGAGAACAACCTCAAGCTGGAGGACTTCTTCCAGTTCCAGGACTCAACAGTCAGTCTCTCCACAATTTCCGCCGGTCTCCTCCAGTGCTTCTTCACGTTTGGAGGATGGAACTCGGTGCATACTGTCGCCTCTGAGATCCGTGACCCAGTGAGAACCATCAAAATTGCAGGCCCAGTGTCTCTCACTGTTGCATTTGTGAACTACGTGCTTATCAATGTGGCGTACCTTAAAGCTGTCTCCTACGATGAGTTTGTCGAAGCTGGCCCATTGATTGGCTCTTTGTTCTTTGAGAAAGTCCTCGGTTACAGGCTTGGAAGACAGTTTGTGACAGTCTCCATTGCACTATCTGCTGCTTCCAACGTGTTTGTTGTCATCTATGGTATCTCGAGAATGAACCAGGCAGTGTTCAGAGAGGGATACCTTCCGTTCACTAGAATCATGGCTTCCAACTTCAAGCATACGAGTACCCCACTCTATTCATTGCTCGTCTGTTGCTTCATCACTTCTCTATGGCTCATTATCTTACCACCAGAGGGAAGTGCATTCAGCTACATGGTGTCTTTGGAGGGGTACCCAACTCAGATGGCTATCATGTTTGTCGCCATTGGCGTCTTCATCATCAGAAAGAGATATCCTGACAAGAAGGCACCAATCAGGGCCTCATTGTTGGGTACATCATTCATCATTGTCATCTCGCTATACATTCTCATTGCACCTTTCCTTGCTGCCCAGGACAAGACTACAACGTTAGCCGGTCTTCCACCATACCATGTCCTGGCACTCATTTTGCTCTCCATCTACTTCTCTTACTGGCTCATGATGTTTAAGGTTCTTCCATATGTGATGAATTATGAGCTTGTGCAGCAGACCGAGGAGCTTGAAGATGGATTGACGGTGAAGAACTGGGTCAAGGTTTGGCATTAGATCACCACTAGACACACACTCTCTTTATTTATGACATGAACTCAATTTAATCAATAGATCACGATCACGGATTTTTACACAACGCGTAATTGTAGTCAGAGTTTTATTTAACACAAAGAGTGGACTTTTTGAAGTGAGGGACGAGATGGGTATGTAAATGTAACAAGTTGCTTCTTAGAAGCCCAACTGTGCAAAGTTCTTCTGAGCCTCAGCGCTCAACTGTGTCTTCAACTGATTCATGAATGCACCACCAGTCTGCTCGTTCATCTTCTTAACAGTCTCGACGAAGTACACCTTACTCTGCTGCAAGGTCATGTTTGTAGGATCGAATCCCTTTGGAGTGATCGAAGACAAGCGTGAGAAGTTTGAGCCAAAGGAGGAAACCTCATCGAGCTCCAATTCAATCATCTCATCAGCATCAGCGTTCAAGTTACGAATAGACTCGGAGGTGGTGAACTCGGCAATGATCTCCAATGTTGGAATCAACAGCTTCTGGTAATCACCCTGTGTGAACTTGGTAGACTGGATGAGGTGGGACAAACCGACGGTGACGATCTTCTTCTCGCCCAAGTTTCCAATGTTTGGAATGGATGGAACAAAGAACTGCTCAAAGATGGTACCAAAGACACCAGGCTGTACCTGATCGAAGAATTCAATGGCATAATCAGTGGACTTGATGACGGTCAATTTGGAGGTGAAGGAAATGAGTCTCTTGACGTACTTCTCAGTTCTCGAGTTCTGTAATCTCTGCAAGAGCAACACGGCAACGTTCTTGGTGTACACCTGGATCTTGTCATCAGGGAACTTGAGCAAGATTGCCTCGAGCAAGTCAAAGCCGTAGTACTCGTTCAACTTGGAGGAGATCAACTTCTGGAAGACACCAAGCAAGGCGGTGACATCTGCAAAGCCTGAGTAATCAACATTAATGATGGCTTGCAACAAACGAGTCACTGCCGGAATGTTACCCTTGAACTCCCAGACACTTGGAGAGAGCAATGGCTGGATCAACTGTTTGTATGTGTCTGGCAATGGGGTTCCCTGTGGTGCAATCTCAAGCAAGAAGGCCAGGATCTGGAAGACGTATGGGACGAACTCCTGGACATCTTCACCGAGGAGACCGAGGAAGGCAGGAACAATAGTGGTCATGAATCCCTGCCAGTTCTGAGGTGTGCTGTTGAACTTAATGATGACTGAGATGGATTCAAAAGTGTAATGCGAAAACTTTGGGTTGGATGGGTTCTTGGCGATGATGGAAACGATGGAGAGCAAGTTCTTGACAAGCTCCAATGCAATAGATGAGACCGAGTCCTCGGCAATGAAAAGAACCCTCATCAAGGTCTTCATCAAGAACTCATTCTCAGCGAGCTTCTCTGGGGTCGCAGAGAACTTGAGGATCAATTGGAACAAGTTGGTCAATAGATCCTGAACGAAGGACTGGATGTCAGACTTGTTGAACATGAGCTTCTTGGAGTCACCTCTCAACGACAAGATACGCTCAATGGTGATGGATGCATAGGTGTACTGAACGTACTCGGAAGATTGGAGGTGCTTGTTCAAGATTGGGAAAGACTCGAGGAGTTGCTGCTTCGTCAACTGCGATCTGAATGTGTAGATGTACTTGATGGCGTCGACCTTGAGAATTGGATGAATGTTATCGGTCATGAGGTCAGAGACAATGTTGTTGCCAAAGAATTGGACGACATCGAGGAGGATGTTTGGAGATGTGACAGAATTGGATAGCGACGACTTGGAGGCCAATGCTGTGAACAAGTAGATTGCTAGATCCTTGAACTTCCACTGTGATGGATTCTTCGAGTACTCCTGCAAGTAATGTGTGGTGTAAGTCATGACCACCTGTGTGACAAGAGCCTCATTCTTCGACTTAAGCTCTCTGAGGAAGTCAATTGACGCTCTTCTTCTCGTGTCAGAGTCAGAACCCTCCAGATCTCTTCTGATGTATTCAATTGGATCATCTTCAAACAACTCTTCATCTGATTCTCTGACAGTCAAGTTTGGAATGATGATTCTCTCAGTAATCTCCTTCATGGCGGTCTCATTGTTGAACATCTCAGAGTGCTTTGGCAGTCTCGCGACACAAGTGAGGAAGGAGAGAAGCTTAGAGACCAGGATGTCATACTTTGGCTGGAGACCAATGGCTGTGAGCAGATTCCAAACGGATTGGATGAATTGAGGAATCAACGGTTCAAAGACATCCTCGTATCTCGTGGTGTAGAGCTGGATCAACTCGGAAATTGCAGTCTTGACCTTGGACACGGTGTCAATCTCATCATCATCGTCATCAATGAGCACAGGGTTGTTGTAGATCAAGTACTTGTGGATGATTCCCATACCTGCATTCATGTTGTCCTCGAAAAATTCTGGGATATCCTGACAGTTGAGGTCATGGTAGATCTTGACGAGAAGGAGCATGACATCGAACAGGATGAGCAATTGTGCCTTGTTTGAGGCACTCTGCTCAATGAGCGAGTCAACTCGCTGGAGCATGTGAAGGAATGGCTGCTGGAACTTGTCCAAGACGAGCTTGATCTCGAGGAAGAGCGCGTCTGATCTGAACAAAGGTCTCCACCTCTTGAAGATGGAGTGTGCGACTGTGAGGACACCCTTGTTAGTGACCATATCGTCCTCACTGAGTTTGGACACGAGATCATCAATGAGTGTTGGCCAGCGCTCCGGGAAGTCCGAGTCTGCGATGATGGAGATAGCCTCACCGATCTGCACTTGGAGGTTGTTCGGAAGCGAGATCATGAGCGGAATGATCTCTGTTTTGATGGCGTCAACGTCGGCATTAAGGTAGTTTCCATCCTCGTCAACCCAACGGCGTTTGACGAAGTTCTTGAAGAACAGAGCACCGGCCAGACGGGTGGAGATAGGGAGATTCCGGGAGGCCACGACATGGAGCAGAGTGATGGGGAAGCCCTGCTGGGTCTCCTGCGAACGAAGCTGCTGTTCCGCTTGTTTCGCAGTGGCAGGCACAAGCGACTGCTCAAGAACGAAGGCAATGGACTCCAGGTCGGCCATAGTGACGGTATGCGCTGGTGGAGAAGTTCGGGCCGTTGTTCACGGTGCTTTGGGGGCAAAGGTTTGTTTGTTTTGTTTTCGAACGCAGCCGAAGAGAAAGAAAAAAAAAATCGCGGCGGTAGGGGCAACACTGGGGTTATGCTCTAGTGGCTGCTATTTTGAAGGTTATTTGATATCCTATCATCACTGGTAATCAGTTAGTAGTACATTCTGAGGCGAATCAAAAGGCGATCTCTTTAGACGGATGACACGGCCCCATCTTAGTTACTGTTGGCCTACGGAATGAAAAGAGTTGGTGCGAACTGGACAGATCAATTGTTCCTCAAAGCCTTGAGAGTCGCTCTAGGGACAATTCCAACTAGCTCTCACACCAAAGAAATACTATACTTGTCCAAATTTCGCCGTGGTTGGGGCTAGAAAGCGCTTATTGTGGACTAGATAGAAATTCGATTGTGGTGTCTGGATGTTAATCTCGCGAAACAAACGAGTTCGCGGATTTCGCGAAACTTGCTGGAACTGCTCCGACTTTGGCTGCCTTGATTGGAGTGGCCGTGATTTCGAAGTGTCAGGAAGTCCAGAACCGTCCACATTACGTGTAAGCCTCGGAGAACATGTCTGGTACCAACAGGTAAGCTCATTTTGATTACTGCTCACTTATTTTTGCCTTCGATTGAGTGTGTGGTGTGGCAGTTTTGCACCCGTGTCCGCTCCGGGCATGTGCGTGCTATTCCAATCAACTGATAAACCCCATTCAATGCCACTGGGTCTCTTAATCGTGGCGATAAGAAGCTGTACTCACTACATAAGCAGAAACTAACGGATGGCCACAGAGAAGCCGTGTTCCCAACACGTATGACCCTCGGTCTTATGAAGGGTAAGCTCAAAGGTGCCCAGCAAGGCCACTCTCTCTTGAAGAGAAAGTCTGAGGCATTGACCAAGAGATTCAGAGACATCACAAAGCGCATTGACGACGCAAAGCGGAAGATGGGCCGTGTCATGCAGACAGCCGCCTTCTCTCTCGCAGAGGTGACATATGCCACTGGTGACAACATTGGATACCAAGTCCAGGAATCCGTCAAGAATGCTCGTTTCAAAGTCAGAGCACGCCAGGAGAACGTTTCTGGTGTCTACTTGCCACAATTCGAAAAATACATCGACGATACCATCAATGATTTCAAGCTCACCGGTTTGGGCCGTGGAGGTCAGCAGGTGCAGAAGGCCAAACAGGTGTACTCCAAGGCCGTTGAGACACTTGTCGAGTTGGCATCGTTGCAAACAGCATTCATCATCCTCGATGAGGTCATCAAAGTCACAAACAGACGTGTGAACGCAATTGAGCATGTCATCATCCCAAGAACGGAAAACACAATCGCTTACATCATGAGTGAGTTGGATGAGCTGGAGAGAGAGGAGTTTTACAGACTGAAGAAGGTCCAGGAGAAGAAGGACCAGGCTACTCGTGCCCAGGATGCTGCCCAGAAGGCCAAGAAGCTTGCTGATGCTGCTGCTGCGGAAGAGGCTGCTGCTAGCGGCGAGGCCCTAGATCCAGTGCTGGACGAGGCAGACCAGGTTGCTGCGCTCGAGGCGAAGGCGGAGGGTCTGGACCTCACCGCTGAGCAGGAGGATGATGTTATTTTCTGATGGTTTTACCTTTCTTTCAAGTTGTTGTTTACACATATTTTGTATACCAATGCACTTTCACTCATAGAGAACGTTGCGCGTAGGAAGGGAAAGTTCTACGCCGAGTTTCATACTTCTAGTATTAACATGACACATAACAGTTGTAGCTATTCACACCCTGGCGAAACATCTCACTTGAAGTTGAAGTTGGAACGACACAAAGGACAAGTATTCGAACCACTCGACTTGAACCACTTGTACAAACAACCAGCATGGAACTTGTTCTTACAAGTCTGACAAGTCTTCGAAGGCAACGAGTTGTCCTGGTGCAAGATGGAGTAACAAACGGCACACTCCTCGAACCCCTTGAAGTGGAAGCTCACATTCTTCAAGAAGAATTCCAAGGACTCTGAGATCTCACCATTCTGCAACGACACAATTCTCTGACATGCCAACAACCAGGCCTTCCATTGTGTCTCCTTCACACCAACTCTCTGTGGACCTGAGACCTCAACGTTGGACAAAGGATAGTTTGATGGTATCTTGAACACAATCTCCAAGTACTGCTCATCGATGAGGTATGTCGACTTGATCTCGTTTGTGATTCTGTTGATCTTGATGGTCAAGTTCTCATTGTCTTGTGTCAACTGTGGAATTCTCTGCTCAAATGTAGACAACTTGTTCTTGATCAAACTTGGAGAGATGTACTTGGCTGTGAACTGCTCGAGCCTGGCCTTGAATCCACGATCCTTGATGTTGTTGAACCAGTTGGAGGCCAGAGAACCAATGGAGGTCAAGATGGTGTAGTATGTGTGGAAGGAGAGAAGCTTGCACTCCTCAGACAAGTCATTGATGTTGTTGACGAAAGTGTAGTTGATGAAGCTCTCATGGTCCTCATCCAATCTCTGGAGGAACTCCTTGTCATCATTATCAATCACAATCAAAGAGATAAAGTTCAAGAATCTCGTCAACAACTCGTCATTGTCGTTCTGAAGTTGTTGGATGTACATCGTACGCATCTTGAGGGTGATGTTCTCGAAGCATGCCAACACAAGTCTCCAAAGCCACAAGTACTCAATCAAGTTCTCGTCTTCCTCCAATGACCCAGATTTGAGACAGTCATCCACGTTCTGAAGCATGATTTGTGGAATGAGGAATTGGCTCATATCATCACCCTCCTTCGACAACTCAAACTCGACAACCAAATCATCCTGTTTGGTTCTCACCAACCCAATCAAAATGTCCAACAATGGTCTCTTCAAGTCAAAGTTCTTACATCTCATGAATTTCTCTGAGAGCTTCTGTCTGTATGGCTGGAACTTGGTGTAAGGTATGTTCTTGACAAATCTGGTCACCAACTCGTTGTAGACAAGCACCGGTTGATTGACGCTCTCCTCCTTCCCACAGATGTAGAACTCAAGTATTTCATCCTCAATGGACTTCTTGGTAGATTCATCAAGGTCATTAGTCTTGAGCAGTGAGAGATACAACTTCAAGATCCAGTACTTCAACTCCAAGAGGTTCTCGCCTTCATCCATGATAACAAGAGATACTGCCTCCTCAATCACATCCTTTGTGAGTTCTCTGAGCGCATCTGATTTCTCAAATGGCATGTTTGTCCAAACAGTCAGCAAGTGCAACAACTGGACCCTCACAGCACTGAAGCCTGGCTTATAAGCGTCATCAGAACCCAACCACTTGGCCAAGTCATTCACAACCATGTTGAATCTCTGAGCTTGGAACGGCAGCTCGACATAGCCCTCTTCAAAGGACATGAAGTTCAAGAGCACAGTCAACTTTGTGAGTCCCACCGTGATGATCTCAGAAGGACGGAGTCCAATGAGTTCTGACCCAATGAGGTTCTTGACACGCTCAAACTTGGAGTCAGGGAGGAAGGCTGAGAGAGTGGAGATGACGGTACAGAACAACAAAAGCTCCGATGGAGATTTGGAGCGGAGCTCCTGTCTCACGTATTTGTCAATATCAAGCTCGAGGACCTTGGATGGCGAATCAGAGTCAAGCAACCGGTTGAGAACATACTTCCAGAGTCTGCACTGGTAGAAGGCAACAGGCACGTCTGACGAAAGTGACAACGGACCCTTGTATGATTTGTTGATCAAGTCCGTGACGATTCCGGTGTATGTGTATGAATGGAACTCGCGGAGGAGCTGGAACTTTGTGTCGTGAAGGTCCTGGATGTTGGATGGAAGTTCTGGGTGCGTACCATCGTTCAAGAACTCGTAGTCGTCAGCTATTTCGGACATGATGGTGATATACTCAAGACATTTGTCGGAGAGCTCAAGGCCCAACGAGGACAAGAAGACTGCGTATCTGAGAGGGCCAATGAGCGAGTCAAACTGGAATGAGCCGTCCTGAGTTGGGAGTATGTAGATGTTGGTCTCCAATGGGTTACCAATGGACAAGTTGGAGTCGACTGAGTCACCGTATAGAGGAGAAATGTCATCAATGGAGACTGACATCAAGGCTTGTTTGAAAGATGAGTTGGCATTGAGGAATGGTGCGATGGTATCAAGCTGTCCCTGGGTTGGACCGTTCTCAACAATGGACTGCTTCAAAGATTGGAAGTACTTCTCCTTCAAGCCATCATCGGAAAGAAGAAGAGCTTGCACTACCTGATGGAGTTGGGTATTCAATGGCTCTGACCAGAGCAAGTCATCAAGAAGTGTAGTATCAGTGAACAAGTGGCGACAGAGCTCATCATTGGTGCTGTTGTTGTTCAAGAAGTACTCAACAAAGAGAGCCTCCTTGCCCTGCTCCTTTCCCAGCTCATACAATGACACGACCGAATCCTGGTTCATGAGATGAGGCTTGAACATGCTGTCATTAGAGAAGTCATAACTCTGTGCCTCCTGATCAAGTGTGCTTCTGAGCTCTTCACTCGAATGCAACAACTCATCCTTATGCCCGAAGGAATCAAGCTTGGACAAGATGGACTTCTTGGAGCCAATGAAGTCAAGCTTGATGACGAAGCTGTCAAAGATGTCGACGAGTAGGTCCTTGTTGTAGAACTCGGACTTTGAGTAGTTCTTGAGGATTTCAATCGGCTTCTCGATGATCAATGGCGTGATAAAAGACGGAAGCTCATCGAGGAATTGCTCAACGTGTGTAGCGTACTCCTTCATGTTGTTCTTGATGACAAAGTCATAGATGGTGAATGCGTGATGAGATGCAAATGTTTTTCCCTCCTCGTCAACTTCAGAACGATCTCTCAAATCGTCAAATGCAGTGTCCAAGACGCTCTCAAGTGGGGTTGTCGTCTTGAGTGCAACCAAGAGGAGAGTGTCAATGTTTCCAGTGTCTTTAACAGACCACACCCTCAACTTTTGGATGATGACTTCTTGCGGAGTGTACTTGACAAGCGGGTCAACCAACTGTTTGGAGACAGGTGCAGTGATTTGAACCACTTCATCGATGATGGAAGAAGAAACGTTCAGCTGGTCAAAGTGAGACAGCACTTCCAAGTACGCAGTGAGCGAGTTGACAATGAATGGGGCACCTGCTCTGAGTTTGGAGTTTTTGGAGACCTCCATGTTGAAGTCGTCATGCAAGATTTTTTCCACGGTGGTGAAGTCTTCGGAAGTGAAGACTGTTGATGCTGATGTGACAAACTCCGAGAGCTTGGTATAGTATGCAGAGTCCGAGTTCAACGAACCAATTTTGAGGAAATCAACAACCTTCTCCTTGTGTGCCTTGTCGTAGAGGAAGAAGTCTGAGTTGATCTTGTTGAGGTTGTTCAAGGTGGAGAGGATGGGCACAACCATGGAGCTGTAGATCACGGCCTTCGTAGTGTTTGTGGGATCAACCTTCTTGACAAATGTGAGAGACTTGAGGAGCCTCTTGGACATGTATTTCCAACCTGTTTTGGTCAAGAGATCAGGCTTTAGATGGATGGTGGCATTGATGAGATGGAGAACGGACTTGTAGATCCTCTGGTTGTTGGTGTTGGAGTTCACGAGGAGGTAATGCCAAAGGTTCTCGTATTCGAAGAATTCCTGGTACTTCTCGGCATTCTTTTCAATCTTCTCAGGGCTCAGCTTGACACCAACCTGGATGAGATGAGAGACCATTGAGATCGTAGCGTTGATGAGTCGGAGGTATTTGAGCTCTGCCTCATCTCTGGGAACGTATCGCTCGTCAGAAAGCGTATCAAACTTCTCCTTGTTGAGTGACTGGTCAGCGAAGTTCAAGATCTCGTTCTGGAAGATGATCCAGAGGTTGTTGACCTTGTTCTGGTCGTTGTTGAACGCTCTGGAGATGTTCTTGACTGTGGCGTTGGAGACGGAGGAGTCGAAGTCGTAGACTCCACTGAGAAGAACTGGGACCGTGTCCTTGAGATACTTGACATAGCTCTTCTTGAGGCAAATGATGAGCTCGGTCTGCAGCTGATGGGCCAACGAGCGAACCGTCTTGGACTCTGAGAGCGAGAGTTTCGGATAGAGCTGGACCCAGGTGATGAGCACGAGGTCGTCCTTCAACTCGGCGGCAGAAGATGGCACGGCGGCAAACTGACAGAGCTCTGCAAGCGCCTTCTCCTTGGTGGTGTCGTCTCTCTTAAGCATGGACCTGAACCAGAGCTTGATGCTGGAGTTGGAGACGATGTTGGGGTCGGGCAGTCCAGTGAGGCAGTTAAGCGACACCTCGAAGCCGGAGTGTCCGAGGCCCTGGACGCCACCCTGGTCCGTTTCCGACGCGGAAAACGGGTTATTGAAGGACATGCGGGTGCTGAAAACGAATCTGCACTTATCCCGAGGTGGAAAGAGGTTGTTTTGTGCGTGGCGGCTGTGCCTGAAGATTGTTGTCGAGCTCATCGTTGACCGAAGTTCCTGCGCGCTTTCGATTTTGTTCCGCGGAAGAGGCGATGGAGTCTCTTCTTTGTTCCCTATCATGAGGCAGAAGCTCGGACTTTATACGCCATAACCACTGAAAAACTGATAAGATACAACGCGATTAACATGACTGAAGCGTGAGATTTCTATATACATCACTTGATATGCAATTTCCCGGTATTTACACGCGCTGTTCCACAGCTGCATCCTTCGAGAGCTGGGCCCTCTGCTCTCTCAACTTCTTGAACTCGCCTCTGGCCTTCTGTCTGAGCTCTTCGAGGAGAGCCTTAGGCGTTTGAAGTGCCACTCTGTCCATGGTCTCATGACTAACAAGCTCGGTGTCCCAGTGGCTGAGATCGCCCTTTCTCCACTCATCCTCCCAGTGGATTGTGGCCTTGCTCTGAACGTGCTCGATTGCGGCTGCGAGGTCTGCCACGGCCTCCTGTGTGTAAACTGGTCTGTATTGGGCGGAATACCAGATGTTTCCGTCCTTGTTTCTCGGTCTGAACTTCATCGCCACGTCCTTGAGCGTGAGATCTCTCATTGATCTGAGTCTGACGAGCGACTCGTAAGCCTCCACGGCTGCGTTGTAGGACTCAAAGTTTGCAACGGCCATGATACGCCAAATGTCTCTTCGCAGTGATGGTCTGCGGTTCTGCCAGTTGGGTCTCTGGAATTGCACCTTGATCTGGTAGTCTGTGAAGGTTGGGAGCTGGGAGTAGAGCACCTGGCCACTCTCGAGGTTTCTGAAAAGGAACACCTGTGGGCCGTACTCATTCTGTGCGAGCCACTTGGCCGGTCTGAATCTGTTGGACATGGCTGGTGGGGTCTGGATGCCTTGTTTCTCTCCAATTAGGCCATCTTCAGCTCCCATAATGGCCGTTGGAGTTGGAGCTCTCGATGATTTTTTCAGAGCGCCGCGCATATCCGTCACGCCGCGTTTATGCTGTTATGCCCTTATGCCCAACGCCCACGAAAAGTTGTTCAGCTCCATCATGAAGAGAAGAGCCCGAGAGAAGAGCCCAGATCAGCAGAGGTCCAGCAGCCACCACACACACACAACGATGCTCAGGTCTCTCCTCCCGCACAACAGCAGGCTCATGTGGCCTCGCCAGCCAGCGGGACTCTCCCTGCTGAGATCCATGGCCACCTCGCCAGAAGCGGCCGAGGAGCCAAAGACACAGCTTCTCTCTAGAGCCAACCTCCTCACGATCCCTCCTCGTGACTCAGACCTCACAGCACTCGAGAAGCAGGACGAGATCATCAAGCGTCGTCGGAAGCTCGCCAAAACCGTCACAGAGATCAAGAAGTTCAAGCCCCGCTCCCCCGGCCAGAGATGGTTCAGAGCCCCAGTGTACTCATACCTGTGGAAGGGTGTTCCATATAAGCCACTCACAGCTGCCATCAGAAGCACCGGTGGTCGTAACAACTCTGGTCACATCACAGTCAGATTCAGAGGTGGTGGTGTGAAGCGTCGTGCGAGACTTGTGGACTTCAAGAGACTCGAGGCTGGAAAGCAGCGTGTGCTCAGAATCGAGTACGATCCAACGAGAACGGCACACATTGCCCTTGTGAAGAACGTGGAGACGAAGAAGATTTCATACATCATCGCCTGTGATGGCCTCAGAGCTGGAGACGTGATTGAGTCCTACAGACAGGGAATCCCAGCTGATCTGATGGAGGAGATGGGTGGAAAGATCGACCCGGCCATTCTCAGTGCCAGAACCAACCAGAAGGGAAACTGTCTTCCTCTCCGCATGATTCCAATTGGTGCTATTGTTCACGCTATTGGTGTTGCTCGTGATGGTCCAGCAAAGTTCTGCAGAAGTGCCGGAACATATGGTCGTCTGATGCAGAAGATCCCTGAGAAGAAGAGAGCCATTGTCAAGTTGCAAAGTGGTGAGCACCGTTACGTCCACATTGATGCCTGTGCTACACTTGGAATTGTTTCAAACATTGACCACCAGCACGCCAAGTGGGGTAAGGCTGGTCGTGCCCGTTACAGAGGATTCAGACCTTCGGTGCGTGGTGTCGCCATGAACAAGTGTGACCATCCACACGGTGGTGGTCGTGGTAAGTCCAAATCCAACAAGTTGTCCATGTCTCCATGGGGTACTTTGGCTAAGGGCTACAAGACCAGAAGAGGCAAGCACGTGAACACGATGAAGGTGAGAGATAGACCAAGAGGTAAGGCTGGTAAGGGCATGAGAGGTTGATGTATATATCTCTTGCTGCTACAGGAAACGATAACAATGTACATATCAGAAAGGGGTCGTGTCAATTCGTAAAAACGGGGTCATTATAAGGCATCAATGTCAAGTGATTGTGATTCAAACGGAACAACTGCGTTTTGGTACACATTTGTACGATACACGCTGTCAAGAATGATGCTCAGTGGGTCCTGATCTGGGTCAAATACCTCAATGTTATCGATCAGGAGAACCCCAAAGGCATGAAAATTCAGAAACGGTACAAATCCTGCAAACAATTCATAGAACTGGCTTTTTGAGAGCCATTTAAGTGAGGGGCGCTTGAGAAGCATGATGGAGTTGGTCGTGTTCTGCGTAATTCTGCACCTCTCCTCGACCTCGAATCGTGTGATTGCTTCTCTGGAGATAATGGCTGCACAATAGTTGTTTGAGTCCGAGACTGAACACAGCAATTCTCCACGTTCTGTTAACTTGAAGTATCTCAAGAGCTTGACAAGGCACTCCTTTCCTCCAAAGTTGTGGACAATCAGCCCGGGATTGTAGTTGATTGCCATAGTGTCTGCAATCCACGGTGCCAGAACATCCTTCTCTATGAGCCGCTGCTCCCTCACTCTTAGCGGCATGATGCAGTGACTCCTCTGTTGCCGTTGAAAGTGGAGATAAATTGCCATATCATTGCCATTGAGCCCGCGTTCGGCCAGAGATCCGAGCCCCTCGGAAGTACCCAAACGGGAAATTATTCCGCTTTCGGCGGTTTCTCAGCAGCCCAATCAGATCGCTGGAACGCGAAAAACGCGAATTCTGCTCGGGAAGCAAAATCGTCAAAAGGACACCCTTCGTCCCCAACACACCGTCAAGTGCCCAATTGCCCGCCCAATTGATCCCCAAAATGTCCGCCAGACTCGTGTTCAAGCGCACCTTGGCCTCTGCCGCCGCCGTCAAGCCTCCTGTCCAGCTCTTCGGCCTCGACGGTACCTACGCCACTGCCCTCTACACCGCCGCAGCCAAGGCCTCCTCCGTCGACGCCGCCTCCAAGTCGCTCGAGTCCCTCAAGGCCTCCATCGCCAAGGACAACAAGCTCGGTGCCCTCCTCTCCAACCCAGCCCTCACCTCCCAGGACAGATCTGCCGTCGTCGCTGCCCTCGCTAAGCAGGTGCCATCCATCGACTCCTCTGTCTCCAACTTCCTCAAGGTGTTGGGTGAGAACAACAGACTCGACCTCCTCGAGTCCATCTTCGCCCAGTTCAAGATCCTCACCGATGCCCACAACGGTGTTGTCGAGGCCGTCGTGACCTCCGTCTCCCCATTGGACTCCAAGATCCTCAAGAAGATTGAGTCTGCCGTGGCCAAGTCCCAGTTTGTCGGCTCTGGCAAGACCCTCAGATTGACCAACAAGACCAACCCAGACATCCAGGGTGGTTTGATCGTTGAGGTCGGTGACAGAACCGTCGACTTGTCCATCGCTTCCAAGATTGCCAAGTTGAACCAGGTTTTGAAGGAGGCCATCTAAGTTCGTTCCATATTCTACCCCACTTGATCTATCTTTCACCCACAACGACCCCACACAAACTATACAAACTACAACTGAGCATGGCCTGATCCCGCGAAGGGGGCCCACTGGTGTGCTCCTGGACTCGTCAGAGATGCTGAATAATGGTGTTTATGAAATAAAAATTCAACAATTTGTTAGAGATTTCGGACTTGTTATAGAGCAGATCACCGGCGGGAGGCCGTCAACGCAACGTTTCGAGAGCTGACATGGAAATCAAAGACAACATCCAGACGAGGCTCAAAACCTGTCAGATAATTGACCCGGTCTTGGAACACAATTGATTCGAGTGCCTGTGATTGTGGGCCCTTGATGCATCTCCACTCTTCCCATGGCAGGTCCGACCCTTCGGTTTCATACTTTCCCCTCACTTCCTCCTCGCTCAATGCCCTCAGGTCTTGTTCTGAACATCTCCTTAATGCCCTCAGTAGCTTCGGGTCATTAATAGTGAGCAGCCTTGTGATCTTGTGGAAACAACAGGGAACAATGCAGACGGCAGTCAATTCCAGGGGTAGTTGATTCTTCTGGAACACCTCAAGAACCTCTGAAGGCAGGTCGCCACAAACATCCAATCCAATGATTACGGCCTTTGGCTTTTGGCCGTTGACTTTCTGATGGCTCTTGATAAATGTTTCAACTTTAACAGTATCCAATTCCTCCAGTCTCGTGATGTATAACGCGTCTTGCCTCTTCTCGTAGATGCGATCAAGCCTCATTGCGGAGTTTCGCCGAGTTTGCTCCTTCTCAACGCCAATGACGTGGGTGTTGCATTTCAGCGAAGCCATTCTGGACAAATAGGAGGACCCAGATCCAATGTCAATGATAAATTCCGCATTGTGCCGCGTTATAAGTGCGGAGATGTGGGGGACAAGCTGTGAGAGTTCATGGGCCTTCCGTTGTGAGAGTGGCGTGAGGATTTGGGAATATCTGGGTATTGTGAGAGTCAGCTTGTCAATTTGTGGAGCGGAATGGGCCTTCAGGACATTTTGAATATCTTTGCTATGTAAACTCATGTATGTAACGTTGAGTGAATGACTTTTGCCCACTGCGACTGATGACCGCAGTTTCTTGAGGCCTCTATTCAACTATGCGTCCCCTACCAATTTTAACACCCGGACATCTCTCTAACAAACTCTTCTCTTCTCGTCTCTTTGAAGTTTGGTTTACTATTCCAGACAGCAGAACTGCTTTCCATCCACTCGAAGAGCCCACCATGGATCTCATCTATGGAAACAAGAACACGAACTCAAGTCAGATTAAAAAACAAGGGAGTACAGGTCTTCCAACGCTTCCACCTCTTCCTGCTGGGCTCGGGTCTTTGCCTATTCATCTCCCCAACCAGAAGGCCCCTGAGCCTGCAAAAGAAGCCGTCGAGGCTCCAGCGCCTGAGAAAGACACAGTGGTGCCCATCCCTGGAACAGACATTGTCCTCGAAACACAGGCAGATATCGATGACTGGATCCGAAAGCGTAAGGAGAACTGGATGAAGAAGATCTCGAACAAGAGGGAACAGGAGGAGGAACCCAAAGAGGAGCCAACGAGGAAAGAAGAGCATCCGAATAAGAGAAGAGACACGAGACAACGTCCTACTGAGAGGAACACGAACAACCAGAGAGGAAGGGCAAACCAGAGGGCTACAGACCCGAGAACCAACCCCAACAAGCCCAGAACGAAGGCCAAGTTCAACCTCAACAACGCTCTCATCCAGCGAGAACTATCCCAGGAAAACACAAAGATTCTAGAAGTTATCAAGGATTTGTTTAGCTGTGGAGCCATTACGAAACCATAACGAATTGATGTTCACGTATTAATTAATCCTCTCACTGTAGTACTGAGCTAGCCAGCCTCCCCGTTGCTCCGTTCGGGAAAAAAGACATGAGTGCGGGGCCATTTCATCTCTTTGCCACCCACCATCAACACCATAAAAACACAAAAACCCACTCAATCTCAGCATGAAACTCTCACTCGTTCTTGCTGCTTTGGCTCTCGAGGCCAATGCCTTCCACGTGCTCGACGCCCTCGAGTCTCTCCACTCGATTCTGCCCTCCTTCGGCACTGCGGACCGTCTTATCGTCACCTCTGAGAATGAGGCCCCACTCACAGTCTCTGAGACCGAGAAGATGAGACTGAGAGCCCGTGGAGTCAAGTTCTTCGATATCACCAAGCACAAGTCCTGGTGGTTCTCTAAGGAGACTCAGGAGACCGTCGTGCCAAAGTACAACTATCCGACCTCCGTCTCCCACTCCGAGGAAGTCGAGGCTCTTATCGGCGAGATTGACAAGGAAAACTTGCACGACAACCTTGCCAAGTTCTCGAGTTTCTTCTCTCGCTACTACAAGTCCGATACTGGAAGAGAAAGTGCCACGTGGCTGATGGGAAAGCTCAGAGACATGATCACACAGAGAAACAAGACCGAGAACTCGCCACCGGTGAGCATGTACTCTTTTGACCACGAATGGACCCAGTTTTCCCTCATCTTGTCCATCAAGGGCTCTAAGACCCCAGACGACATTGTTGTTGTCGGATGTCATCAGGACTCGACGAACTTGCTCTTTCCAACGTTGATGAAGGCCCCGGGTGCAGATGATGACGGTTCGGGTGTCACTACAAATCTCGAGGCCTTGAGAATCCTGCTCAACTCTGGATGGGCCCCAGAGAACACTGTTGAGTTCCACTTCTACTCTGCTGAAGAGGGTGGTCTCCTTGGCTCCTTGGACATTTTCAACGAGTACAAGAAGCGTGGCAAGAAGGTGGTTGCAATGCTCCAGCAGGACATGACTGGCTTCATCCAGAAGACCCTCGACAACGGCATCGAGGAGCATGTCGGTGTCATTGGTGACAATGTCAACCCTGAGCTCACCGAGTTTGTCAAGCTCATCGTGGACTCATACTTGGCCATCCCATGGAGAGAGACCTCCTGTGGCTACGCTTGCTCTGACCACGCCAGTGCGTTGAAGAATGGATACCCTTCCAGTTTCATCATCGAGAGTGAGTTCAAGTACACATCGCCATACATCCACTCGACAAGTGATACCCTTGACAGACTCAGTTTCGACCACATTGCAGAGTTTACCAAGCTCGTGCTCGGATATGCCGTCGAGTTGGGCGCTCATAAGTTTGCCGTTGTCGAGTAAAATCGTGTCTGGAACATGAGACTACAAGCAAAGATTACCATAATACAGTATGATAATATGAATAGCATTAACATGACTAAATGACTAGGATCGAATGTATTGTACGAAGAGGCTAGACCGTGATCCCAGTTGTTTGTCCACGCACCTCGCTTATGTGTCGCTGCCCGAGTGTGGGGTACCAGATGATCCACGCCCCCTCTCCAGCAACAAAAGCAGCCAACTTGAGGGCAGAGAACAAGAGCAGCATCATCGGCAAGTTGCAACTACTACACGTGAGTCAACAATATGACTAAAAAAAAAGGGGCATCCGAAGTCAGATGACCCGCATTAAAGAGAAACTAAACAGACAACACCGACGTAGTGGAACAATCAGTCAACAAGCAGCACAGCATCAGGTACTCGGGCAACTGCATGCCCAGATATTCAGCAGCAGCTGTACAACAAACATCAACCAAAGTTCACCAAGTATCAGTAGCGGTATCTCCATCATAGTTAAAAGGAAAACAAGCAAAGAATTACAAGGTCAGCGAGGCAAGAGCCGGGCATCAGAGGACCACCTTACAACAAAGCTGGGATCAAGGCGAGAAGAGCCAATGGAGCGTAAGCAGCAGCTCCGTTCTCGTCGTTGACAACAGCAACGGTGGTGGAGGCCTCAGCAGAAGCAGCACCAGTAGACTCAGCAGCAGTGGTCTCGGCAGCAGAGGAGCCAGCAGCAGTGGACTCGGCAGCAGAGGTCTCCTCACCGCCAGAGGACTCGAAGAGAGAGGCCAAACGGGAAGAGTACCATGGGAGACCAGTGATGTAGGAGGTGACCTGGTTCATGTCAACCTGGTCGAACAAGGTGGTGACAGAGTCGTCGGTGTAGGTGGCACCCTGCTGAGCCAAAGAGAGCAAAGCAGAAGGTGGGGCGTTACCGGAGGACACCTGGTTCAAGTAGTCGTTGAAGTGGCCCTTGATGTCAGCAAGGATACCGAGGAGCTCGGAGCTCTTGTCAGCAGCGACGAATGGGATAGCAGCGAGAGCAAAGTAAACAGCCTTCATTGTTGATAACGAGTGTGCGTGTGGGATTGAAGCGGCAGAGGAGGAGGAAAGGCGGCGGGAAGGCGTGTAATTTATAGGCAAGGGAAGGCAGCCATTGACTGCCACACACGATCAACAATGTGGGGTTCGGAATGGGTACTATGGCACCAAATGAGGGCAAAACAAGGTTTTGCGTTTGGTGTTTGCTGATGTGCACTTGCCATAATGAGGACAGGAGCTGTACGCGGGATCCATCTTTGGCGGGGAAGACCCGGCTGCAGCGGCCATTGCGCGTGTAATTCTTTGTTAGAGACTCAAAGGAGGAGAGATTCGCCTTCTAATAGAAGACTTTTACAACCTAGTCTCTGAGCTAGGACCTAATCGCCACTCGTTGGGCCATGAAGCGGCTCTTGGGCTCCATGGCCTCATGGCCTTATGGCCCCCGCTTATTTGCGGCAGACACTGTATGCTGCACCGAGCACCCGAGCACCGAGCGAAGGTTTACAGCACATATTCTGAGAAAAAAACTCTGGAATCACCTTGATGCCTAATTAGGGTTGCTTCACGTTCCAATTAGGAAACCGGGGAGCAATGTGGCGGAAACTCTATGGCGCAACGTGCAAACGAGCAGTCTCCCAACGGGCTGCGGCATGAGTCGGTGTTCCCCATTTCCTCTCGCACTCAATACTCAATTAAACCAATAGCTTCAGATTCCCCACACTTTGTGCTATTATTGGCCAATTCTTACCCGTAACAGCCCGAGTTTGTGGCTCCCGCTAGAGATGCCCATGTGGCCCGTAACAATTTTCGCGAACAGCGAACGCGCTCTTTTCGCGGGGTGTTGATCGTTTGATGTTTGCCCCTTTGTCTCTCCAATTGCAGTGTTACTACACAGGAAAAGTCCCTGTAATTGTCGAGAAAAATGCTCTCCCAGACAGAAGCTTTCTTCGCACACCACCTGGGCCACTGGAAGCTCTTCGAGGACCACATGGCCCACCCGGTCTCGCGCAGAATCACAACCATCGCGCTGGTGGGGCTCATCATCGTCCTCACCTACAAAATCCTCTTCCAGATCGGCGTATGGTTCGGGCTGTGGGATGTTCCCGGGAAGGAGTACTTTGTCGATACTCCGGTGCACTGTGCTCACGTCTACATTGAGCTGAATGTCACTGTTGACGGTGAGAAACAGCTGAAGAAGCCTCTCAAGTACCACATCGAGTTCTCGCCTGAGGAGTACAACTCAGAGAACCCAGACCTCGGCTCCACGCTGCTCCATCTACGCAAGAAGGTGTACTTCCTCTTCAAGGACTCGAGCGTGTTTGCCAAACTCGACGCCGACCTCGAGCAGCCAAGATTCACGTTCAACGACGTTGAGATTTACAGCATGAGGGGTGAGCTCTTGACACAGGACCAAAAGCCATTGTGTTTGCAAGGAGTTGAAACGGGGCACAAGCTCAAAGCCGTGTGTAAACTCAAATAATGCTGATGTTACTGTTTGTTTTGTTGGGGAACCTTTCCCGGCCTCGGAGAGAAGATCAATCTTAAAGGTTGTTGTTCTTGGGGATTGTTCTATGCTGCGTCTTGTACGCAAATGGAGAGGACCAGGGAGCCAAGAGGCTAAGAGCCTAAGCTGGGACCACCTCTACGAGTATCCTGTATCATCAAATCATTCATGCGTAAAATTATCGTGCTGCTGCACTCTCCACGTCATTTGTTCTGCAGCTCCACGATCCTCTTCATTCGGCATCAGTCCCCGACTCAGTAGATTCCTCCAGTCTAAACGGCTCAATCTCTTCAAGGTCGAAATGTGCATGAGCCTTGTTCTCCAGCCAAATCCACAGCTTCATAAGTTTCTTCAGCTTCGAATCAACAAGCTGCACCGTGAACATCTGGTCATCATTCTCCTCTTGATCGGATTGTGACATGTCCTCGTGTGGGAACTTTCTCTTGTAGTTGACATCGATGAGCGTCTCGAGCTCTTTGAGAAGTATGCACTTGTTGACCAGGTCGGCGATGTCTCTTCTTAGCTTGACTTCAAACAACTCGTTGAGCTTTGGCGGGAGCTTGTCCTTGTGGTTGGAGTAAATGAGCAGCGTCATGGTGAGCTCCAACTCCTCCATGAACTTGACATTCTTAATAGCCTTGTTTGTCAGTTTGTCCTGGGCAAACTTAATGATGCTCATAACGAAAGACTCTTTATCCTTTTCTCCTTCGTGGTTTCTGATCATCTCGATGAGGTTGAGCAGCAGGAGCTTGAAGTAGAGGAAGTTGTTGTGTTCGAGCAAGTCCGGGTAAAGCATGTTGAGCCTATCAATGGCATCTGATATTTCGCCTCGAAGAAGCTGGTGCTTGATCTCTTTGCGGACCTTCATGCTGTTCATTCCCACGAGAAGCTCTGCGTTCTCTGGGTCGTCGAACTGGACCCCAACTTCGAGGGCAAACTTGTGCATCGTCTCTTCGTAGCCCTCGTGGATGAGGTAGTTGAGGATGAGCTTGTGCAGCACCGTCTTGTCGAGGGCAAACGAGTCCTGGACTGTCTGAAGCGATAACGAGGCGGACATTGTTGATTTGTTCTTGATGTCTTTTGTTGATGGTGAAGTTGTTCATGTGTCAAAGTTGTTGCCTCCACCTTTTTATCAGAGCGCGAATGAGATAGATGGCAGATGTGGCTTTATCTCCGGAATACTCAGCATTTATGTCAGATAGAGCGTTTTTAGTGCATATGTGACTTGATATATATCAGGTGTGTACAGTGTAAAGCCATTTTGAACTTTGGTTTATCTCAAAATACCCTCAAGGGCCGCTCGTTTGTGTATATGAGCGAGCGCTGACTTTATATACCAGGGCTACATAACCACTAGCATAATAATGTGGTCGTTTTGTTCAGTAGCATCACTTCTTCATGACTAGGTCTTGCTCTGAGCTCCACTCGTTTTTCATAACATCATATGATCCAGGGTAAATTGGAGGGAACTCCCTGGCATACTCGTAGAACTTCCAGTGTCTCTTGCTCCAGTTCGACTCAACAGGAAGCATCTTGCTCTTCTTGATGCGCTGTGAGACCAGCTCACACTCCTTCCAGACACGAACAACGTTGAGACCCATAAGTTTTGAAATCTGCTCATCAGTGGCGTTGGTGCGCTCCCACACCTTCTTGATAAGGTCGGGATACTTCGAAACATCTTCTAGCCCTTCAGGTCCACATGGAATACCATCAAAGTCTGAGCCCAAACCAACGTGGTCCCAGCCAATGAGATCAACGACGTGACAAACGTGATCCACAGCATCATCTATGGTAACCTTGTCGCTTCCACTCTGGATCAAGAAGTCTGGAAGGAAATTGATGCACACCACACCACCGTTCTCCTTGACTCTCAACAAGACATCGTCCCTGACGTTTCTGTTGTGGTTTGTGAGGGCGTATACCGAGCTGTGAGAGAATATGACAGGTGCTTGTGTGACATCAAGAGTGTCATGCATGGTCTTGTACGAAACATGAGATAGATCAACTAGCATACCGAGTCTGTTCATCTCCTTGATGGCGTCCTTTCCGTACTCTGTCAGACCTTTATCCTCCTTACCTCCCGTGACTGAAGAAGCAGCAGTGGCAAATGGGTTGTCACAATTGTGTGTCAAAGTGATGTATCTGACTCCCAAAGAGTGGTACTGTCTCACGACGGCCAAAGAGAGGTCACATTGGTGTAGTCCCTCGACTCCGAGCGTGATGGAGATTTTCTGGCCCTTTGTGTCAAGGAACGACTTCATAGCCTCATCTGCAGTCTCAACAAACTGAAGAGCATGAGAGTACTCCTCAACGAGTCTCTTTGTCACGTCAATCTGCTCCAAAGTGTCACGGACAGCGGAGTTGGCCTTGTTGAAGTCGGTGTAGAACATGTCTGGGTCCTTGCACTCGATGAACACAGAGAAGAACTGGATGCCGATCTTTCCAAGCTTCATCTTCTTCAGGTCTGTGTGGGAAGTCAACCATGAGTCAAAATCAAACTTGTCGCCATTAGAATGGAGCTCATTGTGCAATTGGACTCTGAGGAGGTAGGGAAAGTCATTGTGAGTGTCCACGATGGGAGCAGTCTTCGTGAGCTCCTCGAAGCGTTCTTCAATTCCAAGAGTCATTGCCACCGCAGTTCGTCCATCTTGTGCAACTCGCTTATTCCAGGTTCCATGGAGCAGAAACAGAGCTCTTTATACTTCTCCACTGAACCTTGAGATCCCGACACGTTGGGGCCAGATAGGCGGCATTTTACTATGAGCTTACGTAATCTCATAATTTTGGTTAGGGCCACACAAACGAACACCAGCCAATAGCCGACAGCGGGAAGGTGCTTGCGAGCGGAAATAACAGTTTCCCCGACTCGGTGGCTCCAGGCTGTACAGTGTTGGAAGTTAGTCCTTGGAAGTAGCTTTCTGGTGCTTCATATGTACTGGTCCACGATGGAGACTGATAGCGAAGAGTGAAGAACACTACACATACTGGCTGGCTATTTCCTCCTGTTCTCTTGCTCCACCTCCAGTTCTATCTCTCTGTTCCTGCTACCTTATACCCCACACAGATCTCTGACTCTCTCATCATGAGCAACACAGATATTCTGGTGGAAACAGCGTCAGAAGAAGACACAAAACCCAAGACGAAGCGCAAAAGACGTTCCAGATATGCGTGCACGAACTGCCAGAGGCTCAAGAAGAAGTGTGATGAGATAAAGCCTGTCTGCACAGGCTGTTACAAACGCAACCTACCATGTATCTTTGAGAAGCAGAAGGAGGTGATCCCAAAAGATGACGAAACCAAAAGAACTTCCCATATTAATTGGAGAAGTGTTCTTGATGAAGATTGTCTCACACAGATGCTGACACCATGGAGCGATCCTGAGCTCAGAGCTCGTCTGCCGATTCCCCAGGTTTACTCATCGAACTCATTTGAGCTTCTCCTCCCATGTCCTCTGTCTCCAAGAGAGGTACTATATCTCCAGACTTTTGGCAAGCAGATTCTTCCGGACCTTTCTGTTGTGCCGCAAACTTCAAACCACTTCATCAGGATCTTCATGTTGTTGGCCTTACACGACAAGGCGGTTCTGTATTCATTGGTGGCGTGGGGATGTCGTGTCAAGAACTCCAATCACATGGATCACGAGCAAGAACTACAGTCATACATCTCCATTGTTGAGTATGAGCTAATGCTGAAAGAACAGGGACTTGAGAAGTATGACTTCTTCTCAGCATTTGTGTCATACATGCTTCTGGTCTCCTCAGATATGTACTTCGGAGACACTGATCACTGGGGAAGAACATTCTCCAGATGCTTCAACATGATCAGTAGAATGCCTGATACTTTCAACTATCTTTCCAATGAGTGTGGCTCTGAGGGTAGGATCCTTGCAGAGACATTTGCCTACTATGACATCTTGGCCTCACAATCCAACGAGAACGGAACCTTCTTCCCTATCGAGATGTACTTAAGCTTGATGGAGACAGATGATACAATCATGCATGATCCGTTCCAGGCCTGTATCCGTCCGCTGGTTATCGAGATTGGCAAGACCTTGACTCTACTCGTTGAATTTAGCACGCTCAAGAGCTCCGCATCAGCTGAAGACTCCGAGATGATATCCAGACAATCAGGAGGCGTCCCGTCGTTAGACGTATTCAACTGTGATCGATACAGTATCATTTCACAGATGCTCGAAAAGGCCAACAACTTGGACAACTCTATTGGAATGTGCAAGCCAGACATGACTTTCCTCAGACTCATCAAGGACAAGGAGGAACTTGAGATGCACTTGACTTTGTTCGAGGCGATGCAGATTGCTACACAGCTGAATTTGCGTCAAGTTATCAAGAAGCTCCCGCCTATTGTCCCAGAGATCGAGATGCTCGCTGTCAACTTGAAGGAAGACCTGAAGTTCTTGGTGAAGAAGAAGAAGTTCAAGAAGAGTCTGGCTTTCCCTATGCTTTTGCTGGGCGTTTGCGTCAACGAACAGAGGGACAGAGATGAGGTTAAGATGCTCATGGATGAATTGGCAAAGATGTGTGGATACTTGAACAGTTATCAGAAAGTGTGGAGAGTGATTCAGAAAGTTTGGGAGACGAACAATGCTGGTCAATTGTACGTCGACTGGTACAAGGTTACGAAGGAGTTTGGTTGGAGACTGAATCTGGCTCGCTAATGGATGATGAATGAATGGATGAAAGAGAGCAAAGTGTGGTTCTAGTGTCTGTAGAGAAGCGGATTTGGGCGGATTCAGGCTGGATGATCCCGGATATCACGTGACTCGCGACCGTATTTCCTAATCGGGAAATGTTATTAGACGCGTCAACTTTTCGCGACTTTTGCGGGCGAACTCAAACGCGTCAACTTCTTGTGATATCCCCCAAACTCCTCAGGCAAACCAGGAAAACACACACTCAGAAGCCCTAGAAGATGGATCAAGAAGAAGCCATCGATGCCGTCTTCGGAGAGCGTGTCCGTCGCTTCACGGACTTCCTGGACAACGAGAATGGCCAGACTGACTACAGGGAGGGAATCAGGGAGATGCTCTACAAAGGAGCCCGCCGTCTCGTGGTTTCAGTGGACGAGCTGCTGACTTTCGACAAATCTCTGTACACAGGTCTTCTAGAGGAGCCAGCAGGATATCTCCCACCATTCGAGCGTGCTCTCAAGGACAACGTGTCGGCGATATACGACCCTGCCAACCCTGCCTTCAAGGAGATCTCTGACCAAGAAACCTTCCACTTGTCCTTCAGAGGAGCCTTTGGACACCTGGCTGTTTCCCCAAGAACTATCAGAGCGACACATCTTTCCAGAATGATCTCCGTTGAGGGTATCGTCACCAGAGCCTCTTTGGTCAGACCGAAAGTTCTCAGATCGGTCCACTACTCCGAGCACAGTGGCCGTTTCCACTCGAGAGACTTCTCCGACTTCACCACCTCTTTCAACCCGATCTCTACGCCTCCAGTATACCCAACAGAAGATCCTGATGGATACAAGCTCACCACAGAGTATGGTTATTCCACGTATGCCGACCACCAGACAATCACCGTGCAGGAGATGCCCGAGAGAGCCCCAGCAGGTCAGCTTCCAAGATCTCTTGAAGTCGTTCTGGGTGATGACCTCGTTGACACAGTGAAACCAGGAGACCGTGTCCAGATTGTTGGTGTCTACAGATCTCGTGGTGGTGGTTCCAACAACACCTCTGCCTTCTTCACCACTGTCGTTGCCAACTCCGTTTATCCACTCCATGCCCGTTCTACCGGTGTCGCAGCCAAGGAGAACATCACAGATGCTGACATTCGTAACATCAACAGACTTTCCAAGAACAAGAGTGTCTTCAACATCCTGTCACAGTCACTGGCTCCTTCCATCTACGGCCATGATCGTATCAAGGAGGCTGTGCTGCTCATGCTTCTTGGTGGTGTGGAGAAGAACTTGGAGAACGGTTCCCATTTGAGAGGTGACATTAACATCCTCATGGTTGGTGATCCATCTACTGCCAAGTCCCAGATCCTCAGATTCGTCTTGAACACGGCATCTCTTGCCATTGCTACCACTGGTAAGGGTTCCTCTGGTGTCGGTTTGACAGCTGCCGTGACCACTGACAAGGAGACTGGTGAAAGAAGATTGGAGGCTGGTGCGATGGTTCTCGCAGACAGAGGTATTGTCTGTATTGATGAGTTTGACAAGATGTCCGACGTTGACAGAGTTGCCATCCACGAAGTCATGGAGCAACAGACAGTCACCATTGCCAAAGCTGGTATCCACACATCTTTGAACGCTCGTTGTTCCGTCATTGCTGCAGCCAATCCTGTTCATGGTCAGTATGATGTTCACAAGGATCCACATCAGAACATTGCCCTTCCAGATTCGTTGCTTTCTCGTTTCGATTTGCTCTTCATCGTCACTGATGATGTGAACACCACAAGGGACAGAGCCATCTCGGAGCACATTCTCAAGACACACAGATTTATCCCAACAGGATACGCCGAGGGTGAGCCAATCAGAGAGGTTTCCAACTTGTCACTTGCTGCTGGTAATGAAGCCCTTGATGCTGACGAGAACGACGACGACGAGCAGCCAGTCTACCAGAAGTTCAACCCTCTTTTGCATGCAGGTGCTCTTGCTGCATACCAGAGATCCAACCCAGACTCGAGAGCTTCCAAGCCAAAGATCCTTGCCATTCCATTCTTGAGAAAATACATCCAGTACGCTAAGTCTCGTGTTGAGCCGGTTCTCACCAAAGAGGCGTCAGAGCACATTGTTGAGATCTACTCTACTCTCAGAAACGCCCCAGGCGCAGGAAAGAACACAGCACCAATCACTGCCAGAACATTGGAAACGGTCATTCGTCTCGCTACAGCTCATGCCAAGGTCAGATTGAGTAACATTGTTGAGGTTCGTGACACAACAGTTGCTAAGGACTTACTCATGTTTGCATTGTTCAAAGAGGACATCAGTAAGGCTGCCACTTCTCCAAAGAAGAGAAAAGTCTCGAGAAGATCCACCCAGCGTGATGCTGATTCTGATTCCGATGAAGATGAGGATGTTGAGGCCGCTGATGAGGACATGGACTCCGACGATGATGTTCGTGATGCCACATACACTGGTGCTTCTCCATCAAAGCCACGTGCAGAGCGTATCAACACCCGTTCGCAGACGTCATCACTTCCTCCACCACCTCCTTCATCATCACAGCATGGAGAGGATGACTTTGTTCCAGTTGAGGACGACTCTCAGACACAAGACACACAGGACGACTCGTTCATCGACGAATTTGAAGAGGTTGCAATTGAAGATGCCCAGTCACCTGAGGATGAAGAGGCACGACCACAACAGCAGCCACTTGGTGAACACCAGGGCGAGGACACGAACGCCACCATCTCCAACGACAGACTACGTACGTTCAAGAAGACGGTTGCCGAGCTCATGCTACGCGAGGAGTTCCGTGATGAGAATGGCTTCAGAAAGGAGATGCTCTTCGAGGCCATCAACAAGGGGTTGCCCGCCGAGGACCAGTTCAGCAGGGGAGAGTTCGAAGCTGGATTAACAGAGCTTGCCAATGAGACCAAGATCTACCTCGACGACGATGGAAACTTGTTCCCAATCACCTGATGTGGAAAATAGCCTTGCTTTTAACGTGGTTTATGATATCTTTTGTGTGTTTGTTCAGTTCGTGATAATTCGTTACAATTTTCTATTCTAAGTTAGCAATTTCGTAGAGCAACCCCTCGTTATTCTCCATCAACAGTGAAATGAGCACCCATAGAAGCCTCGAATGGATTGCTGCTGCTTGTGTTTGCACTGCTCGTCGGCATTGGTGTGGCGAAGGACAACGGGGTACTCATCTGTGGAATGGACATCACGGAGGGAATGGCACTCAACATTGGAGCAGATACCGTAGTGGCAGACTGTGGCACAGCAGAGTTTGAGAAGGAATCATTGATGAGTCTGTATGAGCTCACTTCAAGCATGATTGTCACGTCCTTTGTAGCCTTCGTCAATGATGCGAGCGATGGGCGGACTTCGTGAAGAAGAGGGGCCTCGTTCATGATGGCCTTCGTAGATCCCAGAATTGTGATGATGGACTTCAAAAAGGCATTGATCTCATCGTAGAACTTCTTCTTTTCAACCAGAGTGAGAGACTTGGCAGTGCTGTTCTGGATGCCCAGCTTGTTTTTGATCTTCTTGTTCAAGTCCATGGAGACAACACATGTACTCGTCAACTCCTTGATCTTGGAAATGGCAGGACCACCAAGATGATGATCATCTGATTTGGCATTGGCAATGGCACTCTTGGAGATAGCATCGTTGAGCTCAGCATAAACCTGGTTGGATGACTGGAGAACAGTGTGCAATGACTCGTACAACTTCTCATCCACCTCACTGAACTCGTTCAGCTGTTGTTGCGTGACTGTGGTGTTGTGATCTGGGATTCTCAGTGGTGGGAGTTGTGATGGACGTGCTGTTGTGGCTGGAGGAGCAGACTGTGTGACTGGAGGCGCAACTTCCTTTCTCGTTGTTGGGCCACTCGACAAGATTCTGTACGCGTTGAAAACTTCTGAGTAGCACATGAACAGCGAGAGCAGAAGCATTCTCACAAAACAGACATCAGCATTCTTGGTGTATGCTGTGATGTGACTTGACAGAGTGTCAATCATTCTCTTAAAGCTTGACACCGTTTGCGTCACTGTTCTCAAGATGTCATCAATGTACACGACTCCTTCACCATTTGCCCTCTCGGTCTGTTCCAGACTCTCAACCAAACGATCAATCATCATCTTTGACTGATACAGCTGTGAAACCATCTCAATGATTACTTGCTTATCCGAACAGAATGTGTTGAGCTTCTTCATGGTGGACTGAAATTCAGAGAATGCAAACAGGATCTTGCGTGAGATGTCCACAATCTTGAACTGTGTCAGATTGAATCTGGTTTCCGGAAGCGTTGACAATCTCTTGAAGTAGTCATTGGATCTGTGCTCTGGAATCGAGTCCAATTTATCTGTTGTCATAGGAGATTCTGTACGAGAAGCAGAGCGTGGCAATGCCTGTGCCGTGGAAGGAGCCGTTGGTGTTGAGGACTCCAGTGGCGAGTATCTTGGTGTCAACGTGTTGTGTCTTTCATCATCAGAAGAGTTCACAGTACCTGTGGAAAATGATCTGTTTCTGCGTGGGTCCAGTGTCAAAAGGTGTTGTTGTTGCTGTTGTAATGATTGGGGTTGTTGTTGTTGTTGCTGCTGCTGTTGCTGTGGGGTCTCTTCTTCCTCGATGATTCCTTGTGGGTTTGATACCTCAGCATTTGGTCTCTTGATAATGAATCCCATTCTCTTGGCCGCACGTGAGCTCACATAGCTCTCGGACGTACTTCTTGATCTCTCCAGAGTCCGTGAGTTCTGATGTGGTTGCTCTGGAAGTTGGAAGGTTGTGGATGTGGCTGTCAATGGTGGCTCTTCTGTGTACGATGGCTGTTCGACAACACGTGGCTCCTCAGCGGTGAGCAAATATGTGTGGATCTCTCCAAGCCATTCCGGAGTGTTGGTCTTATACGGAATATTGCTGAGGAAGGTCTTGATGTGTGATCTCAATGGGTTGTTCTCCAGTTCCAGAATGCGGAGATCCTTGAACTTCAATATCGACTTTGGAATGGTCTCAAACTGATTGCTCTTCAGTGATAGCACTTTCAAGTTTCCAAGGCCACCAATATCGGATGGAATCCCGCTCAAGGAGTTCACACTGAGGTCCAAGATCTCCAGATTTGTCATCTCCGTCAATACACTTGGGAACTGCGTGAATGCATTATCTCTCAAATCGAGATACCTCAAGTTCACCAAGCGGGAGAAGTACTGGGGCAGTGATGACAGATGATTCTGCTGTAATGAGAGTCTCTCAACGTTATCCTTGATCAACTCCACGGCTTCAGGCGGGATGGATTGCATTCCAAGACCAACTAGCTTCATGGCACCTCCTTCCTCGTCCGCTAAAGATCGCGTCAGCTCCTCTGATACGAGCTGCATCAGTCGAGTCCGACTCTGAGGCGGCTCTGTAGTCGTCATGGATGTGGGATCAGAGCTTCAAAGGATGAATAAAGTGCTCGTGGAGGCTGAATGCGGGTGTATGAGGAGTGTTTTGTTTGGAGCTCCTTTCGTGATGATTTGAGCTGTGATCTGAGCTCTTGGAAAGCGGTGTTGGGACAGAAAAAGCGATATAGGGAAAGAGAGAAATTCTGGGACGATGTAGAGACGTTAAATGGGTTCGAGGGACAAAGTTTTGATGCCTTTTCAGCGGATGGTGTTAGCGTGCCTGCTTCCCTCCAATTTTGGACTGGTAACGCCGTAGCCCGTTTTCGCGGAAGATTATGTAAGAGAAAGCGTGTCGATTACATAATCGCAAGCACTGCTTTCATCAAGCAGACTGTTAATTACGAGAACATAGGGATTTTACAGAGTCATAATAAACCAAAGTCTTCATATTAACACTTTTTCTTCTATAAGTACAAAAAGCAAATACCGTTATGTGCGGAAAGCAAGGAAAAAGAATTGCCAGTGTATGTGTGAGTGGAATGCAGAATGATGAAGGTCATGAGCAACAAAAAAGACGCGTAAAGTGAGCGGGAGGAGGGGTATAAATCATTAACATTAACATCGTGAGTGTAGCATAGTCGTGAGAGGAGGATGTATGGGTGATATGGTGAATCACTGGAACTGGTAAGAGGCTCCAACACCGTTGGATGACTTGTGGCAAAGCTCCAATTGCTGGAACTTCTCAGAAGATTTGTGGTAGTACAAGCCGGAGATATCACCAGTGAGTTGGTTGAAGCAGATGTAGTAGAATCCAGCGAAGGAGGCACCCTCAATGTTGTCAACCTGTGCATCTGGGACCAGGAACTTCTCCTTCCATCTCATGTAGATGTTTGGGTAGCTGAGGTAGTTCTTGTGAACGTAGCTCTTGTCCAAAATCTTCTTGACTGGAAGTTGAGACTTCCAACTGACAAACTTGGACCAGTGCTGAATGTCGATCTCATCGGTGGATCCCCATGTCTTGTCCTCTGTGAAGAACGAGTGCTGCTCGGAGATAATGTCACCCTCAAAGAACGTGACGATCTCTGGGTAAGACTCAGTGAGACCTTGAATCTTGAAGTATCCACAAAGGTATGATCTGCTCAAATCAACAAACTTCAACTCAACCTCGACCTCGTATGTGGATCTGCCGGACTGCTGAGATCCAGTGAAAATTGCACCCGGTCTCAAAATGGAAGATGTCTGTGGATTGAACTGGTTTCTGATGAAGAAGTCCGTGAGGCCATTTGATGAGTAGGTGTTGCTTGTAGTAGGAGTGAGCTCAACCTGTGGAGATGCAGTCTCAGCAATGGACTCGTTGGTCGATGTGAGGGAGAGCGAGCTTGAAGACGCGGAAGGGGAGAGTCTGGACTCTGCAAGCGCAAGAAGCTTGTTCTGGAGAGGGATTTTCAGATCTGTGCTCGATCCTGCAGTAGAGGAGAGCTCGTCAAACAGTTCATGAGCCGGCATTGTGTGCGTCTTTGCTGTGTTGAGGTGTTGTTGTTGTTGTAGTGGTGGTGGTGTGCGTGACCGGCCGATTACGCGTGAGTTGTTCTGAGTTTTGGAGATTAGAGTGTCCTGGCTGGGAGAGAAGTCTTGGGCCTTAGGGCACTGGGAGTATAGCTTCCTTCAGTGGTGTAGATATGGAGAATCTGGAAGAGAAGAGGATCTTTAAGGAGCAAAAGAGTCTTCTAAACCCGCCAGATTTAAAATTTTGGTGTCATTTCTTTTTTCCAGCGCACACATGACGCATTTTGCAAAAAGAAATTCACGATCGCGGCGAAGAGCGGAGATTACGTAAGCAGCCGAGTTCGCGAACTCGTTTTATTCGCGGTGCCCCTATTTCGCGAACTCGTTTGATGTTTTTTTCTTTTGGCAGAAAGTCTCGCCACGGACGCGCTGATATATCAACTTCGCTTTGTTTATTCCAGAACTTCTCTTCTCCCACCACCTCTCTCCACACAGCATCTCCAACCATGAACGCCACTCTGCCCGAGTTCAAACTGGCACCGAAGCCTTCGCTCATCGAGGGTGTGCCGGACAGCATCCTGGCACTCATCGCCCCCATCATTGCGTATTGGTCATACTCGGCATTCTTCGCTATCATCGACGCCTACGAGCTCGCAGAGAAGTACAGAATACATCCTCCCGAAGAGGTAGCCTCCAGAAACAAGGCCTCCAGATTTGAGGTGTTCAAGGACGTTGTGCTCCAGCACATCATCCAGACCATTGTCGGCTATGCTGCAACGTACCTTGATGCCGAGCAGATGACAGGTGACGAGGAGTACAAAGTGGCCTCGTGGTGCCTCTACTTCCCAATGGTTCCTCACTCAGTAGTGTGGTTCATGTATCACTATGGATGGTCTATTGTCAAGATTGTTGGTGCCTTTGGTATCATTGACACCTGGCAATATTGGTGGCACAGATGGATGCATATGAACAAGTATCTCTACAAGAGATTCCACTCCAGACACCACAGACTGTACGTGCCATACGCATTCGGTGCTCTCTACAATGATCCGATCGAGGGATTCCTTCTTGACACTCTCGGAACAGGCATTGCTGGGCTCGTGATGGGTTTGACACCAAGAGAGCAGCTTGTCTTGTACACATTCTCCACACTCAAGACAGTTGATGATCACTGTGGATATGCACTTCCATTTGACCCATTCCAGAAGCTGTTCCCAAACAACTCCATCTACCACGATATCCACCACCAGCAGTTTGGTATCAAGACCAACTTTTCACAACCATTCTTCACAATCTGGGATATCTGGAGAGACACGAGATATAAGGAGCTCGATTCATACAGGGAGAAGCAGAAGCAGGTCACCATTGACAAGTACAGACAGTTCCTTCACGACAGGGAGCAGGCCAAACTCAAGAGAAAGCAGGAGTTGTACAAGTCCGAGGAGAAGAAGGTCAAGTGATGGCACTGACACTGACCCACTCCCACCCACTCACGCATTCATCCACTATCACCGTGATGACATATTATTGACACGAAATCAAATGACACTTTCTATGCCTGGTCCCATGAGTTTTTTTTTTTTCTAATTGGTTGTGTTTGTAACGCTCCTGGGAGCCACTTTTTCCATTCAAGAGGTCTTGATAATGATGCTACAACCAAAAGAGACCTCCTAATTCCCCACTTTTTACGTCTGTTTGACTTTGTTTGATTGGAAAACTTACAAAAAAAGTTCTAATGAGTATGAATCCCCCTTGTCCCGAACAACTATTATCGTAGTCAAGCTTGGTCACAAGACCTGATCAACAAGAGAATATGTACAGAATTTATCATTACTGGTCAGCTCTATTTAGTAATACTCATGCCCCTTCATGTGACGCTCTGGGAGTCTCTTCAAGACCAACTCCCAATCAATACTTCTCCACACCTGATCGAGGTACGCTCTCTTACCAAAGACGCCATAATCGGCAAGCCAAGCCTTTGGAGAAGCGTCAATGCTCAAAAGAGGGATGTACTCCTTTCCGTTAAACATCTCCGCCCTGTCATCAGCACTCAGCACTGACTTGAAGGCAGCCTCGTCCTGCTTCTCGAATGCTGTGAGCTGGTTCGAGCGCTTCTTGTGGTTGATTGAGCCAGCGTTGTAGGTATTCACGACGAAGAGCTGGTCGTACTGGAGCGACTTGTCGGACAGGTTCTGCTCGAACTTGCGGGCAACGAGCCATGTGAATCCATCACCGTTGATGGAGTGTGCAGAGCCGAGGAGGAGCGTCTTGAACTCGGCAATAGAGCCAAAGCTTCTCTTGATCTCAGACTCGAGGTCCTCGGGTGGTCTGTTGTCGATGGCCTCGGCGATATCTGGTGTCTTGAGTAGCGACTGGACACCCACCTGTTCTGGAATCGTTGTTATGGAGCCTCTGGTGGCACCCAGGGAGCTGTATGCAAAGTTGATGTTGTAAAGGAGAGTGGCGTAGTCGTGAATGCTCTTCTTCGATGGACTCTTCTCAAGGTCTTCAACGAGCTGCTCGAGGGGAGTGGAGAGACTCATCTGGTTTTTGCTGTCGGTAAGCTCAGCGGCTAGTCTTCTCTTGTACTGTTCTGTACGGGCGTAGAATGCATTCTCGAGACCTTCCGAGGAGAGAAGGCCCGGGATTCCCGACTCTCTGAACTCCTTGAGGTTGGAGGGCTCTTGTACATTGTATGACTGAGCGGCCGATGCGGAAGCTGCCGATGTGCTCTGGAAGCGGCAGAGGGGTCTGACCAAGCCACTAAGTCTTGTGTTTGCTCTGAGCATTCTGATTGGCCAATGAAGGTGGTGGCTTTGTGCTGGTTCTGTTCCCCAAAATGCCCTTTTCTACTCAAAGTCGTCCGCTGAACTTTTCGATCTCGGATTTTTTTTTTTATTTTTTGGGGGTGGTGATACACCCGGACATCTCCCGATTTTGGTGATACGCTTCGAGGCAGAACCGTAAACACTAAAATCTGGGCGCATTTAGCAACTTTAAGGGGATCAATCAACACCAGAAACAAAGAGAAGACCCACACAGGAAAGCACAGGAACCATGACGGGCGCGAAGACCAGGCGAGCCCCACGTGCGACGCTGGAGCAGAAGATAATGGTGTTGGACTACTTCCACGCTTCAGAGAGAACGCAGGCCCACACCGTCGAACACTTCAAAGACCAGGTGGCCATCTCCACGAGCTCCATGTCCGAGTGGCTCAAGGAGGAGGCCTCATTGCGTGCGATGTACAACGACGAGTCCGGCCAGTTCCGCCATACGAAGCGCAAGCTCAAGTTCAAGTACGAGCAGATCAACAAAGAGATGGACGAGCTCGTGCGGACGAGGCGCAAGGAGGGCCAGCCAATCACAGAGCCCGTGCTGAGGGAGTACTGGCGGCTCTTTGCTGCCCGGTACGGTGTCGAGGACCCCAAGAGGCTTCAGACGTACTCACACGGCTGGCTATCGCAGTTCAAGAAGAGACACAAACTGAACAGAAGCTCTGGAATTGCAAGGAATGGAGCCTCAAATCCAACCAAGAGACACCAGAACAGCAAACAAAACGAGAATGAGGAAGACTATGAAGAGGAAGAAGAGGAGGAGGAAGAAGAAGAAGTGGATGGGCAAGTGGACCACGGCTCTGAGATGGACCAGGTTGCCGATGAGGAGATTGGAAGAGGAGATGAACGCAACAATGGCAGAAGCGATCTCATTGCACACACCGATTCCCAAGCTGAGCTGGCTCAAATACCCGCACAGGCAGCACAAAGAGCATATATGGCACAGAGACAGCTTCCTCTCAATCAGCAACATCTCCAGCAGCAACTACAAGCGTCTGCACGCACTTCTGGATCGCTTCATGACCCTCAACTTGTCTCGACAGGATCTTCGAATCCACATAATGGATCAGCATCTTCGACTTCTGTACCCTCGTCCTCTGCTCCATTCCTCGATGAGTACAGTAACGATGATTACATGCAGACACTTCAAGGATACGAGTCGCTCATAGGCGCACAGCCTGGCTTCTTGACTACTCCGCAATTCCGCACACAATCACAACCCATTCAACCTCAACATCACTCACATCAGCAGCAAGTTAATTCCCAGCAAGTTGTTCAGCAACAACATCAACAGCAGCAACAACAACAACAACAACAGCAGCAGCAGCAGCAGCAGCAGCAGCAGCAGCAGCAGCAGCAGCAGCAGCAACAGCAGCAGCAACAGTCACAGCAACAGCAGCAACAACAAACTGTCCAACAGCAACAACAAGCTGCACACCAAGCTGCACACCAAGCCGCTCAACAACAGCAGCAAGTGGCACAACAACAGGCTGCACAACACCAACAACATCAGCAACAGCTCCAACAACAACAGTTGAATATGTCTTCATACCAACAGCGGCTCAACCCACGATCCCAAGCGATTGTGCCCGAGACGACAATGAGCCAGCAGGGTATGCACATGATGCAACCTGCAATCACTGAGACTGAGTTTGAGCTCTTCTTGACGAAATACGCAGACGAGTTCCTGAGTCTCCACCAGAATGAGTATCCCGAGAGCCAGAAGTTGTTGATCCAGTTGTGTCAGATGTTTGCTAGGGAAAAGTTGGCGTATGGTGAAAAGAGGCTGAAGGAGTTGTTTTATAAAAGGTGAAGGGGCGTTTTTTATGATCTAATGAATGCTGTACTGTTTTTATTGTGGGGTCATGACGGGTCGTAGAACTATTTACAAGTTGAGCGTGATATCATTCGACAAACTCGATGGTACCAGAGCCAAGACAGCGATCACCATGATACACGGCGAGGTATTGTCCTGGTGCTATGGCTCTTCTCTTCTCTGTGAGTTGAAACACCAATTTTGAATCTTTCTGTTTGATTTGTGATAATGATGCAGGTTCCTGGAGTGATCTGTACTGGACGTTGAGCTCGGAGATTGGGAACTTGGTGATATCCTCGGGACACAATGAGGTGAAGTTGGAGACGTATACGACACTCTTGAACAGCTTCTCGTTATCTCTTCCCTTCACAATCAGAATCTCGTTGGTATCGAATCTCTTCTCACTGACAAACCAAACTCCTTTGTACTGTGGATCGCCCTGGGGCATAGAGATACCGCACTTCTGGCCCACAGTGTAACTCCACAGACCATCGTGCTTTCCCCACACTTTGCCGTCTTCGGTGATGATTTTGCCTGGCTTTTCAACAATGAAGTTTCTCAAGAAGTCCCTGAAGTTTCCCTGTGTTGGATTGACGAAGCAGAGCCCCGTGGAGTCGGGTTTGTCAGCAACGGGGAGTTGGAGCTCGTGTGCCAGCTCGCGGACTTCAGGCTTCGTGTAGTGGCCTATCGGGAGAAGTATTTTTTCCAGAATATCACTGTTGATCTGTGAGAGATAGTAGCTCTGGTCTTTCTGCTTGTAGTGGGCTCTGAGGAGATGTGGCGTCCCTGAGGCATCGTTGAGGATCCGGGAGTAGTGTCCTGTCACGAGCCACCATCTCTTCTCTTTCTGATACTTCTGGGCCACGTATTCAACGAGTCTTCCAAACTTGACGTATCTGTTGCAGTTGATATCGGGATTTGGAGTGATTCCCCTGGCGTAGTCCTCGATCATGGGCTCAAAGACATCAAGCCAGTACTCCCTCTCAAACGAGGCCTGTTCAAGCGGGATTTGAAGAGTATCACACACCTTCTGCACATCCTTCCAGTCCTCTTCGAGACACCTTTCACTATCGAGCTGGTTCCAATTGGACATGAACAGACCCTGGACTCTCGGGAAGTTGTTGGCGTAAAGTGAAGCTGCAACTGAAGAGTCCACGCCAGAGGACATCGCCACGATGATGAGGTCGTCCTTGGCTGGTTGGGGCTGTGTGTAGCCTGTTGGAAGACGCTCTTTTAGAGAGAGAGAATGTACCAGTCTTCTTGGGAGGTTTAACGGTCGTAGAATCCTCTGAACAAACATAGTTGTTACCTTGGTGCTGTTGTCTGTTGAGTAGAGGATGGTTTTTTTTTTTTCAAAAGTTGCAATAAAAGATCTTCTTCAACACCAGAAATGAAGAGCAAAACACCATTCAGAACCCTCATAAAACACTCAGAGAAACAATGTCACGGCCATTGAGGCTGCCCATAGAGGCACTCAAGACGATCAAATCGATGGCGCATGGCTCCTCAGAGCTCAACTACGTCCAGCACGCCACCAAAGTTGCTAAGGGTCTCAGTGAGAACTGGGCCCGCAAAGACAGCAGACGCTTGAGCCACGAGCACTACAGACCCGTCTTCATCTCACAAGATCCTCGATATCTCAATCTCGCTGAACTGGCACAGCTTGTTCGCTATGATGTTAAAGTGCCCAACAGCAAGTTCCGTTACGTCTCCGATGACCCCAACAACGACGCTCTCACTTCTCCGCCTCTGATGCGGAGATTGCTCAATAATGGACTCTATTACACAGTCTTCTCCAATACTCCAGAGAGAACCTCACTCATGCTTGAGCACATGGAGTATACGGTGGAGACAGTACAGGAGAATCTTGTTGAGATGGACGTTTCAGGCCAAAGCGCCGAAGAGGCCACTTTCCAGCATTGTGCCAAAGCTCCTGAAGACGTTTCAGTGACGATCGAGGTTGATGGCTACAGCTATTCACTCATCACGCCTTCTATCCCACTACTGCCTCGCATGCGTGGTATTGGTGTCCCATTGAACCACCCAGCTCACGACAAGCTCTCAGGAGTCTCCGAGGCCAACCCATTCAAGGCCGACGCTGCAGTTCTCTTCCATTCGATCCCAGAAACAGACAATGCAGAGCTCATTGCACTCATTCCAGGTCATGTGCTGGAACACAGAAAGTACTTCTCTGAAAATGAGCCTATTGAGGTTCCAGGACCAGTGGAGTACGAAGGCGAGAATTACACCTTCACAGCGTTGGGACGGGTCCTGGCTCCAAAGATGCGTGTTCCAGTTCCACTATTCACTGTTGTGCCATTTATTGTCTCGAGGAAGCTTGACAAGGAGGGGAAACCACTCACGAGACTCTTGAAGGGAGGCAAAGAAGTTTTGGAAGAAAGCAGCTTCTATCGTCTACCCCAGATAAACTTTGTCCCGGGGAAACGACTCGTCAAGAAGGTGAAAATGACCGAGAGGTATATGCTTGCTGGAATCAACTCTGGAAAGCTTTTCAAAATGTTGAGTTTCAATAAGGATGATGGGTTCCCGGTCGTGGGGCGGGTGACTGCTGACATGCTCCGCAGTGTCATTCTGGAGGAGGACTTCTTGTCTCCCGAGAATTTGCTTGAGAGAAGAGACATGTTGCAGCTTTTGTGGGATACATTGAGCTATTATGAGAACTCTGAGGTGCTGACACAGAAACACAGACCACTTTGGGTATCATCTTTGGCACAAATGCTTAAGAAGGAAGAAGAAACTGCTCCTGAGGACATGGTCCTATTCAACTCATACATGACCTTGGCAGCTTCTGAGGGAAAATTCCAGGATCTGATACAGTTTGTGGATACATTGGCATCTTATTTGGCTCTCTTTGATACCAAGTTCTCCAGAGATGGAGTCACATATGACAGATCCAAAGTTGTTTCATCCTTGGTTCTGAACATCCTCATGAGGGCACTCAGAGATCCGCTTCGTCGCCACTTCCCTGAGTTCTCCACATTCTGGTACGATCAACTTGGAATGAACAGGCTCAAGATCCAAGTTCCGACTCCAGGTGCTATCACGAATGAATGGAATCACTACATTGATTACTTCGTCGAGCGCCAACGCCCAGTTGAACCAGAGACTGCAACATTCATGAAGATCGTCAGTACTCTATACAGCATTGTCAGATTCCCTCAGCCATACTCCTCCTCTGTGGAGATCACAGGTGCACAGTTGTCTGAAGAACAAAAGTCATTGGTGGAATATGCTGCCTCGTCGCTTGGAATAGCGGAAGTTCGCTACGAAGAAGTGACTGCCCCAGACAAGATGGAGTTTGCAAAGCTGTACGAAAGTGATACACTCAACATCATTACTTTCAGGACTGTTCCAGACCTTACGAGCGTCAACGCTGAGAGTTCCAAGTGGTTTGCATTGATGAAGGATCTCGATCTGGATTGTGAGCCTGTGTCTCTCGGTAAGCAGTTGAAGAATGACGTCGCCGTCAAGATGGATAACGATCCCCACGACAAACGCAGAAAAGAGGTCATGAGACTTAATCAACTCATCAAGAGGATGCTTGCTGTGGAAAACTTTGAGAAGGTCCAGGCTGCTTTTGAGGAGTTCAAGAAAAAGGAGGAGAGTATACCAGAGGAACAGTTTGAGGATGAGGCGTTCAACAAACTGAGTGACGATGCTGTGGAGAAGAAGGTTAATGAGTTTGTATGAGTTCAGAATTCACCTTGTACATATAATGACACGCTTGATGATACTGCAATGATGTAGAATCTTGGCCTGTGTGGAACTGCTGAGACCCTCAATGATGTCTGTTTGTGTCTCCGAATTCTCGGTTCGAACCCCATAGATCTGGGAATCTAGAATTGCTGTAAGCACCATTATGAACTCATATTGCCAGTTTGACTTCACATCTCTTGTAAAAGGTGTTCATGTTCTCATTAAGCTTGAGATAGTTCTGGAATACTGCGATGGAACGGACGAGCAGTGCGTTGTACTTGAGCTCGGTGCGTTTCAACTTCTCAAAGCACATCTGGATATCGTTCTCCTGGCTCAATATCTTGACGTCAACATCACACACAGAAGGATTTGCCTCAAGAATCTGCTGTATCGACATCATGTTTTTGGCAAGGGTGATGATCTGGTCAAGATGTGACTTAATGACAGCCTTCTCGACGGAAATCTGCATTTCATCAACGTCAACAGCAGTATCCAAGTGTAACTTAACTTTAGTAGAGTTCAGGTTCTTAATCAACTTGGCCCACTCTGGTCTTTGACGCGTGAAGGCGTCCATCTGCTCAGCAAGGAAACGGAGCGACTCTGCGCAACTGAGGGCATTTTCCTGCTCATCCACGTCTGCAGTTGCTTCAAGATCCAGCACTCGTTGTTTGAGGAGTTCCATTGATATTCCTTGAGACTTATATCTGGAAATGACGATGTCAGCACTCTCAAAATAAAGAGAAAAGCTGAGGAATTGTGCTTGACAGGCTATAACTAGCGCTAGTGGCGGAAATGCGCGAAAACGTCCGAAAACGGAAGTTGTGAAGAACGCCAAAATCAAAACAAACCAAACGCTTCACCATGACAACGGGCGCCTTCTCGGTTCCACAACAAACGATGTCCGAGACGCCTGAGAGGGTGAGTTCTTCTCCAAGATGCTTCATATGAATCAAAACTAACATTACTCACCAGCAAGGAAGAGCCTCGCGGCTGCAATCGCGTCCTGGTTCTCGTTCGGCGACTCCACACAGAGCACGCTCCAAAACACCAGTTCGAACGCCCTCCAGAAGACGACGTGAGACTCTTGTCGGTGTCAATCTCGTCACTACAAGGCGTACTCATCGACAAAGTGTTTCCCCTTTCAATCTGCTCAGGAACTTGTCCAGGGCCCTTGTACGAGAAGGAAATGTCGAGCCGGTGCAAACGGAGGAGACTGTTCCTCAGGATGTTCCACAAGGGGGTGTTTCTATTGAGGAGAATCCTCCAACAGAGGAACAGCCTCAAGAATTTTATGATGATATGCCTCAAGACTTTGGCGATGAACCAGATCGGGCACTTATGCAGCCGGATGAACCTGCTGAAGAAGTCTTCTTCGATGCCGTTGCAGAAGAACAACCTACATCGTCGGTATTCCCAGACTTTACCCAGGCACAACGAGTGGAATCAGATCTGATACCTCGATCAACGCTGTTCTCAGATATTGCAGCACCGGAGGGAATCATGCCGGATGAGGAAGAAGAAGAAGAGGAGAAGGTACTAGAAGCAGATGAGTCTCACATTCAAGAGCACCCACCATCAGACCCATTCATGTCAGCACCTGTCGAAGAACCAGAGACCCCGAAGCCCAAAAGGATCAAAATTGCAGCAACCAAGCCCACCGTCACCAAGAAAAGGACCATCAAGTCCAAGGATGTCTTCAAGTACGCACAGGCTTGTGCCAAGATGCCCGTTGCAAAAGAGTGCCAGTCTCTCTTGGCTGACATCTCTAGCGAGTTCTTTGATAACATCGCCACTGACTTGGAAGCATATTCCAATCACTCAAAGTCAAGGACAATCGAAGGCCGAAGTGCCTTCTTGTTGTTGAAGAGGCAAAGACTGGTGAAAGACTTTGACTCGTTGATTGATCTGGTTGATGACTACATGCCTTTGGAGGACGTTTTGGAGGTACGGAGGAACGCTAAAAAGTTCATGAAATGACACCTCAGTGGCTGTCTTAATTATTTAATGTTATGTTACGACTCATGTTCAATAAATATCATCAAGTAAAAGGTTCTTTTTTTATAGTTGTGTCCCTCCGCGTAGGGAGGGTTGTTTTTTTATAAACTCTTGATCATCATCAAATCTTAACTCATCAAAAAATAAAGCACAAACATGGCGTGTAACAACAAAGACAATTAGCATAACATGTTCGGAGGGAAACTGTCTCCGGATTTTCTCAGGTTGGCACCTGGCCCGCCTCTGTGCTTCTGAGCTCGCCGTTCTGTTCCTGAAGCTCTTCCTGCTTTTGCTGTGCCTCTCTCTCCCTCTCACGCTTCTGCTTCTCCTCTTTCTCCCTCTCAGCAATCTCAGCAGCAGTCAAGAAGCGTCCACCCTGTCCACGCGGTCTTCTCATGGCGTGCTTGTGACGGGACTCATGGAGATACGGTCTTCTTCCCCGCGCAACCTTGAGCGACTCCTCAAGTTTGGCACGAGCAATACGTCTCTTCAGAATCCGATGGTACTGTTTGGCGTTGACATAGAACGGCTGCTCCTGGGGCTCTGGAGCTGCTGGAGCTGCGGCTGGCGCAGACGACGGTGGTGGCAGAGAAGAGTTCGCCGTCACTGCGGCACTGTGCTGGTGGGCATAGTTCTGGTCGTTAGAGTCGTTATGAGAGTGTATGTGGTGGGCATTAGGTTCGTTACTGGCAGACGGATGTTGGCCGTGGAGCTGATGAGCGTGCTGCTGGTGTTGGTGTTGTTGATGTGTTTGTTGTGCCTGCTGATGCTGCTGCTGCTGGAGCTGCGCAGCCGATGAGCCACCGTTGGCGGACTCCTGGAAGCCGAGATGTAAGTTGATGGAGGTGAAGTTGTCGTAGTCGTCATACGTTCCTGGAGTTTGGTGCGAGTGTTCGCTCAACGGCGTGGACCCTGACTGGGCCTGTGCTGGGTTCTGGGTGTGCGCGGAGGAACCGTTGTCGAGATCCTGGAAGCCCGGCTCCAAACCGCCATAGTACGGCTTCCCAAAGTAGTGAATCTGCTGTGAGCCCAAAGACATTGCAATGTGTCGACTGGTTTGCTCGGGCGATGTGCTCAATTAAGCTCGCTATGAAGAAGCTGATTGGGCAGCTCTCCAGTTGTCGAAGTTTCTGGGTGAAGACGTGTGTCACCAATTTTTTCGCGGGTTCCACGGTTGCTATGACAACGGCCATCGGAGCTGCTAGCCGAGCTGAAGCTGAAATCCTCAGGACAACCCATATCTCAGCTTGAGGGTTCTGAGTTCTCTTGGTTCTCATATATATGTTTGTCTGGTCTCAATATATCCTTGTCCTGTATCCTGTAGTTTGAATGATTGTTCATGTTTGGGGTTGCGCATCTGTCTCATCTCTCGCTTGTCTCAACAACTCGGCTACGGATGTCTTGTCCTCCAGATCTCCCCCACTTTACATTCCCTTCTAATATGACAACGGGACAAGGTCAAGAGCTTGTCCATTGCCCATTTGGTATATTGTGATACGTCTTGCCCTATAAGCTATATATGAACTCGTGATATTCCTTTGTCCGCTCTCTGTTCCTCATATATTACACCGTCTTTGTCCGGAGGGGCGAGGAGGGCGGGGTAGGACAAGACACGTCCCACTTCATATATGACAAGAGGCGCCCCGACTACAATATTACGCAGCTTTGCCGAAGCTATAATATAATACAATGTCTTTTGTCTCTTCTTTAATACTGTTCAGTCCATGTTTCCCTTTGGCTGTGGGACAACACGGGCGGCCTGGAACCAGATCCTGGCAGCGGCTCCACAGCCGATGAGTGTCTTCACCATTGGCTTCTCATCCGTGCTTCCACCTCCCTCCTGTGCTCTCTCCTCTGGGTTTGGATCATACCTCTTCACAGTTCCAAATTGTTCCTTGACAAGCTCGTAGTGCTCCTTAGATAGTCTCCAGACTTCAAACATCTGGAAGTAGAGGCCGTCCTTCTTGTCATAGTGGAACTTTCTGAAGAAGAGCATGTGTCTGTTGATCTCCTTGACGATGTTCTTGCGGATGTCCTCTGGAGCCTTGTCACCAAATACCATCATGTAGTCAGCAAGTCCCTCGATGAGGAGCTGGATGAAGTATGATGGGTCCCTCCAGAAACGTCTGCCCGGCTCAATCCAGTCACGACAGAAGATGGCTCTGTTTCTATCAACAGCAGCACCGGCATAGCGAGTGGCACGCTCAAACCACTTGTCATCACCAGTGAGTTCAAAGAGCAGGACACATGCACTCAGAGCTGTGCCCGTGTTGTAAGTCCACTTCATTCCGTTTGGAGATGTGCCGTTCTTGTCGATACCATCAAGCACAGTGTACTCGCCCTTGTCAACGAGATGGTCAACAAGCCAGTCCTGACAGTTGGCTGCAAAGGTGATGTAGGCATTAGCCTCGTCTGGGACAAATTTGGCCAGTCTCAAACAAGCAAGGGCAACCTCGTTGGTGGAGATGGCACTGATATATGGCTTGTCTCTGTGCCAAAGAACACCTCCCTGGATCTTTGCGCCCTTGTCATTGTTCCACCCACCCATGAGGTACTTGACGAGTTCACGTCCTTTGTCCAAGTAGTCCTTGTTGTGTGTGACCTCATAAGCTGAGATGAGTGCACTGGCAACCTGTGCGTCATCGTCGTAGTAGATGTCTCTGTTTCCGTTGAAGTTCTCCACCGCACAGTATCCGTAGTACTGTGGAGATCTGTAACGGTACATGGCCTGAACAGCAGGCTCAATCAATGGACCGAGCTCGTTTGGATACACTCTGGCACCATCCACGATGGCCTGGACTGCAACTGCAACAGACCAGACGTTGAACTTGTTCTCGTCACCGTATGTTCCTGAGCACTTTGGACGCGGAGAGATGAAGGTTCCCTTGCCAGGGTTCCAGAACTTTCCCCACATATTTCTGATGACATTGTAGCCCTCGAGAGCAGCGTTATCCACTGGCTCGTTCTGTGGAAGACCCATTGTGTTTGTAAGTGTGCTGTGCTGGTGTTGATGGGGTGTTGATAGAGTGAAACGGGGGTTGTCTTGTCTTGTCCCGAATGTGTCAAACGATATGAGTGTGAGGGACAATTATATGTGTTCAAGAGAGAATTGTCTTGTCTGAGTTGGTGTTCAATATCAGCTCTGGCACCAGTGACTTGTCCAGACACCAGCTGTCTCTATATCACCTCCTCGTGGGCTGGGGACCGGGGTTGTCCTTTTTATATGTGCGCAAGTCATGAAATTCATGAGACGCTTGCTCGGGCTGTCCCGCGTGGGCTGTGAAAAAACGTCAGCGCGCCGGACACGACACCAGACACAGCAATATTGAAGACGCGTCTCTCTCATATATATATCGCTGTCCCAAACATCATATATCGCACGAGACAAAGGACAATCTTTGTATTCATATCATCACCAAATGTCCAAGCCTTCACAGGACTATGACTCAGAGATTGACACGCTCAAAAGCACACTCCAGATTATCCAAGGAATCGATAAGATCACCAAGAGCATGGTCAGAGATCTGAACGTTGCCACCAACAATCAAAAGATCCTGAACGAGTCCCTCAAGAAGCTTGAAAAGTCTACAGAATCGATCAAAGATAATTGAATAACGCGTTGTCTATTGTCTGTACAGGTTCCTGCCCCTTCACACAACCTTACCCATCAAGTCATGATCTTCAAACCCATCATCCATCCAGACTTCTCCCACCCGGATCACGACTCCAGTACACACCACAGCAGCCAGAAACACTTTATCGAACCAGTTATCCACGATGACCATCTCGAGCCCTGTTGTGAGCAAGAGTTCGTTCAGCTTGGACTCGATGCTCTGCGTCAAGTTGGACTTGAGAATGGAGATGGTGGCGAGGACATAGATGCCCATGAGTTCCGAAACAAAGAGATTCTTGATCACACTCACGGACTTCTGGTTCTTTTTGGATGATGCTGAGGATGTGTTGTCAAGGCGAGACATGTCGATTGGAAGGAAACGATAGAGATGCGTCAAGGTCATGAACACTCCGTTGAACGAGAGAATGAATAACACTCCTGAGATAATGAAACTGAGCTGGTTAATCAGCACTTCCTCGTCATCAACATTGTAGAGAATCTCAGTGAGGTGTGCAAGCGTCAACACCAGGGGATCGGACTTGGATGTGAGGATATCGTCGGATTTGAAGTATTGGAGAACATGCACCGTCGTCACTTGAATAATCTTGAACAGACAGTACACGGAAACGATTCGTGATACGACCGCAAAGATGCGGGCCTGATATGTGGGTGTTGGATTCCTCTGCTGATCAAGCGTCTGTTGCGCTCTTAAGAGCTTGACGTAGATGTCGTTCTTGATCTTCTTCAACAAGTTGATCTCCGTTTGAAGTGCACTCTCCTCTGGTGTCTGGGTACTCATAAACTGGTTTTGTAGTGACTGAAGATCCATAAATGATCCCTTTGGCCTGATGTTGGTTCTCTTGTTCATGTGTGTTCCTGCCGATTCTTGGGAGCGTTGTTGAAGTTCAAGTTCTTTGGCTCCAATCATGTTGTCTGTGTTCTGGAGTGACTTCTCCAGAGTCTGAACTTTCTGTTGGGCTTCTTCCACTGTGATTTGTTTGGATGGTGTGAGTTTCTTGTAGAGGTAGTAGTAAACTGTGGAGAATGAACCAACGCCGTTCAAGATGGCCATGAGTGTAACTCCGATGATGGTGATTCTTTGAACATAGTACGAGAGGAAACCAGCTCCTTCCACCACAGTAAAATCAGTGAACAAATATGACTGAGAGACGAATATCAGCCATCCAGAGAGCAGAGAAACGCTCGTCACGACTTTTGTCATCTCGTTATCGAGGAAGTTGGACTTGTAGATTTTGTTGACAAGAAGGAAGAACGTGGACGCCGGCTGGATGAAGACAAGACACAGAACCATGACCATCAATAGCAAGTTCCACATTGCCATCTCTGGAGAATCACTATCAAACCGCGTGTTGAGCTGAACCAGGATAAACTCAATGATAACAACAGTTGACGTGACCGTGGCTGTGAATGAGACTCTCGCAACGGCTTTGATCATCTCGATGTATGCCTTCGAGTCCTTCTTCTCCATCTCCTCATCGTCTGCAGAGGCTATGAGCTGGAGGAAATTGGATGACGATGCCGTGTGGAGCAGTGATGGTCCAGGGTTGGAGACGCTGTTGATGGACTCGAAGAGATGAATGATGTGGAACCACGTGTATCGGTACGTGTAGTACGCGACAAACGCCGCAGTTACCGTGTAGAGAAAGAGGGCATACATCTTCTGTGAGAGAAGAGAGGTGAATGAACGTTTTTGTTGCCGTTCTGGTGGGGAAAGAGGTTGGAGTAAATGCTCCATCACGGTTAACTGCAGGGCAATTGGGCCATGCTTACGTAATTATTCGGTTTGCGCACGACTCCGCAGCTCCCCGTTCGAATCCCGCGAGCGGGAAGTTTTATTTTTATTTTTTTAACCAGAATCTAGCTTCTGGGCCCTCGTAGTGCGAAAAGGTTCGAGGCGCCCATTTCCATGGATGATGGCGTATGCTACCACGCCGTGACAATGTGACCTATGATGACCAGCTACACTTTTCCTACTCATTACTCATTACTCATACAAAGTTACTAGTCTCCAGTCTCCAGAACTCCTGCAACGGAAGCTTAAACTGTGGTCTATAGCATCCTTCAGCCGTGTTGAGCTCATAGCGACACAGCGAGAACAAGGCCTCGTAACTTGTAAGGCGGCCGCTTCGATCCCCGGAAAGCCTCATCGACGTATCATTCGATCTCAAAGAAATTGGAATGATCCGATATCTGATCAGTGAATAATTAGACTATAATGTCCCCACCCTTGAGCCTTTTGTGGGGAGAAAAGTTCCAGAGAGCCCGCAGTCATATCTCATGTCTCATGTCCACCAGATAAGGCGCCAGTGGCACACATAGCACCGCGTACTGGGCCTGTGTGTACAGCTGCTCCTCGCTGTGTCAAGTTTAAATTTTAATAATATAGCAAATAGGGGAGAGGAGCAACATCAGCGGCGATTACCTGTTTGTAAACAGGCGGGTATTAGCGTACGCTGCCTCTGACTGGTCTTTTCTCAGCTTCCACCCACACATATAAGCAGCTTTCCTACTCGTACCACTCCTCACTATTTACATATATGGATCAGAATTATGCACTTCCACATACTAAATGAAACAGGGGAAGAAGCTGTTCAATTTGCGGTGTTTTTTGGTGCCTCTCGATCTTGTTGTCCGCCTCTAAGTTCTCGGAGTGGGGCCTTGTTCTGTGCATGACAAGGCAGTGGGCAAAACTGCGACAAACACAGCTTTAAATACTCGACGAAGCCCACCGTCTGATCCGTAGCTCCCGTTGAAGCTCTGTGCTATGCTAATCCCAGCTTCAATATGTCAATACGCAGTGTTTCCCCCGGAAGAGCCCTGAGTTTCGATTGGGGCCTCCTTGATGAGCCCACACAGCTCGAGCTCAACGACATTAAGCCTGAAATTGAAGTCCCCAGCGAGTTACCCAAAGATGAAGACAAGACGGAAAAAGTATCACAAGTTGCTGAAAGAGGAGAAGTGAGCTATGAGAAGGACTCGGGGATCCGTGAGACCACAGTTGATGTTGAGAACGGCGATGTGGGCTCCTCCAAGCACAAGTTCATCGAGTCGAATGCCGGCGATGGAACCACAGTTTTTGACCACCACATGTCCGGGATGGCGCTCTACATGTCCTTTGCCTCCTGCTTCGTGTGTCTCTTCCTCATGGGCCTGGATATGACCATCGTGGTGACGATCCTCGAGACGCTGGGCACAAAGTTCGCAGCGTATGACAAGATTGGCTGGGTCGCCAGTGGATACATGCTCACCATGGCAGTCTTTGCACAGACCTGGGGCCGTCTATCCATCATCTTTGGAAGAAAAGTGGCACTGCTCTCATCCATCATCATCTTCAGCGCAGGTTCTCTGATGTGTGCGCTCGCCAACTCCATGAACGTCATGATTGGTGGCCGTGTTCTCTCGGGGATTGGTGGAGGAGGAATCCAGACTCTGGTTTTCATCGTTGGATCAGAGATGATGCCAATGCATCAGAGGCCAGTGGCATTTGGTGTTCTTGGAATCGGCTTTTCTCTTGCATCGGTGGCTGGCCCATTGATTGGAGGAGGCTTCACAGAGCACGTGAGTTGGAGATGGTGCTTCTACATCAACTTGCCCCTCGCTGGCCTCGCCTTTGCTTGTCTCACCATCTTCTACAATCCCCCAAAGCCAAAGTTCACACTTAAAGAGAAGCTCACTCAGATCGACTACGTTGGACTGTTCTTGCTCACTGGCGGACTCGTGATATTCCTTCTTGGCCTCACCTTTGGCGGTGAAGAGTACGCCTGGAACAGCGGTGCAGTCATCTCGTTAATGGTTGTTGGAGGGGTTTTGTTGATACTCTTCTGTGTGTGGAACTTCACATTCTCCAAATACCAGATCATCACTACTGCACTCATCACAGAACCACACGTTGTCTTCCCCATCATGTCGCTCTTCTTCTGCTTCTACGCCTTCTTCGGGCTGACGGTGTATGCCTCGACATACTTCTCCGTGGTCCATGGTGCAGGCCCGATCTCCATGGGTGTTCATTTCCTGCCCTTTATCCTCTCAGTTCTTGTTTCCAACATCGTGTGCTGGATCTCCATGAAGAGGGTAGGTCACATCAAGCCGTTTGCCGTGTTTGGTGGAATTGCTGGGTGTGTTGGCTATGGGCTTCTTGCCCTGCTTGATGAGAACTCAGGAACAGGTCCTAACATTGGATATCTCATTCTCCCAGGTGTGGCCTATGGATGTGTTTTCCAGACAGGAATGCTCGCAGCACAGCTTGGGGCTCCCAAGGAGGCCGGATCCACGATTCTCGCTACAGCATTGTTCAACTTTTCTCGTTCATTGGGAGCTGCCATTGGTGGAGATCTGGCTCAGACCATCTTCAACTCTTCACTCACAAACAAGCTGAAGGCAGCGGTGAAGGCCAATCCTCAGTTGTTTGAAGGTCTGGACTCTACGTCCTTGTCATCGGTGAAGAACAACCCTACTGTGCTTGAGCTCCTGCCCGAAGACGCACAGAAAGTGGTGCTTCATGCCATCATGGGATCCATCCGGAACGTGTTCTATTCATTGGCTGGTGCTTGCTTTCTGATGCTCGTCATGACGGTGTTTTATAGCAACAAGAGAATCCCAAAGGAGCACGAGGTGGAGAAGAAGAAGGAACAGAAGGAGGTTTCGAGCCAATCAACGAGCACGGATGATGGAAAATGAGGAGTTGTGAGTAAGTGAGGAGTTTTATTACATGTCTTGTTGTCCATACAATCAATAGATCGATCTGGAGGCCCTTAGAAGACGATGGATCTGTCTATTGTCTAACGGTGCAACGCGGGAACGGTGATCGGGGTTTATGGGCCCTTTACGCGTTAGTCCCGAGAAGCGCCGACATCTCCACCAACCTTTCAAACACGCTCCAGCGCAGCTATGAAGACCAGAAAAAGGGCACTACTGCACTTAAATACGACTATTAATTGTATAGACACCAAAAGTAGCTCTCTATGAGCCCTCAATATCCAAATCCGGGTCAAGTCCGCGCGATAGCCGAAAGGCCGCGCAAAGTCCGCTCGGGGCTCAGTGTTAAAGCCGAGAGTTAACGCCGAGCTCGGCCGAAAATGCCCAAAGAAAGTGAGTTTTGTGAGTTGCCCGCTTGGAGCCGCGAGCAAAATCCACAGGACCCCTCCAGATGCGGAAATGGTGGCAACGAGAATGGGTGTTCGCTAGTGGTGACGGCATTGCTCGACACAGGTATAAAAGATGGGCAATTCCCCGCAGGTCTTTTGCTGTTTTTGATGTTGTTTCTGGTGTTTGATACCCACACGAATCATCCACGCCATGACGACGACAGTTGCTCAGGACTCGCCAGCGATGCCAGCTCAGCATCAACAGGCTGAGGCCCCACTTCAAAGTACACCAGATATCGAGAAACAGCAGCAGCCCGCCAAGTTCTTCGAAGCTGATGCCGGCGATGGAACCACAGTCCACGAGCAGTACATGCACGGTGCGCCGCTGTATCTGTGCTTCTTCTCCTGCTTCATCTCGCTCTTCCTCATCGGCCTCGACCAGACCATCGTGGTGACGCTGTTGGAGACTGTGGGAGCCAAGTTCGACGCCTACGACAAGATCGGATGGGTCACCAGTGGATACATGCTCACCATGGCCGTGTTCGCCCAGACATGGGGAAAGCTCTCCATCATCTTTGGCAGAAAGTATTCCCTCCTCGCGGCCATCGTCCTGTTTGAAGCCGGCTCCCTCATGTGTGCTCTCTCAACGAGCATGAACATCCTCATCGGAGGCAGAATCCTCGCTGGTATCGGGGGTGGAGGCATCCAAACACTTGTCTTCATTGTGGGAACTGAGCTCGTGCCGATCAACAGAAGACCGTTTGCATTTGCCTTCTTCGGTGTCTCCTTCTCCGTCTCCACCATTGCAGGTCCCCTCATTGGAGGTGGATTCACAGAGAATGTCACCTGGAGATGGTGCTTCTACATCAACCTGCCTATTGGAGGCATTGCCTTCTTCTCGCTGCTCTACTTCTTCAGACCCCCAATTCCAAAGTTCTCGTGGAAGAAGAAGTTCCTCTTGATTGACTACGTCGGCACCTTCCTCCTCACAGCAGGACTTGTCGTCTTCCTTCTTGGTTTGACCTTTGGAGGACAGGAGTTTGCCTGGAACTCCGCGGCAGTCATCTTGTGCTTCGTCCTTGGTGGTCTCGTGCTTATCGGCTTCTGTGTTTGGAACTTCAGATTCTCCAAGAATCCGATCATCCCATACCCAATCATCAGAGAGCCAAAGGTGGACGCTCCAATCATCTGCATTTTCTTCTGCTTCTACTGCTTCATGGGATTTGTCGTGTACATCTCCACATACTTCCAGGTTGTTCGTGGCCATGCCCCAATCGCCACAGGTATCCACTTTTTCCCATTCATCATTGCCATGGTGGTGAGTAGTGTGGCCACTGGAATCCTACAAAAGAAGACCAGAAGCATCAAGCCATTTGCTGTCTTTGGTGGTCTCGTGGGTGCTGTCGGATACGGTCTCACTACATTACTTGATGTCCACACTCATATGTCTGGACAGATTGGCTACCTCATCATGCCTGGCATCTCAGCTGGTGTCCTTCTTCAGGCAGGCATGATGTCTTGTCAATTGGAAGCTCCAAAGATTGCTGGTGGAACCATTCTCACCACTGCATTGTTCAACTTTTCTCGTTCATTCGGTGGAACTATTGGTGGTGATTTGTCGCAAACCATCTTCAACTCATCCATCAAGAACAAGCTCAAGGATGCCATTTCCAATAACCCAAGTGCATTTTCTGGTGTCAGCTACTCCCAGCTCTCATCGTCTCTCAACAATCCAACTCTCCTTGGTGAGCTCCCCGCCGTGACAAAAGAGGCGGTGATCAAGTGCATCATGGAGGCCATCAGAAACGTCTTCTACACGTGCACTGCGGTTGCATGTCTCACCTTTATCTGCGCAGTGTTCTTCTCCAACAGAAGAATTCCAAGGGCAAGTGAGATTCAGCAGAAGGAGGAGGCTCATGCTGAGAGGGCTGCGCAGAAGGCTGCTGCAGAGAAGGCCCAGGAGTTGAAGGGAGAGAAGGATGACCAGAGCAATGAGGATACAGTGGCTCCTGCTACATCTCTTCGTTCTGAAGATGAGACGGTGTAGTACACCATCTAATACTAGGAGAAGAGTGCTTTTAACAGGATAAAGTGTGTACTGTAATCTATAATAGCTTGTCCATCATGAAGGTCGTAATCATCGTAGCAAGGTCGGGTGTTGTGGATCAATCTTGCACCCTGTCATAAACTGGCACTTGTTGCCCATGAGGAATAGGATAAGTCTCTCTATCTGTGGTCAATGGATACTGTTCCAAATCCTGGTCTGTGAACTCTCTGTTTGTGTTGATAGCACCCTCATGTTGTTGGAGGTCCTCGCCTTGGTGCATCGAGTTCTGGTCGTCAACAAGAGTCTCATCTCTCTCATTTGAAACTGGTGTCTGTGGAGCCTTTTCAGGAACTCCATCGTCTCCAAAGTTTTCATCATACAGATAGAATCCCTTGTTGTTCCACTCTTGAATGTGTGGGTAGTTCTTGTGCTGCTTCTTAGCGGCGGGGAAGAGGTCCCATGCAAACACGATCCAAAGGAAAGTGTACCAGAACGCCAATGTCCACTCTAGACGTCCGCTCGCATCTGTAGATGCTCCAACGAATCCAGCTGCCAATCCAGCTGCAGTTGCAGTCCAGATCAGCTTGAGAATGAACGAAACGGTGAACTTGTTCCAGAGCTTGTGGTTGACATGGATCTTCTTGTAATTTCTTCCCATCTTGGCGTACTGCACCATGATACAGATCATTGAGAAGAAGACAGCCACAATGAAGATTCCAAGCATCGTATCGTGCACCCTGTCGAAGTTCTTAATGTTAAAGCACGAGCACAAGATGATTCCAAGCTGACCAATGGCACCGAACACCACGCCGGCAAACATCCAGTTGCGCTCGTCCTTCTTGAACCAGTACTGGAGCTTGCCACTCTTGCGGAGCCTGTACTCTGTGAGGATGGTGAGCACGTAGAAGATTCCCTGCCACGCTGCGCACGAGATGAAGAGCGGTTGGAGGTTGGTGGCGCCAATGTGGGAGATGTACACGGGGTCGATGTCATAGCCGATGAAGGCGTAGATCGGATGACCCTGCCCTGCCCAGCAGATGAGCATGGCAATGAGCATTCCCGTCCAGGGTGTTCCCCCGATGATTGGTATGAGGAAGTAGTAGTTTCTGAGGCCGAACATTGTGTGGAGGATGGTGTTGAGCGAGTGTCAGGGAGAGTCCGGAAGCCTCGGGAGGGAGTCGTAAGTGTGTGTGGAGGACAAAGGCGATGTTTATGCCTGAAGTCGGAAGCTCGAAACTCGAAACTGGGGGAGCTCTGCCAATTTATACCGAAGCAGGGCTTTCAGGATTCAAAACATGGCTGAGCTGGATTGCTTCTTCACAAAGCGGCAATTCGGAGGAGAAGCGGCAGGCAACTTTGAAGGCGCAGCATATGCCGGAGAGCAAAGTGACGCAATCGGTGTTTTCGGTGGAGCAAAACAGGGGATTTGGCCTGAAATTTGGGGTATTTTGTATGTATTCTGGCCACATTCGCACAGGATACTTTATCTGTCGAGTTTTCTCTTGGTAAATGGCTTTAAAAGCGGATAAATTGCAATTTGTGCTTCCGAAACGAGCAATACCGGGGTTGCTTACCCTCGGAAATGATTGTCTTATGTAATCAATACTAACTAAATTACGTAATCCCGCCCGACTCGATCATCATGAAGTTTGAAAGGCGGAGGAAGGAGAAAGAGAGAAGGCTTCAGCTCTTAACGGGCAGTCTCGCTTTGGAAGCCTAAGTCAATTTCCACCAACATGTCCGAGGCCGAGATGGGACTACAGGCAATTGTCGACTTTTGTCTCTCCCGAAGAGCCAGTCCCAGCACGTTCCAGAGCCTCCTCAAACACGTCAATCACAAGCACGAGGTGTCCGCTGAAGACGTCAATGCCCTTGTAACTGCACCAACGCGTCTGGATCCTCTGGTGGTGATGTACGTGGCTGTGTGTGTGCTCAGAGAACAGTCCACAAACCTCAGGTTCTCCACGGTGGTGTCCTCTCTCCACGCAGCCACAGAGATCAACCAGCGCCTCATTCTTGCTGCTCTCGTCTCCCAGTTCAGGGAGTGCCACGAGTTCCCCTTTAGCTCACACGACATGCCAGATGTCATGGCCTCGCTCTTTGGATTCACGAGATATGCCATGGATGCCATGCCGGAGGACTTGCCGCTGTTGGAGCTCTGTGGAAGATTCATCTCGAACCTGGGAACGTCTCTTCCTCAAGACATGGCCATCTCGCCATTGACGGGAGAACAGGACGAGCTTCTTCTTTCTCTTGCCGGGAAGATCAGAGCTCACTCTCAGGTACTTGCAGACGAGCTCGCTTGCTCCCTGGACAAGATTCAGAGAAAGAAGGCACGCACGCAGAGAGCATCAGTATCATTGACGACGTCTGCCCTGTCTCAACACACATCGTTCATGAAGTCAAGCAAGCTACCAGAGTTTGTGTGGCTCAATTCGGCAATTCAGTCATGGTCCACTCACAAGTCTGGATTTCTCTCAGCGTTTGAACAGTTTGTCAAAGTGAAGAATAACCAGAACATCCTCAGCGAACTCGTTGCATCGACTTTTGAAGGGTACGCAGTCTCTCTCCAAGTCAAGGATGCATCTCCGAAGTTCTCGAAGAATTGGGAATTGTTCATTACGAAGAGACTTCCACTCCTCATCAGAGATCTCAAGCTCAAGAACGTTGATACTGCCCTCACAGGCGCACTCCACATTGACCCGAAGATTGTACAAGCCCTCAAGCTCTCACATGGCGGCTCCACTGACAACAGCGATGACATGTTCGCTTCATTCCCGGAAACTTCGATTGGTATCAGGCATGAGTTCTTGAGAAGCTGCATTGCACTGCAGCTGCTCTCTCCCACTTCTTTCGAGGCCATTTTGAAACAGGACTCCGCCGCAGACAGCAGGCGTCTCCCGACGAGCGACACCGTCTTTGATGATATGGGCCAGCCAGTTGACCTTGAGGCCACATTGAAACGCACTTTGATCGACATAAACACGGAGTTTGTTTCTCTTGAAGAGTCTGGGCTGGTGGAGTTCTTGAAGCTCGTGGAGAAGATGGAGGGCACCAAGCAAGTTGAGCTTTCCGCTCTTGTCATGCGTTCCATCAACAACTTCATCAACGAGGATGATATGTCACACCTTTACAGGCTTTGTCTCACACTCTCGCTTGTTCCAGATGCACTCCATGCCATTTTGTTCCACGTGTCGCCATCGGCATTCCTCAAGCCAATCATGAACTACCTCGATGGATGGCAAACCAACTTGGACGACATGAACTTCCAAGACATCTACTCCTCCTTCGGCTGCATTTTCCTCCTGTTCCTATTCACCGTGAAGGAGTTCAATCTCACGTTGGAGCAGCTCATCTCTCTCAAGACGAACATCACCTCCGAGTCCTTCTGCATCAACTACATCACGAGCATGGGCATGTCGAGCTGGAAGAATCCAAGTGGCGAGCTGAACCAGCACAGATCGGAGGTCCTGAACGGATGGATGTCGGCGTTGTTTGATTCTGGTGGGATCTCAGATGACTTGATGCGCCTGTCAACCGTGCAGGAGTGCTTCGAGCTCTTCCCGGTCATCTTCCAACAGGCATTCATCGCGTGTAAGCAGGGACTCACGGATGTCGAGACCATTAAGGGAGGATTGGAGTACTTTTTGCAGCCGTTCTTGCTCTCGACTATCGTTGGATTGCTCTCCTGGTGCGAGGACTATCTCTGGAAGGGCCATGATGTTGAACTCTTGGTGAATCTCATGAAGACCCTCGTCACACCATCCGATTTGAGTGGAGAGTCAGTACACATCCATCGTGTGATCATGTCCATTTTTGGTCCAAAGCTCTACAGAATGCTATCGGAACTCGACTCGAACTCGTCTCCATTGCGTGTGGATGCTTCTGTGCTCTCCAATCTCCGCCAATCATCAAGACAGGGCAAGTCTCTCGGGTTCTTTGAGCTCAACTCCTCGCCTACAATCACCGCCTTCAGCTCGAACAAAGACAGTGGGATCTCACTCTCAATGATGTTCCAGATGGAGTTCCAGTCATTCATCTCCTGGGGCCAATCCTCAACGGTGTCGAAGTATGACCATCTCTTCCTCCCAAACATGCGTCGTCTGCTTGGTGAAAAGCCACTGATTGAGTGCTTCCTCGAGCAGATCATCCACGCACAACAACTCAACAAGAACCTCCAGCCAGTCATTGAACTCTCGGCATTCTTGCTCCTCATTGACTCGATTGGATACTCTTCAGAGAACCGCACAGTGTTCTTACAGGCCTTGAGAGCGGAACGTGTTCCTGACAGGCCAGCGGACTCCCTCATCCCAGGGTACGCCACGCTCAAGACCGTTGTGTTGATGAAGAAGGAGCATGATGAGACCTCGACCAAGCCGAGGGACGTTGCGTTCGGGTTGCTCTATGAGAAGTTGATTGAGACCACAAATTCTTTATACCCTCTTGATTGAACAGTCCGAGTATATGTATGTGTGATGATTTATCATGATGTAGCAACTGGGGTGAGTAGATTCTACGTGGTATAGATATTAGGTCATGTGGATTAGAATAAGTTAGGCCAGCGCCTTGTTGAGCGCCTGGAACGTCTTCGCGTCGATATATCCAGAGTTGTGGAGGTAGAGCTGGAGCTTCTTGATGAGTTCGACGATGTCCTTCGGATCCAGATTGGTCACAACCATCTGGAGCATCGAGCCAACGTTGAATCTGTTCGTGGAGAGGAACGTCTCGAAGTAGAGGTAAGCGAAGGAGCCCATGAGGAACTGACAGTCGATTCTGTCCGTGATACCACCGTGGCCTGGAATCGTGTGGCCAAAGTCCTTGACCTGGAAGGTTCTCTTGAGGCCAGAGGCGAAGAAGCCACCGAACGGAGCAATCAACGAGGCGAAGGAGGCGAGGTTCAATGAGTGGAAGTAGATCGGCTTGACGGTAACCATTTCCGATCCAACGTATTCGACGAGAACCGGTGGGATTCTGTAGTCCTGTGGGAGGAAGATTGGGTTCACGTCACAACTCAAGTGTGACCAGATGTTCTGCTTGAGGTCGCTCACTGGGCAGATGAGGTAGTCGTAATCACCGAGCACCTTGGCGAGGATCAATGCGGCCAATGAGGTGAAGATCCACGCACCGACAAATCCCTCCACAGTCTTCTTTGGCGAGATGGCAATGAGCTGTGTTCTGCCGAATGTGATACCACACAGGTACGCAAAGATGTCGTTTGTGATCACGAGACACACAGGCATCAGGAACCAAATCATACCGTTGAAGATGTTGTTGATGATCAAGTGGGCCTGGAACACCACGAGCAGGAGCACCATGTGTGTGATGCAGAGCTGGGCGAACTGGAATTTGAGGTGGCCCTTCTGTAATGTTGCAACGAAGAACACGAGGCCTAAGATGTACAGCCAGTACGAGATGAATCTGTGGTGTGTGGCCAGTGGCGTGAGGAACTGGTTTGTGAAGATGAGATGGTTGAAGTTGTGGATCACGGACTCGCCATCAAGGTAGTAGATTGTGGCAAAGAGGAAGTACCAGTTCAGAGATTTCGTCAGACGGAGGTTCTTCTCCTTTGACGATTCCGTGGAGACAGCAATACACTCCTTGAACACGAGGATCTGGCAGATGAAGATGAGTAGCACGGTCCATATGTGGCCAGCACAGATGACCGAGACGAAGAAGACAAACATCACGACGGTCCAGATGGCTCTGATGACGAAGTCCTGTTTTTTCTTCTCGCGAGCAGCAGCCTTCTCTGTGGTCTGTGTGGCCTTGGAAGCCTCGCTCGAGGTCACCTTGGACGCCACTGCGGCAGTGGTCTTAGACGGCGAGGACTTGGTTGATTTCTTGGCCATCCTGCTATCTGTGTATGTGTATGAGTGAGTGATTGATGGATCAGACGAATTGGGAGGGGTTGCGGCCCGTTGGTGATGGCGATGGCAACGGATATGCGGATCAAGCGGAGTTGCCGGTGTGAGGCCCAGAAAAGCGGGGATGAGTATCAATTGCGGCTCCCGGAAAGTCTTCCTTCTGTGGGAAAGTGGAGTCCAGTGGAAGTCGGCGGTGCGTGGCTGCCTTGGACAGTCTGAATGGTGGCAAAAGGCCTTGTTGATAGCTGTCTCTTCTTTGATTTCGGAGTGAATGAATTTCTTTGGCGGGCAAAGAAAAAAAAAAGGCGTGCGCGTATCAATTTTTTTTTCTAGTTGAAGGCATGTGACAGGAACTCGAACTACTAACCGGGATAAATAAATAGCGTGCATTGAGTAGCAAAGCATTAGTCATTAGTGCAATAATCTTCGTGTTCTTCATTCTTGTCGTGGCGCAGTTCGCCCTCAATGAAGAGGGACCCCTCGCGTGGTGTTGCACCATGTCTCGTTTCCGTGTCTTATCGTCGTTAGCAATGATGTGTGGGGTAGTAGTAATTCGTGGAGCAAAAGGGTCATTGGGTTTCTCGTTATCTTGTCGTGTCGCAAATTTGGTGGGAGTGGGCGCTGTTCAGATGGCAGCAAGGTGGTCAATGACGCCGTGGAAGGCGTCAAGCCCCTCAGAGAGCTCAGTGTAGCCTTCCTCCTGGCACTTGGCCTGGGCGTCAGAGACCCACTCGTGGGCCTTCTCCTTCAGAACCTCAAGTGTCTGCAAGCAGTAGTCAAAAGAGCCACTCTTCTTCAAAATGTCAACAGCAACCTCCTTAATCTGGTCGTCGTCGGTCTTGAGCCTCAAGATGCCCATGAGTGAGCGATTCTCCGGGGTCATTCTGAGAGAGTGGATGATTGGGAAGGACAACTTGCCCTCTGAGATGTCCTCGCAGAAGCCCTTGTTCTTCTGTAAGTCTGCGCCCTGCAAGTTCAAGTAGTCGTCCTTAACCTGGTAGATGATGCCGAACAAGTTGGCGAGTGGCACGAGTGACACCACGTTGGCGGCGGAGAAGGACTCCATCAATCTGACTGCGAGCCTGAACAAGCCGCCGGTCTTGTTCATCACCATGTTGAAGTACTCGTCCTCGGTAGGCACGCAGAGGTTGTCTCGCCAGTATAAGTCGAGCGACTGGCCTCTGTGCAAGTTGAGCATCTCCTCGTTGAAGGCCGTGACGCAGCCGGCATCTCCCAACGCGAGCGTCTCCTGGAGCGCACGGAAGTACATGTAGTTGGACGAGTTGATGACGTATGGCGTGCCGTAGACCAAGTGGGCGGCTGGCTTGCCTCTTCTCAACGTGGAGCCGTCCTCGATGTCGTCGATGAGCAAGGAGGCGGCGTGGAGCATCTCGATCACCTTCGAGATCTGTGCAAGCTTGTCCTCCGGGATCTGGAGCGCGCCGTTGAAGAGGGCAATGAGCTGTGTTCTCAGGTTCTTTCCCTGTGTCTGGACGAGGTAGTCGTAGGGCCCTGTGATGAGCTGGTGGTGTTAGTTTGCTGCTGTGGCGATAACGGCAAAGGGGGGCAAAGTTGCGGGGATACTCACGTGTTCCTGGGCGTCTGACCAGCGCGGGTAGGTGGGAACTCTCTGCGTGTCGTCGACCATTGCACACGCTCTTTTCTCCTGTGTTTGGGGGGTATTTCCGGTGTTGATGGAGTAGCCGCCGTGGCCTTTGTGGAGAGAAGGAGAAGAGAAGGAGATCACCTTCGCGCTCTTTGTTGAAGCCGTGGTTTTTTTTTTTTTTAAGCTTGGCCGATCATCATCATCATAAACTCTAGAATACACTAAACAACCAACGCAAAAGAGGTTCCTGGCTCCTCTGTTACGATCATGTCTACAGAGCTTGCGAACACTCTCAACATCTCCAACAAGCGCCGCAAACGGGAGCAGGAGGGCACCCAGAAGGAACGCTTCCAGTGCGAGTTCATCATCAAGAAGAAGAACAGACAGTGTCCTCTCACACGAGCCAAGGACGCCCAGTACTGCTCCCAGCACCTTAAGGAGAAGGAGGGAGATGTGCGAATCCCGTGTCCAGTGGATCCACGCCACACAATCTGGTCCAGCGAAACCAAGGCCCACTCCAAGAGGTGTCAGGCCAAGATCGACAGTAATACCGACAAGCCATGGATCAAGCTAAATCATAACTGTGATGCCACCCCCGCTGACTCTGAAGAGTTAGAGATGAACTACAAGAAGTGGGTTTCTATTGTGGAGAAACAGTTCGAGTCATTTGAGCCGCTTGTTCTTGAACAGCTCGAACATGATGGTGTCAAAGAACGTGTTGAAGAGAAGCAGAACCCAAAGCATGCCGTGCAACAGTCATCTCTCATTGCACATCTGGATCAGAATGGCCTCTTGACGCATGAGTTGAGCTATGTTGAATGGGGGTGTGGAAAAGCCGAACTTTCGAGGTATTTGAACAAGAGTGTCATTCACAAGGACTTCAAGGCTTCGGACTTCATCCTCGTCGACAGGTCCTCTATGAGATTGAAGAAGGATTCCAAGATGATCAAGGACGCAGAAGAGGTTGGGTCCACGACAAAGATCTCCAGAGTGAGAGTCGACATCAAGGACTTTGATGTGGATGCTCTGCTGAAAGAAGAGTTCCCTGGTGAGTCCGGGTTCGTTGGTGTCTCGAAGCATCTGTGTGGAGCTGCCACTGACTTGACCATCCAGTGTATTGAACGCAATCCAGTCTTCAAAGACCGCATGCGTGGAATGATCGTTGCTATGTGTTGCAGACACTGTTGCAACTACGCACAATTCCCACCTAAGGCCAAGCAGTTCCTCATGGATAAGGGGATTGACGAGACTGGGTTCAGACACTTGATGAAGTTTGCCAGTTGGGCCGTCAATGGTCTGCGTCCAAACATGGTTGACACACAGGGCGCTGACCATCCAAGTGGGATGACTCTGAAGGAGAGAAAAGAGCTTGGACACAAGGCCAGAAGACTCATCGATGAGGCAAGAAAGGCTACGATGGAGTCTATGGGGTACAAGGTCAAGTTGTGCCAATACGTTCCCGAGGAGATCTCTCTCGAGAACACATGCATGATCGTTACGAAGTGAAAAACACTGCTGTTGATATCAATCAGAAGCATAAGAACATGAGTGAAAGCATAGAATTAAAGATGATGGTCTAAGAGAGTAGCACTAGGCAGCTTAGATCTTCTCAGCCTTGACACCGTGCTTCCAGATAGCAACGTATGGGGTGGTACCATCCTCACGGTAGTTCAAGAGGATCAACATGGCATCTGGGTCCATGGACTCACCAGTGTAGAAGTCCCAGTCCTTGAAGGAGCCAATGACCTTCTTGACGTAAGCCTGGGCACCCTTCTCGAAGGTCTCAACCTCGTCTGGGTTGGTCTCCTGGAGGTGGGCTTTGATTCTCTTCATGTAGCCCTTGATGTAAACGAGGAAGGACTTCTTGTCGAAGGCGGTCTGCTGGAGACGGAAAGAGTAGACGACGTTGTTGACAGTCTCAGCAGCGTCATCGGCACCTTCCTCGTCACCACCCTCAGCGGATGGGTTAGCACCAATGTCGACGTCACCGTTACCAACAGTGACCATCTGACAGTCGGCCTCGTAGATGACACCATCAACCTCCTTGAGGTCGTAAGCGTCGGACAAGAGCTCGTCACCGGAAATAACGTCCTGGATAGGGTTGTTAGTATGTGTCTTTGCCGTGCAATTGTGGAGAATTGGAGAGATGAGCTGAAATCAATGTGCCACGGAGCCCACATGGGACAGGCGTTGAAATGCCTCCAAAACACAGCTCTTGGGCCAAATCAGCTCCAATCAACAGTCCCTGGCGGCATATCTCCTCGAAAATTCTCAAATGACAACACGTACAGTGTAAATAATCATTGTTGCTGGGGGTTACGTGGTTTTGAAAGAGGGAGAGAGCTTCAAACAGAGAAACTTTCTGCGAAAAATTTTTGGTCGTTCAGAAAAAAGAAAAAAAAAGATTGATCGATTATATCAGCAAAATGCACTTAATATCCGAAAGGGGAAACTCAGCTCTATCGGGATGTTTGTTTACGCTTCCAAATTTTTGGTGGTTTCATCAACTTTGGCTCCTCCACATAGCACAATTCGGCACTAAAAAGAGTGAATAAGATCGAATGGAGGAAGATCTGGCATGCAAGTGGCCCACAACGAGGTGTCTTCGAACACTACGGCCGCTTAAGTCCAAAATTGCAGCCTTCAGAACACATTGTACCAACTTTGGCTTGGAGGAAGATCCAGATCCTTCTGCCCAGATTCACACACACAAACGCTCCAGACAACACGAGGAGGAAGACTCAGACGATAGTACCGATACAGAGAATTATGACAGGAGCCTGAATCTGGAAGAGCACGTTATCAGCTACCAGAAGAGCGCTGTCAGCTACAAGAGACGCAAAGGGAAGAAGGCTGATCCTCTGTACTGCGAATTGGACGAGATTGAAGAAGAGCGGGAAACAGAACCAGCTATGACAAAGTACCGACCTCATCTCATATCTCTTGAGAAGGGAGACAGTGCATACTTGAAGGACATCATGGCCGAGTTCCGCAAACTTCTCACAGCCGCGGGGTGTCGTCCTGGGAACAACACAATCAAGTTGAGACACATGTCTGCTCTCCGGATCGGGGTGTCGATTGGCAAAGATGATAGGGAGGTGAAGAACTTGCAGGCACAGTTGAATGACAAGAATGAGCTCTTGGACTTGTACGAAGACAGGGTCGTTGGGTCATACAGAAAGTGGGTCATGATTGGACATGCCATTGGACACCTCGTTGCTGAGACGCCAAAGTTCAGTGAGATTTCTGGTGAGTTCTTCAATCTGATGAAATCTATGGGCTTTCACTTGATATGTGGTGTCTTGCTACAAACTTATTTGGAGAACACTGGACTTACCGCCTTTGAAGACTTTGAACAGCTCAGCCATATGTGTCTGAAGGTAGGTCTTGAGGATGCGGACTCAGTCATCATCGATTATTGGGCAGGAAATGGATTCCAGTGTACAGAAGAGAGTACTTCCAATGTCTTGCATTTTGTTATGAGACATCACAACACGCACTACTACCAAGTGATGGCGATCATGGCCCACATGATTGAACAAAGATGCACAGAGATGGAGCGCACACATTCGCTCATTGAGACAGTTTACGAAACACATACCCCACAACTGAGAGTCATTGAAATCCTTTCAGTTTTCATTATGCTCATGAAGCCCAAGAGTCCGTCTACCCTTGAGTTTCTTCTTCGTGCCTTCAACTCATGCAAAAGGGGCTACAGATCCATGATTCCAGTGCTTCGCCTCATCAAGTCATTCATTACTCATTCACAGCCCAAGCCAATCACTAAAGAAACCCTTGTTCTCGTCCGTTCAATCTTTAAACCACACTTCAAGAACACGCCTAAGTTCATGGCACATATCGAACGCTCATCAAAGACTCCACAAATTCCCATCAACATGGGCAATCACAGACCAAGAGCAAAGCTCTCAGGTGGAGATCTCATATAGATACGAGAAGCATCAATTCAGCATAAGAATCCGTTATCAATAACGAAGTTCTGCCCGGTAACACTCTCGTTGTGTAGCAATCCCATTACGGCCTTGACGACGTTATCCACGGGCACAGCGCCTCCCAGTGCCGTATCGTAGTGCAATCCTTTACCCATATCCGTTTCACTAACAAGTCCTGGAGAAACACAATTGCACCTAACTTGCTTCGGCCCCAGCTCAACGGCAATGGACCTCGTGAAGCCCTGGAGACCCGCCTTGGTTGCTGAGTAGACGGATGTGCCGCGTGCTCCCTTCATTCCCAAAACGGAGGATATGTTGATGATTGAGGAAGGTCTGTTCGTTATCAGTGGCTTTGTGAGTAAGCGTGTCAGTGTAATTGGAGCTGTCAGGTTCGTGGTGATGATGTCGTTGATGTCGTGTTGTCTCGTTGAGGCGAGCAGTGATGATTGTGAGATCCCGGCACAGTTAATGAGGATACTGGTGTCCTTGATCTGTGGATTCTGCTTCAATGTCTCTTCTAGTTCTGAAAGATCTGTCAGATCGTATGGAATGATGGAGTGATGCTGTTTATCTGACTTGTGGAGCTCTTTCATCTTCTCTTGGAGCAGGTCCTTGTTTCGTGCGAGAAGAAGGAGGTTCGTGCCCCTTCTTGAGAGTTCATGAGCAATTGCGAAACCAATTCCACGAGAAGCACCCGTCACAAGAGCAGTTTTTCCTCTCACTGTTGCCATTTCCTGGGTCTTTGTCGTTCTCCTGCCAAATTTCCACAGAAGATAGAGAAGCCTGTCGACTCGTTTTTTTTTTCTCCACTCCAAAATTTGGAATCTGCCCACCTCCCCCACACTACTCCATCAACAACAAACTATCGAAAAAACAATGGTCTGGCCGCTCCATCGTTCGAAAGAAGAAGACAAGAAAGCTTCAGCAGAGAATGCGCTTCTCAGCGAACTTTCCCCGCATTCACAGGCCTACTACAACCTCCAAAGCCGGGGGCTCGAGAGCAACGCTAGCAAGCTCACAGATCCCAACGCCACCGAAACTTCTCTCACTGAACTCGGAAAGCACAAGGCCCTACATCCTCCACAGGAGATCCGCTTTGTTAATTGTGCAGATATCCAGGCAGCCTTCATGGAGTGCATCCAGTCCGGCCCCTGGAAGGAGCGCTGGATGGGCTGTGAAACGTGGTCCAACAAAGTGCAGAAGTGTGTCAAGATGCAGACGCAGTTATTGGACAAGCTCGGGTTGGAGAATGCACAGAGCGTGGATACGTATAAGGAGATCACAGGAGCCGCTGACACGCTCTGTGTCAAGTGGCTCGATGACTTTGGGGAGGACGGTAAGATGAGCCAAGGGTTGCTTGTCGACTTGTATGATAAGAGAGATGCCATCTGGGGGAAGAAGTGATCACATTCACCGATTTATTTATTAACTATTTATTCGTGTCTATATACTGCTGCATTCAACGTCGACTAACTGTTTGAGCTTCCTCCAAATCTCTAGCTTCTCCTCGTGCTTGATCCTTACAAGCCCCGACGTTGACGGTACAACAAAGCACCTGCACTTGAAGACATTCTGTTTCTGCACTCCCCATGTGAAGTTCTCCTGTTTGATTTTCACAGCCTTGGCAATAGATTCCCAGATGCCCTTCCCCACAAAGCAAATCACCTTGGGCTTGAACTTATTCACGGTATCAACGAGCCGCGGTACATTCGCCCTCATCTCCTGCTGTGGGATCTCTTCAATGCCCTTCGTCGGTCTCATCACAAGCTCAGTGAAGCCAATGTCGTATCTCTCTGGCATGGTGACGTCGTCTTCATAGGTCAGTTCATCCGGGACGATCCCAGATTGGAAGATCAATGGCCAGAAGCAATTCGATCGATGGGCAAATCGGTGACCGAGCTCAGCTGACTTGATCCCGGGATTAAATCCACAAAACACAAGCTTGAGGTCTTCCTTCAAGAGGTCTGGGAGGGGTGAAAGGTGTGCATATGTCAGCTCAGAGATGTGATATTTGTATGCTCTTGCTCGTTGCGTTTTGGGTTTCGATATCTTGTTGATGCTATCAGTGGAGAGTGCTGTTGAATCTGGGTTGTATGCAAATCTTTGTGACAAATCTGATATACTCGGTTTCATTATCCACTACTGTGAGTCCTCATTGGTGACTTTGTTGCTGATTAAAAGACCCAAAGTGTCTCTAGTTCGCCGATTTGGGCGCTGAATTTAACCCGTACACCATATACATCCATACACCAGCACACTTACCCGAATGAACTTCAAGCATCAAAAGAATTATACCCACAAACTGGAAATCAAAACTTGAAAGCAGAAGACGGCTCAATAAAGCTCTCTCTTTCTAATGATATATTTTAACCTGCCTGGGAAGGGCGGTTTTTTGTGTTCTGTTGAATTCAAGTCAAGTGAACTGCTAAATATAAATTACATCACCCTATTTTCTGGAGAAGTGCTCCGAAATGCAAATTTTTAGTATCTATTTAGGCCTGAAATGGTATTCATCTTGCTATTCTCCGTGAAATTTACCCCCTGTAGTGTTTTTGCGGTTAATTAATGTCTCTGTTAAGGCCGGAGCCCTGCAGCTGCTTCGACCTGATGGCCAGCCGCATAACACATCCAGCCAGCTTCATGGCTCTCATGCCCGAGTAATCATGTAAGGTCGACTTCGAGGCGGATGAGTAAATGTGACTCTTCCAAACACCTAGGTCTATACAAAACCATCGCATTGCCTTATGAGGTTCCGTACGTCATGGCATTGTAAGCTCAACACGCATTAAAACCAAAAAACTACGCAGGTCTCCATCATCATTAAGAACGTAACAATCAAATATCCAGATCAATGGCATCAGGATTAGCCGTCTGTTCTTCACTAGCATTGATAGAACTGACCTTTGGTCCATCAGTGGACTTGACGAATCCCATTGCCTCGGAATTGACCTCGGTGTTGAATTCATCCTTGGCCTTTCTCTTCCATCTCAGCATATCCTTGTAGGTATCCTTAGTTCCATGATTGACCTCAAACTGTGCCCACCAGTCCCAGAGGCTCTGTGACTTGTCAGGTGATTGAAGCATGCATCCATGTTGTAGAATGGCGCGAACACGGGCGTACTCGTGGAGCTGGGATTCCGTCTCGGCGAACTTGATGATGAATCGGAGCGACTTTGATGGTGGAAGCGTCTCCAAAGCCTTTGTGAACACAGGTCTCGTTGATGTTGGTCCAAAATGTGTAAGTGTCTTCTGTATGAGGATCTCGAAGAGCTCAGGCTGAGACTTGGAGTCCACTGCATCAACACCGCGCTCAAGAATTTTGACACTTCTCTGCACCGAGCCTTGGTCTTCCTCGAGCTTGGAGTACAACAGGTAGATGGTTTTGGCCAGATCTGGTGGACATCCTTCAAGAGCATGGTCAAATAGGTCTCTCAGTCTCTCCAGTGGTAGCTGTCTTTTGATTGCCTTTGTCAAGTAGATATTCCAGATTTCAAACACCACAGGGTACTTGAAAATACCAACACCACGCTCATAGACTCTAAAAGCTTCCTCAAATCTCTGGTTGTCTTCCAAGAAGTTAGCATAGTTCACCACTGTCAAAGGAGTGGCGATTCTCAAGGCAAAGACAGTGTCATAAACTTCACACGTTCTCTGAACATCTCCCGTAGACTCGACGAGGTCCAAGTAGAAACTCCACAACTTGATGGACTTGTGGACACGTTCTTGAACTGTTATGGATCTGTCATTGTACTCAACATTTTTGTCTCTGGATCTTGTTGCAATCTCGAGGACCTTGGTGGCTGTTTCAAGATCATCCTGTCTTAACTCCAGCTCAGACCAGTGGATCCAAACCTTCACGAGCTCTTCTGGGTCGTTGAAAGGAACCTTGATGGCCTTGTCCAAGATTGTGCGTGCTGTCTGAAGGTCTCCATTGTCCTCGTAAACTTGCGAATAGCGTGTCCAGATTGTGGAGAGACCGGGTGTAGCTTTCGCTGGGTCGATCTTCGTGATGGCATCAACGTATGTCTGGAGGATATCAGCGAGCTTGTCTTCAGGATAGAGAGAAGCCTTATGTAACCAGTGATCAGTGTTGTGTGGCGACTGGCGGATCTTAACCTCATCAATGAGGAACTCCCTTTTGTCCATCAATCTCTCAAATCTGGCAAGTCTGAGATCAAGCTCGGCACTCTCCTCCTCAGTGTCTTGACCCTCTTCCTCCATGGATTGGATCTTGTCCATCACCTGAGATACAAGAGACTCGGAAAACTCAGCATATGCGTCATAAATCATAGTGAAATCTCTGATTGTGAGGACCTTGTTGATTCCCTCGTCAAACACAGCACCAGCCTTACTGTAGTCTTTTCTCTTGGTGTAGTAAGTTGCCAGCTTCACATACAACTTTCCTTGTTGATCTGGGAACTTCTGGAGTCCATTGCGGACAAAGGCCTCCACTCTTTTGTCGTGTGCCAATGTAGGCTTCTTAAAGTCAATGAGGAGGTCCAAGCATTCGAGCCAGAGATCCAATGGAGATTTCCCCTCTCTGGAAACAAAGGAGTCATCAGCGATGAGCCGTTCGTACAGCTCGAGACTACCATCGATATCCTTGAATTCCATCAGCTTGCCCAATACGATTTCAATCTCCTCTGGAGCAAATAGCAAGTATCTCTTGTAGATCGCCACACCGGTGAGCCCGCCAACCTGGTTTGCAAAGTCGAGGAAGAGGGGCCAGATCCAATGATGTTGTGTGAGGGGCAGAACCTGGAGTGCTTGGTTGAACTTGCGGCGTATCAGTGTAACATCAGTCTGTCGTGTAAGGAACTGGAGATACTTGGTCCATAGCACGGGCATCTTGGACAGCAGCTCCATCGCCTTCTCGAACTCTTTGTTGACCTTCTCGTACTCCTCCTTGTCCTCCACGGGGCTTAGCCGCGTACATATCTCCACGTAAAGATCCAGGTACATCACCCAGAGCTTGTAGCTTCTCCTAAGTGTGTAGCAGGCCCTCCTAAGCACGAATAGACGACCAACGTCCGTGTCTTTGTGCCAGAGGTACCGGAGCCAAGGCGTCAGGTCGCCGTGGTTTTCAATGAGAGCAGTTTCGTAGGCGACGTCTGAGTCCCCAATGAGAGACGTATCCAGCCGTATAAGGCCATCATCTCGGTCCATGATGGTATGCTGCTTTTGTTGCTGTTGTTAATCTGCCAAATTGGACCATCAGAGAGACGGCTTGCAGTTAATAGCTGGATTTTCAGAGAGCATCACAAGTGGCCCTACCGGATTACATAAGCTATTCACACAAGCTGACTAAGCTCCCCACTTTCTTCAAACTTTAACCGGGATGCCCCTCAATTTGGGTAGTTTGATCGATATTTTCCCTCCAGGAACACTAGTAATGGTCTAGATTGCATACAGAAGTCACTTATAGCGCCATTTAACAGCCATCTCCTCTAAACCGCAGCTTCCGTGTAATCAACGTCGCGACCGAGCTTATCCGAAGACGGCCCCCGCTTCAAATTCACCTTCGAATCCTCGACGAAGCCACCAACAAAGAGCCGGAAGAAGAGGCACAAATCGCTCAGAAACGATGTTCTCCAGACGACTGCTCCACTCGTCGGCGAGAAGGCTCCAGGCTCTTTCGCCCATCGCCGAGTACGACCGACTCGTGGCCCTCCAGAAGCTCAGAGATGACCCGTACCAGCGAAAGATCATCTCGTCGCTTGGATCGCTACACCAGCATTTGAGCGAGTACAAACCACCGGACGTCGAGATCCCCAGCATGGATGACCTAGCTCCGAAGAAGGGCCTTTTCTCAAGGCTTTTCAGTGGTAAAAAGGCCAAATCCAGTGGGCCTTCAGACTTCTCCTCGATCCCAAAGGGCATCTACTTGTATGGAGATGTTGGCTGTGGCAAAACAATGTTGATGGACCTGTTCTACTCGACAATACCTCCACATCTGACCAAGAAGAGACTCCATTTCCACCAGTTCATGCAAGGATTGCACAAGAGACGCCACCAGCTTATACAACAACACGGATCTCCGGACATTGACACCATTCCAATGCTCGCTGCTGAGATGGCACAAGAAGCCACTGTTCTCTGCTTCGACGAATTCCAAGTCACAGATGTTGCTGATGCAATGCTTCTACGTCGTGTCATTGAAACCGTCATCGCCCCAGACCATGGGCTCGTTCTCTTCGCAACCTCCAACAGAGCCCCAGATGAGCTCTACATGAACGGTATCCAGAGACAGTCATTCATTCCATGTATTGAACTCATCAAGAAGCGTACAGAGGTCATCTTCTTGGATTCCCCGACTGACTACAGAAAAGTTCCGAAGCCAATCTCTTCAGTCTACTGGACCCCATCTCCTGGAATCCCATTCACCGCAAAGGCCTCCCAGGCTGCCGCGGCAGCACACATTGCAAACTGGTACAACTTCTTCTCACAGGGCCACGAGGCCGAGAAGGACATCGAGCTCACTATCTGGGGGAGAAAACTCAAAGTTCCGAAGTCCTCACCACCATACGTTGCCCAATTTTCCTTTGCTGATCTATGCGGCAAGCCACTCGCTGCGGGTGATTACCTCTCCCTCGCCACCACATACAACACATTCATCGTCACAGACATTCCCTACCTCTCAGTGCAACGCAGAGACCTCGTGAGAAGATTCATCACGTTCCTCGATGCGGTGTATGACAACCACGGCCGTCTGTGTGTCACTGCTGCTGCGCCATTCGAGGATCTCTTTGTTGAGCCTGAACAAATGAAGAACGACTACGAGCTGAACGAGGTTGAGAAGGAGGATGATGGATATGAGGGAATTGAGGACGATGAGCTTGTCAAGACCCACGGATTTAGCAAGAAGGCGGCAAAGAACGCAAAGATGTTCCAGTTGGATGAGGAGAGATTCGCCTTCGCAAGAGCATTGTCGAGATTGTCCCAAATGTCTACCCAGGACTGGGTTGATAACAACGGAGTCAAGAAATAGGACACTCAGTTATCTATCTATAAATATTCATATACGTCATAGCTAAATGCTACTCATAAATATTAATTCCCCAACAATTTTTACACTTGTACACAACTAGTCTGATGACATAAGATCTGACTAAGCAGTTTTCGCGAAAAGACACCTGTGGCCTATGGCAAGTAGAGCGAGATCTCCGAGCTGTTTCCTCGTTTGGGGGCTGTTTATTGGGCAGAAGACCACTCAATCGACCAGAAGGCAGCCTGTTCTGAAGTTGATTGTGCCTTAGAACTTACTACAAGGCTCATCCACTTTCACCACCAAGAAAGAGGCCGACAACAGCGGCATTTCCCACGCTCCGAGTGCCCACAACCGTCTGTGATTTGAGACGGGGAATCGCCTGAGTTGGTGGATACAATGGCCAAGAAGAAGAAGTCAAAGAGCAGGTCACAGGCTAAGAAGACCCAGGAGCCTGTGAGGCCGGCTGACGATGTCCAGGGCGAAGGAGATACACAGATCCCTGAAGAGGAGACCGCTAAACAAGACGTTGAGCAGAGCCCCATAGCCCCACCAACAGAAGAAGACGAACAGAAAGAAGAACCAGCGTCGAAGGGTGAAGAGGATCCTCAGGAAGTACAAGAGGACGAGGGTCCAGCAGAGATCACAATTGATGCTCCACCAGGCTATGAGACTGAAGAAGAACCACAGGAGGAGGCGGATTCCACTGATATTATGAACAACGAAGAAGACTATCTCCGAGTAAGGTCAGTTCCGATGTCGCCTGATCGAACTGAAGATGCCACAGACATTGAGGCCACATACGCTGACGACTTGATTCCACAGAGCAGTGGGAGCTACTCAGAAACCCAGGATGATGTGGCCAGCTCATCCGGCGTTGGTCATGACACGATTGATAACGACAAGAAGGAAGATTCCAATGAAGCCACAGTCGAAGTCCCCAATGAAGAAGATGGAGACGAGACCAAACCACTGGCAGAAAGCAGTACCAATGTGGATGAAGAGGAACAGACCACTGTGAGTGAAGACACACCAGAGGCAAGTGATCACACAGAGTCTGCACCAATGACTGAGCTCATCCAAGAGAAGCCTACAACCGAGAATGTTGAGTACAGGGCTGAAGAGGAATCAGTCACAAGAAGCTCCACACCTCTTGAGCCTCCAATTCCGGCCGCGGAGACTGCACCTCAGACACCAACGGATCCCAATCCTGACCCAGTTCCAGAACCAGAAGCAGCAGAGACAGCAGAAGCACCATCAACCACCGAGCTGATATCATCAACAACAGGCCCATACACAACTTCCCCACTGAACATCTCGGTCCCACCATCACTCGGCACACCCACGGCGTTCTGCCATTACGAGGAGAGCCTATTCGTCGGGACTTCACTGGGATACATTCTGGGCTACACTGCGCTCCACGACGCCTCACCACCCGAGTACGTTCTGATCTCGCAGGTGGAATTCCACCCGACCCGCCAATTCCCCATCGCACAGTTTGTGGCTCTTCCTACACTGCAGCTTCTCCTCGTTGTGTCTGGTGCACTTCTGCAGTGTTTCTCTCTCCCAACGCCCTCGCTGCTCTCCATCGGCCGCATCAAGGACGTCGAAGCCGTCGAGCTCGACCTGAGTGGGAGGGCCAAGTGTGACGAGAACGGAGTGCACGTTGTGGTCATAACCAAGACGCAGATCCGCGTGGTGAATGTGACCAAGGCTGCGCTGAGACTCGTCAAGGACCTCAAGTTTGGCGTCAAGTGTGGCAAGCGCAGAGTGGACAAGCTCGTCGTGGCGTATGAGGGGATGTATGAGGTGTTGGACATGTCGAGGGAGCTGAACAATCGAACCTCGCTGTTTCCTGTGAATACTGCTGGTGAGGGATCATTGAGGCCCTTTGTACAGGGCGTCGGAAAGGAGGAGTTCTTGCTCATCTGTGGAACTGGGGAGGAGGAGCCTGCTATGGGAATGGTTGTCAATATGCGTGGTGATGTCTCGAGAGGAACCATTCCGATGGAGAAATATCCTGAACAGGTACTCACTGAGGATGAGTGTGTATTCACTGTTGTTGGAGGTGAGGTGAAGCTGTTCTCGCTGGAGGATCAAAGAGAGGTCCAGTCATGGAGCTTCAGCAAGGGAGTCAGGGTTGGCAAAGTTGATGGGATGATGATAAATGTCCCGGCCCTTGCTGAGCTGATTGCATTGAAGCCGCTTTGTGGTGGTGACGAAGAAAGATCACGGAAGGAATTGGAGTTTGCTCAGAAGGTTTCTCAAGTGAGGGCTTCCACCATGTGTTTCTGTGAAGATTTCGTCCATTTGCTCGTGCCACAGTCCAGACTGCAAAGATTGGAGAAAGTCACACAACTGAGAGCATTGGAAAAGGAGCTTGCATCAAGTCAGGCCACTACTGAGCTCACTGTCATTGAGGTTGAGTACTTGAACTTGGAGATTTCCTTGATGAGATTGCTCGAACATCAGTACGACGCAGCCATTGAGGCCTGGACAAATGGAACACTGGACCCAAGGATATTGATTTATGCCTTCAACTACAAGATTCATGGAGATGTCTACGTGTTTTCTGGTCTCTTTGCACTTGTCGAGAAGCTGAAACGCACCATCAAGGAGACGGCATTGATGAACTTCTTCGAGTTGTTCCTGGAGAGATGGCTATCCAAGCACACCGTGGAGAACGACGACATCATGTCCACACTCGAACTCACTTCTGTTCTCTACAACATTGATAACCATACCCAACTCATGCAGACCTTGAAGAGCGTGACCCACATTGACGTTTTCCCGATTCTGGAGGAGAAGAACAAGCACATCGCCCTGGCACACTTGTACTCTGAAGACCACCCAGAGAAGGCCATTGGGATCTACAAGGACCTTGTTGACAACAAGATCAGCGACCAGGGATACGACAAGTCCGACACTCTGCACCTGATCTGTGAGCTGGGGAAGAGATGCGATGATGATGTGAGGAGAGACACGGGGATGTGGCTGCTCAAACATGATGGCAAGCTCGCCATCAGTTTCATGAACTCGTCCAAGTTGTCTCTTCGTACGTTGCAGACTGGGATGAGTCGCACTGAGGAGGTGAAACAGGTTCTGGGCTCCATTGACGATGTTGGGCTGAAGTATGAGTACTTGAGCCAGGTGTTTGTGAGTATGGGCCAGGAGAAGATGAAGCTTGGGCTCAAGAAGGGGTTATACAAAAGCATGCTGAAGACGCTGAGTACAAATGAGAAGAAGATGAGAGGTGTGTAAAAGCAAAAACATGTAACGACAGAAATGATTCATGAGCGCCTTTGGAAGCGTAGAGTTTCGGAGCATTTCTGTTGTCCTGGGTACGTTCGATAATCAAAGCAGGTTAATCATTCATTCGATTAACCAATAACTAGAGATTAAAGCGTGAAACAACACCAGAACAAAGAGCAAGAATTGAAGCAAAAGATTATCAAATTGGCTCAGACCAACTTCTCAGAAGCAATGGCCTCATGCGTATCCTTGTGGTACGTGACAGCCTTGTCAGTATCAGACAAGCCAGCCTCATCCTCTTCACTGCGAGTCATGATCTTTCCCTGCTCGATGAGGTCCTTCTTCTCATCCTCAGAGATGATGTAGTTGAAGTTAACATGTCTCTTCTCAGGACCCACAAGGGCAACAATGAGCAAGAAGGCAAAGACGGCGCCCATGAAGATGGACATGACTCTTGAGTAGTCGTAGACTCCTGGTCTGATCTTCCCACTTGCATCACGCAGTGGGAATCTCTCTCCAATGGTGGACTCAATGGTGGAGGAGGCAGAGGATGCCAGGTTGCCCAGCTGGTAGGAGACACCGACGACGAAGGCCCTGAACTCTGGAGGAGACAGCTCGGACAAGTGAACAGGAGCAACTCCCCACGCGCCCTGCACCATGAACTGGAGGAAGAAGACGCCTGCGTTGATTCCCGAGTTGCGGGAGTATGCCCATGGGTAGATCAGTGCTCCTCCGAGGATACAGCAGATGATGATGGAGAGTCTTCTTCCAATGAAGCCAGACAAGTGGCCCACGGTGATGCCGCCAGCAAGCGCACCCAGGTTGGCGACCGAGTTGGTGACGGTGGATCTGTCGGCACCGTAGCCCAGCTGGGCAGTTAGAAGAGTCGGGTACAGGTCCTGCGAGCCGTGGGACATGAAGTTGAAGCCGGACATCATGATCACCATGTACACCATACACAGCCAGTTCTGCTGGATGGCGAGCTTGGCGTCTCTGAAGAAGGACGACTTCTTGTTCTCCAGGTGGAGCTTCTGCTGGAGGAACTGATCTGTTTCTGGCAGAAGCATTCTCCAGGCGATGAAGAGCACTGGTGGACCGGCAGAGAACCAGAAGATGGCTCTCCAGCCCTTTGGCGAGTTGTCTGTGATGGCTCTCTGGAAGATGACCACCAGGAGGTATCCAAAGGCGTATCCCTGCTGGAAGAGACCCGAGAGGAAGGATCTGGCGTCGACTGGCACACCTTCAAGAGACGTAGAAGCAGCAATACCATACATAGAGCCCATGAAGATTCCAAATAGGGCTCTGACTCCCAGGAAGGCCTTGTATGTCTTGACGAATCCTGTTCCGATCTGGATGACGATGAGACAGAGCAAGTTGATGATGAGAGGCCACTTTCTTCCGTATCTGTCGCCAAAGACTCCAAAGATGGCAGCACCGACGGATCTGAGCATCAACACGAGCGTAATTCCCCATGTGATGTCCTTGACGGGTCTGTTGAAGGACTCGGCCATGTTGGAAACGTTGAGGGAGGTGGCGAAGAAGTCAAAGGCATCCCAGGTCCAGGCCAGGAAACCGATGATGAAGAATTGCCACTCACGCCAGCCCATTTGGCGCATTCCTGGAAGCGGATTCATGTTGCTTTTCTCCTGTGCCCACTGCTCTTTGGTGGGGACGAGAGTTGATAGGCGGGTCGAGACATAAGTCTTCATCTCCTGCGTGGAGAACGTTCTGAAGCCCATTTTGCTGGTGGTAGAGGGCTCTTAACACATAGAGAAATAACAGAGAAACCAGCTACTCGACACAGAAGTTGGCGGCCTTTATATCTGCCTCTGCGGGGGTGTTAACTGTATTCTGTTGGATAAATTGTGGGGTCATGTCTCCGAAAAGTCGGGGAAACGGCGCCGGTAATGTGACAGTCGCAAAATGGACTTGGCAACATCCCAGGCACCACCTGGATTCCGGGGAAGCTACGGGAATTATTATTTATTTGAAGTAGAGGAATCTCTGGTGCTTTGTGCTCTTTTAAAGCGCAACTCTGGTGTATCTATAGCGCAATTATGTCTCCAGATCTTCGCTTGCTCCGCTATCTCTGGCTGATCAGCAATGGCGCACTTCTCCGACTCTGGCCCATATTCGAGATCCCCAGTTCCAGATATAGCTCATCAAAAGTTTAAAACATCTCCAGAAAACACCCGGGTGGCTCCACAGGCCAAAACCTGACCTTTTGTACTGCGAAACGGTGGATAAATGGAGGTTGTCACCAGAGCCAACCAATCAGAGCGCTCCAAGGGGCTTCCCCACACTACAGATACGGCAGGGATAGCCCCAAAGTTCCGCTTTAGGAACCTCCTCCGGGGCGGCATTTGGTGCCAAGTTATCAGGATGAACTGATTGGCTCGCGATTCAGGTGTTTTAGTGTGGTTGTGGTGATGGTTTGGGCATGGACTCTTTGACCTTTGACCTTTGACATAGTCTCACCTTCAGCTCACATCGTACACAGCTAGGACATAAATGGAACTATGACACTATTTATATGCCAACAGATATCAGTTTAAACCACGGAGAATTAGGGCTACGTCTCTAAGGTGAAACTAGCCATTCACCGTCAGCACCCACGGTGAATATTCACCTTCACAAGCTGCTCACGGTGAAAAATGTCACCTCACGGTGGGCTCACGGTGATTGTAATCAATAGGACCACGCTTATGTATTTAAAGCGCCATATATTGGGTCACAGCTTCGCAATGATGGAATTCATGTAATTACAGTTTCCAGATTCAATGGTTGACATGTGTGGTAATGTTACCGCAGTGGAACCTGAGGTTCCAGCTAGTTTTGAGGACACATGACTGCAAGTACCACTGATGGTTGGCACAGTGCCACAGAGGACCGCGTTGTGATTGTGTATTATTCAAATATTGAGTTTGTATGAGACCTCCAGTGTAGCTTCAATGCCATTATACGAGCTTTAATCTTTGGTCAATACATCTTATAATGTCACGGTGGTGCACGGTGGAAATTTGAAATTTAATGCTATGACGGTGAGCATGACGGTGATAAACTACCCCCACGGTGATCCCACGGTGACAGTGACGGTGAGTTAGTTTCACCGCAGCGAGATTCCTACGGCATATTATACAAACTTGAAACACACAATGGCTAGTCAAATTGGCCCTTACTTAGCACACAGAGCACACCAAAAGAGATGTATTTATTTATGTCTCCCATCACGCAAAAAGAAACTCCACAAGCTCCGCGCTTCTCCACAAACTCCGCCGGCGTTACGTAATCTTCGCGAAAATTTAGGTTTTGCGCGTTTCCATCCGGACACCATCCTCCATTTGTCATCCGGCGGTCCAGTTCTCCAATCCGAACCTGAGCTTCTCCAACAGCTGAAAAGAAGGTGGAAAATAGCCAGTTTCTTCTTCTTCACGAGCACCTGTGTAACACAGAAGAGAAGAGAAGAGCCTCAGAGCATCAGAACACTCACCTGCCCCCACCAGCCACTGAGAGCAACCTCACTACGCCACCCACCCACACTCCCGCTTGCTACTACAGCCCACTAACGAGAGTCGCCACCCACCACCAACCCAACCGCCCAAACACCATGAGCGACGTCCTGGCAAAGAGACAACTCAGCGAGGTCTCCGGCACCGCCTCGCCGCAGTCCAAGAGAGCTGAGCCCTCGAAGGCGGACACGAAGAAGACGAGCAGACCGGGCCGCAAGCCGCTGGAGACGGAGCCCAAGAACAAGAGAACAGCCCAGAACAGGGCCGCCCAGAGAGCATTCAGGGAGCGCAAGGAGAGAAAGATGAAGGAGCTGGAGGAGAAGATCGAGCTGCTGGAGAACGAGAACAAGTCGGCGCAGACTGAGTCCGAGTTCCTGCGTATGCAAGTGCAGACCCTCATGGCTGAGCTGGCGAAGCACAGAGGCACTGCGGATGTCAGCGACTTGAACCTGCCAAACTTTGACAAGAACTCCCTGCTGCCATCATCAGGAACACCTTCGAGCGTGTCCAGCACGTTCTCGCCAGCGCCGGGCTCAGAGTCCACTCTCAAGTCGCTTTCCAGCATCGTCAACGGCGACGCTACAAACAACCAGAAGGCATCCTTCGCTTTCGAGTTCCCGTGGAGCCGCAAGGGCTCGGTCCAGGCCAACTCCTCCACAACACACTCGGGCTCATCAAATAACGTGCCTGGCCTCGCTGCTGATGAGTCCACGAGTTCGTCGTCAGAGTCTTCGCCATTCGAGCTGTACAACAATGACGACTCGCAGGATCTGCCAATGTTCTCCAAGTCGAAGAAGCACAAGTCCAACGAGCAGGAGTTCAAGTTTGACGAGCAGTTCAACGAAGGTGTGAGTGAGTTCTGCAATGACCTCGGCACAGCCTGTGGCACGAGGGATGCACCAGTTCCAAAGGCTCAGAGCGCAGCATCCACCCCAATCGAGCCTTCACAAACACTGCACGGCCTGAAGAACACAGACGACCCACTGGCGTTCCTCAGAGATCCAGCAAGTATGGATTACGGATTCAGTTCATTTGACCCATCACTGGCGTTTGGCCATGACAACATTGTTGACGACCTGTTTGAGGATTCCAAGGAGGTCGACCCACTCACGGGACTCACTACAGAGGAGTCCATCTATGACCCATTCGGCATGTTCCAGCAACAGCGTGCTCCACAGCAGGTTGCCGAGCCAAGCGGATCGATCCCAATGGATGCCCTCATTGGCGCTACTACCACTACTACTGCTCCAATCACCATCACGACAACAGCCAACGCGGGCACAGAGAACGACAGTGACTGCGAGCTCGTTCCAAACAACGAGGGACGCTTGCTCAAGTGTACTGAGATCTGGGACAGAATCACATCACATCCGAAGTACGCTGACATTGATATCGATGGGCTGTGCTCCGAGTTGCGCTCCAAGGCCAAGTGTTCGGATAAGGGTGTCGTGATTGACTACTCGGACGTGAACAAGGTGATTATGAACAGCATCAGCAAGAAGGAGTGAATAATGTTTCAATGGTTTATGGGTATTTCTAATGGGTTTCTCATCTCTGATGGACTAATTTGTCTGAGGTGTCTTCGTTTGTTTGTTTGTGTTTCTTGACATTCTTCGCTTTTTTTTTCTGCTTTCACTTACACTCATACGCTTTTTACAACCCCCTACAAAGATGTTATTATTGTATTTAGCAAGGGACGGATTATGCAAATATTGACTACGTGTTTGTAGAAGATAACATTACTGCATTTCGAGTTCATAAGATGGGGCCATCCAAAGCAATTGCGTGAGTGAGAGCGGAGGCAACAAAGCTGGCTCAATCAACATTGATGTACACCCTGTTGAAACCCAGCAAATTAGCATTGTTGAGCAACTTCAGCAACCAGAGGAGGACCTTGTTCAAGACTCCAGAAGACTTGTTCCCACTGATGTTCAACTCCACTCCATTCTTGTACTTGAGGAGATTCAAAATCATGAGCACGATACAGAGATCCACAAGCACTCTCTTAACAGCACCAACAAGCACCTTGACCAGCCAACTGAGAACCCTCTTCAAACTCTCAGGCCACTCTTTCTTATCCTTCTCGCCCCTGACTCTCTCCAACTCCTCATTCACCTTCCGTAGCGCACTCGACAACTCCCTCTTCAGCACAACGACATCCTTCTCAATGATCGACCGGTCATCCAGGTATCCATACGCGGTCGAGCCATAAATGGATCCATTGTACGTACTCATTCTTGGTGTCATGGGAGGCGTAGGCGAAGGCTGCAAGTCCTTGATCTGATCCCAGAGGTACTCCAGTTCCGATAACAGTTCGCGCGCCTCGTGTGTTCCCGAAGCGTACTTCTTCATCGTATCAATGAGGAACGCAATGTATCGACGCTTGGCCTCAGTCTTCGAGATGCCCTCTTCCTCCTTCCACGCATCCCATTTCCGTCTCGCACTCTCGTCCTCAGGTCTCAGGCCAGTGGGTCTGTCCATGATCCCCTCAACGTTTCCCTCTGTGTGTGTTTGTTAGTGAACTCGCTCATGAGTGATAGTGAAGGAAGGTGACTTACCCGTGGCTTGTTTATAGAGACCATAAAGTTTGATACGGCTGTCAACAGGGGGACGTGGAAGTGACCCGTAGCCTGTTCTCGTGGAGAGAGCTCTGATTGTGGAGATAGCCTTGACGAAGACACGATCTGTGGGGGCTGTTAGTTCTTTGTTCAATGTCGAACTTCCCTCACGCAGAGAAGAACACTCACCTATTGAATCTGCCATGATGATAGTTGCTCACGTGTGGCCTTTTGTTGCAGTGGAGCAAACAGTTGTTTGTTGTGGTTTGTTGCTTTGTTTACAAATCGTGGACCCGAAGACGATTTCGAAATCGGAGAATTACGTAATCGTTCGCGGAGTGATTATGTAAGCCACACCGATTGAAAGAGGCCGATCTAAAATCATGCAACCACTTTATCTACGAGTTCCAATTTTCAATCCAGTGATGGATGAAATCTGAATCTTGTTCTGTGTGTCCATGAATTCTTCTGTTTCTGTGTAGACTCCCCCGCATTCCTGTCGTTTCGAATGTCTTCAATGTTCCAGTGTGAGTGCAGTGAGAGTGGAAAATCTGTGTGCTAGTGAAATGGACCAATACAACCACGAGAAGCCTGTACCGAAGCACTGGCTGTGTATAAGTTGTCTCGGTGAGTAGTCAGCAAGTTTTTCTTGTTTGCACCAAAATAGGAACTTAGTATGGCTCAAGAGGGACGTATCCCTCAAGAGACTAAGCACCAGAGTGTTGGCAAACTGGACATGTACATAAGCGTCTCTCAAAGCACACACATGGAAGCAATTGAAATGGATGACATTGTGGAAATGGAAGTGGAATGTAGTGAGGAATCCTGTTTGGAAACGTTAGAAAGACACCAAGAAAGACCAATCTCAAACCCAAGTTGGAAAGAAAAAAATGAAACAGCAATGGACTTACAACAAGAACAAGAGGCCCTTGATGGATAAAACTGAAACCCCTTATATCAATATACAACGTTATTAAGACATGATGATCATCAAAGTTGAGACTTTTTAGTTCTCTGGGATGTCAATCTCACCATCGTTGATGGCCTCGATGATGTCGTGTGGGTTCTTGTAGTTGACTCTGCAGCCAACGGACTGAGCAGTACCCAAGATCTCCTTGGTGACAGAAGCCAAGGTCTTACCGAAAGACTTCTCTCTCATCTGTCTGGCAACCTCAATGATGTCTTCGAGTGGAATGTTACCGTTGTGCTTGATGTTCTTCTCCTTCTTCTTGTCTCTGGCTGGCTCCTTGAGGGCAGTGATAACGAGGGAAGAGGCAGATGGGACGACGGAGGCGGTAGCCTGTCTGTTCTGGATCTTAAGCTGGACAGTGACCTTGATACCCTTGAACTGCTTGGTGGCCTTAGCGATATCTTCACCGACCTTCTTTGGGGAAAGACCGAGTGGACCAATCTTTGGGGCAAGAGCAGCGGAGTTACCGACCTCACCACCGGTGGCTCTCAAGTAGATGTACTTCACTTCAGTTGGGTCGAACTTTGGAGGCATTTTGTGTGCTGTTGTTGACTGGTAGTCTTTCTATGCCACCGTAGCTGAGCTTGTGCTTATGGTGAAGAGTGTTGATTTTTTTCACTGGACCGAGCGCGGACAGAGCAGTCACGCGCGAATTCGGTGAGCGAGCGCTTAACTATGAAGGTGTCCAGGTGTTTCTCGGCGTTCTGTTTCGCGAATTGGCTTAGGGCTTGGCTGTTTTAGGGCTGATCACATGATTTCCATTAGGGCTTTGGATGCAGATAAGCGAGCCGCGTTTAGTGTCTACGCTTCTCTCTCTCTCTCATGCACATAATTCGTTCATTTCATCATCCACGCTTCACGAGCGGGAAGTAGCGGTGGAAGCCCTCTCTGTCAACAGTCACACGTCCCTCCTGGGCCTCCTTACCGATGCTGAGCACGAGGCCGATACACGATCTCTGGAGCTCTCTGTACCACTTGAGCCAGTCCTCCCTGCAGATGGTGTATCCCAACGCCTCATCGCCTGCCTGGATGCCATCCACAATGGTCTTCAATGCAGTCATCACTGTGGACTTGACCTCGTTCACCTCGTCCGCATTGTGCTTGTATCTGGGGTCCATCACGGTCTGAAGATCGTTCTGGTAGTCCAAGTATGTGGGAGACGCAGGAACACCGACTGAGGAGAATGGCTTCATGCGGAACTTGAACAAGAGCTCTGGATCCTTCAGGAATGGGTATTCAGGAACCTTCAACAGACCAAGCTTGATGTAGTTGTCCAGGTGTATGATCTCCAAGTGACAAAGACCACGAAGCACAGTGTACTTGAGGACATGACCATTCAGTGTGGCAACACTCTTTCTGAGCATTGGGAGCTCAACAGACTGCTTGCGTGTCATCTTCTCCTTGTATCTCTGCTTCTGATCACCTTTCTTCTTCTTGAGCTGCTTACTCATGTTCTCAATTCTGTCGATCTTGGACTGGTTGTAGGCCAACATTCTACCCAGTAAGCGGAGGATATGCTCACACAAGTTCAGAGAGAACCAGTACATCTGATGGAGTTCCCACACGTTGTACAGTTCAAGCTCAAACCCTCTCAAAGAAACCTGAAGCATTGTATCCAACTTGATGAGGTACAACCAGGATGTTATGGCCAATGCTGGGACAACCTGTCCTTGATACTCGAAATCATCTTGGATCTGGAACACGTCCCTGAAACTCATCTCAGTCTGTTCAGCAGTGGCTTGAAGTGCATCAAAGCCAACGATAGAGCGTGAAAGAAGTTGTCTTTGACGACATGGATTCTGGTTCATGGCACCAAACCATTCAAAGTATCCAGTACTGATTTGATCGAGCAACTCGTTGATCTTGGTCTTCACCACTGCGTTCTCTGTTGTGAGCGTATCAGAGTCACATCCATTGAGACTGACGAGCTCTTCAAGGAGTAGCGAGTTGAATGGTTCTTCTCCGAGAACGGTGCGGTCGTCACGAATCAGGAACAATGGATAGATGGCACGGGAGAGGGCATGATGCTCCGTGTTGGCAAAGTTGAGTGCATGGTTGACAATGTCGTGGGAGCTGGTTCTTTTGGAAATTGCAAGAATCTGAGTGATGTCATTAAGGAATTGAGAGAGAGATGAGTAGTTCTCGTCGTATGGGGATGTGAGCTCACGAGTGGGTGATCTGTTGTCGAGACGCTTCTGGATTCCCATGGAGTAACACCCTTCGATTGGCTTGAGATTGTTGAGATACTCCACGTTTTCCCTCAAGACATCGGTGTATGTTTTCAGAGAGTCCACAATGGATGTGTTGAGGAAGTTACCGGCTTTTGAGACCTTTGTTGAGAGGTAGTATGGAACATCAATGAGTTTGGCGAGGATCTGGAGAATGGACTGGAGAAGCATGGAGTCCTTGTCCTCGCTCTTGAACTTTTGCTGGAGGAAGATTAACGAGCCCTGGATCTCCTTAAGGATCTGGTCTGACGTGATGGAGCCAATTATGTCCAGGTTCATGTCCTGTGTGTTGATATCCTCCTCTTCGTAGATGACACCCGCTTGGCCAAGGGTCAGGCACAACCTCACGAAATGGAGAAGACCCAGAACAACGCTTCGTAGCACCTTGTGCACGAGAAGATATTCCACGTCTCCCTTGATCTCGGTCTTTCCAAAGACACAGACACTGAGTCCCGCAGATGGGTTCTGGTTGTATCTGACGAGCATTTCCTCGACGTAGCGACAACTGAAGACGGTGACACTGAGCGACGAGTTGTTGAGCCACGTGAAGCCACTCCTGAGAAGCGTGTCACTCACCCACAAAACCTCCTGGAGAGAACGGGGAGCCGAGCAATCGAAGTTCTCCTCAGCCTCTGAGAGCTGGATAAGCCCACTGTCCAGCTTGTCGTTGTCAATCTCCAAGGCATGGGTGCCCTGGAACAAGGAGAACTGCGGGGCCTTCACCACGGCGTCTGTGCGTAGGGCCTGGGCCTTCCGTAGAACAAGGTCGGTGATGTCCACGTACTCCATCAGGACAAGCCAATTGGTGCTTTTCCGGGTCGAATTGGTGCCTGAATAGGGTGTTTTGAAGGGTTTCAAGCTTTGCGGGTCGGCCTTTTGAATCAAGCTCAATGGCGCGACGCTTACATAATCGCCGAGCTTTCTACACTATGAAAGGAAGTCTTTTAATCGTCATACGCATTAATGTCTCACATACACTAGAAGACAACCTTCTTACCTTGGAACTTGACGTTCTTGAGAGCCGCTTCTTGCTTCTTCTTAGCAATCCAGGAAGGATGGAGCTCCTTGTCCTTGTTATCCACAGGAGGAGCAGGCTCAAGAGTTCCGTCTGGACGGGTCTTTCTCTTACCAAGGGCAGAAGCATTGGCACCAGTCATCTCAGCAGCCTTAGCAGCTCTCTTAGCCTCTCTTTCTTCAAACTCTTTCTGCTTCTGCTCCCTGATCTTCTGTCTTTCCTCCTTCTCCTTCTTGACGTGGTTAGCTGATCTTCCGTACTTCTGTTCCCAAATTTTCTGACGGGCTCTCTGACCTCTTCTGTTCTTCTTCTTGGCACCAGTAATCTCCTGAACAACCTTGTCATCCTCAACATCTGAATCATCAGAAGCGGAGACGAAACCGCCCATGAGCTCAGGGAGAACGACCTTTTTCTTCTTATCTTCCTTCTCCTTCTTTTTCTCCTCCTTGGTCTTCTTTTCTTTCTTCTTCTCCTTCTCCTTCTTCTCCTCCGCAGCAAAGTCAAAGAAGTCATCGTGTTCTTCTTCTTCATCATCATCGTCGTTCTCATCACCAGAAGGCTCCTCGTCTGTGACCTCGTTGTAGTCTATCGTTGGGTCGAGTTCAACTTCTTCATCCTCCTCATCACTGGTGTAAGCCAAGTACTTGTCATACTGCGAGAATTCATCATCCCCAACATCAGAATTCTGTTCCTCTTCATCATCCTCGTCACTGTCATCATCTTCATCATCTTCATCTTCGTCACTCTCCTCAGTATCAGCATCCTCAATGTCCTTGGCCTCATCAGCACCCTTCTTCAACTCCTTCTGAACTGGCCCGAGAATGATCTTGAAACTGTTCTCAATGACATCAACGATCTGCTTCACCTCCTTGTGGTTCATGAGCTTGGAGTACCAGTTCCTCTGTTCATTAGACATGTCGTTGTAGAACTTTGATGGGTTGAGCTTGGACCCCTTTTCCACAATCGCTTCGGTTATCCAGGATGGAATGTATTTGGGCTTGCTCTTAGGGTCTGATGCAAGTCTGTTCGCCTTGAGATTGTATACTTGGCTCGCGAGCTTGATGATTCTGATGTTTGTGATCTGTTCTGGGTCGAGTGATTCGAGGAACTTCTTCTCCGCCTCCGCTGTCTTCTTGTCCTTGGCAGCGAACTTCAGGGTCTTCTTGACAGATCTTGAGAGCTTGACGAGAGAGCTATGGAGCTTCTTTGAGAAGATGTCGGCCTTCAGAGCTTCAATCTCCTTGAAAGCCTGTTCTTTTGTCTCAGGGAAGAGATTCGTTTTGCTCTTGCCCTTCACTCTCATGAGCGACTTTGTGCGGTAGTAACGCACTGGCTTCTCGAGGTAGTGAGCCTCGAGCAAATCCAGACGCCACAGTTGATTCTTCTTCTCTGACATGGTTGTTTCTGCTTGTGAAATGTTGCTTTTATTAGCGTGAAGTTTGTGAGGAGAAGACCTCATCGCTCTCATAAATTTTTAGGAGCAAAAAAGGTCAGGGCTCATAACACATTGGCCCTAACAATCGTAAAACCTCTCCGGAACGTTTGATTTGAGCCGGAAAGAACTTCCACACTACTTAAGACCCATAAAAGCTACAACAGAGCACTGGACCAATCACTATCACTATGGACATCTAAATGTTTCCTCCCGAAATGGTGGACCGCATTCTTGCTCAACTCATCCTTCACGAGGGCCCGCTTGATCAAACATGGGCTTCCTTCCTCCACCCCACCAACGCAGTTCCGGCAATAGCAAAACGCAGCACCACCGTTGTCTACGACTCGAAGTAACCACATGAACTGTGGCTACAGTAATTTAATTCATAAGCGTTGGGGATAGCTGACCTATCAAGACAGCGCTCGCCCAACACATGCAATTCTTCTTCCTGTGAATAACCCTCCAAAAGTAAACCGAAAATGCAATAAAATCCATGGAAACCAAATCATAACGTCGTAAAGAAGTGCCTGGGACAGCACCCGAGCAGAACATCGCGCTCAGCCAATGACCCTGGTCTCGATGACCTTGGCCGGGAAGAACTGGTTGGCCGAGGAGGCAACGTTGGATGGAGACACAGTTGGGAATGAGCTCGTTGGTGGTGCTGTGATGGTTGGCAGTGGCTGAGAGACAGCGAGTGTGGCCAAGGCGACGAGAGCGAAGAAGTTCATTGTGGGCTGTGTAATAGTTGTGTCAAATGAGTGTGAAGGAGTGTAGAGATGCGATCGAGGCGGAGCTAGCGATGGGACGAGGATGTGGTGGTGAAAGGAGTGTGGGTGTAGCTTTGAGTATCGTTGAAGACAACACTTAAGATCTGGGAACCTCAAAGATCGTGAAGGCGGACCCTTCTGTTTATATATGGCTCCACGAGTCCACAGGGGCTGTGCGAGAAGGGAATTTGCCCCATTTATGAAACGCGTCTGAGATCGCACGGCGCGTCATGATGTAAACACTCGAAAGGGGGCCTGAAAAGAAAGCTTCTAGGCCGAATTTGGAGGCCATTTTCAGAAGGAGGGATTATATATATCGAATTGATATTATCACCAAATATAGACTTAAACGGCCAAACTTTTGCCAACTCCATAACCCCATTTTGAGGAGTCTTCATGCAGCGTGCCTGTGCAGGGCTTTGAATTTCAGATCTGGTAGGGGCCACACTGAGTGCTTTTGCTGAACAGCTTTCTGAGATAGTTGGGCAAATGGGGTGAACCAACCGCCAACAAGCTGAGCTCGCGTGGCGTAATGGCAACGCGTCTGACTTCTAATCAGAAGATTCTGGGTTCGACCCCCAGCGTGAGTGCTCTGTTCTGTTATTTTTTTCGCGAAGGCAGCCAGGAGTCGTGGCCGTACCAGGCTCTTTGAACTACCGAATTACCTGCTCGATTGCGATTGAACCACAGATTGTTACTTCCTATCTTCGATATTTACCTGATTTGTTAGTGTGGAGATTCTGGAGATGGCAAAATTGTTTATAACGCAACTGCTGGGAAGGTAAGTTCCAGTACCCAGTACGTGATCCTAAAATTTAAAAAAAAAATAAAAAAAAAAGAGCGAACTGCTGATGGCTGCTGCCGTGCATAATTTGTGGGGGGTTGCTCCTCTCCACCAACAGATAAAACAGCAGAAGTCTTCCAATTACCCCAATTGCCTCAGGAACTGCTTGAAATGGGCTCAGAAACGACACATGCAGAGCCTCAGGTTCCAAAATCCGTCCAGGGCGCTATCAGGGACGACCCATGGCTGACCCCCTTTGCCGAGGAGCTGGCTCGCAGGAGGGCTTCCGCAGACGAGTGGCTCTCCAAGTTCGAGCAGAGTGAAGGTGGAATCATGAAGGTTGCCGACAGCTACAGGACTTATGGCTTCCATGAGGATGCGAGCGGCGTTCATTACAAGGAGTGGGCCCCAAACGCACAGCAAGCCTTCCTCGTGGGGGACTTTAACAACTGGGAAAAGGCCAACGAAATGGCCAAGGACTCGTTCGGAAACTTCAGCATCACACTACCAAAGGGCACAATCCCGCACGACTCGAGAGTGAAGATCCTCCTCAGACTGCCTTCCGGCGAGGAGGTTTACCGTCTTCCGGCCTGGATTACGAGAGCCACGGCACCTCCTAAGGAGTCCAACTCTGTCTCGTACGAGGCCAGATTCTGGAACCCGGAGGAGAAGTATCAGTTCAAACACAAGCGTCCAATGCCACAGGAGTCTCTCAGAATCTACGAGGCACACGTGGGTATCTCGACCCCGGATCCACGTATCGGCACGTACAAGGAGTTCACCAAGAATGTGCTTCCCAAGGTGAAGGATCTCGGATACAATGCCATTCAATTGATGGCTATCATGGAGCACGCATACTATGCCTCGTTCGGATACCAGGTCACATCCTTCTTTGCTGTTTCCTCAAGATATGGCTCTCCAGAGGACTTGAAGGAGCTCATTGATACTGCACACTCGATGGACATTGTTGTTCTCCTCGATGTCGTCCACTCGCACGCGTCTAAAAACGTTGATGACGGTTTGAACAACTTTGACGGTACAGAGTGGCAGTACTTCCACTCCGGTGGTAAGGGAGACCACCCACTTTGGGACTCGAAGCTCTTCAACTATGGCAAGTACGAGGTTCTCAGATTCCTCTTGTCCAACCTCAAGTTCTACTTGGATGTCTACAAGTTTGATGGGTTCAGATTCGACGGTGTCACCAGCATGTTGTACTTGCATCACGGTGTTGGTGCTGGTGGTGCCTTCTCTGGTGACTACAACGAGTACTTGCACGAGAACTCCGCAGTGGACAAGGAGGCCCTGACCTATCTCATGCTGGCCAACGACTTGGTCTCCCAGTGTGCTGCTGCTGAGAACACCAAGTTCATCACCATCGCAGAGGACGTGTCTGGTATGCCAACTCTGGGTGTCACACGCCAGGATGGTGGTGTTGGATTCGACTACAGACTCGCTATGGCTTTGCCAGACATGTGGATCAAGCTTTTGAAGGAAAAGTCTGATGAGGAGTGGGATCTCAATGCAATTGTCCACACTTTGACAAACAGACGCTATGCCGAGAAGGCTATTGGCTACTGTGAGTCCCATGACCAGGCTCTTGTTGGAGACAAGACATTGGCGTTCTGGTTGATGGATGCTGAGATGTACACCAACATGAGTGTTTTCTCTCCTTTGACCCCAGTCATTGACCGTGGTATGGCATTACACAAGATGATCAGACTCATCACAAGCTCTCTTGGTGGTGAGGGATACTTGAACTTTGAGGGCAATGAGTTTGGCCACCCAGAGTGGTTGGACTTCCCAAATGCCAACAACGGTGACTCGTACCACTATGCCAGAAGACAGTTCAACTTGATTGATGATGATCTCCTGAGATATAAGTTCTTGTACCAGTTTGACAAGAAGATGCAGCACGTCGAGGCCAAGTACGGCTGGTTGCACAAGAAGGATCAGTATGTCTCCCTCAAACACGACTCGGACAAGGTTTTGGTGTACGAGAAGGGCGGACTGCTCTTCATCTTCAACTTCCACCCAACCAACAGCTACACTGACTACAGATGTGGAATCGACGTTCCAGGAAAGTACAAGATCGTGCTGAACACCGACGCCCCAGAGTTCGGCGGCCACAACAGAGTCGACATGAACACCGAGTTCTTCACTACTGATCTCTCTTGGAACAACAGAGCCAACTATGTCCAGGTGTATATTCCAAATCGTGTTGCTCTGGTTCTCGCTCTTGACGAGTGAGAGGGTCTCATTGTTGCTTCCCCATCGCCTTGTTGCACCACATTCATTTCGATCGCTATCAATCCTTCGCTATCCACTCTATTGCATACTTTTTCATTAAACACACGAGATGACACATTGATTCATGGAATGGAAAAGCAGTTGTAGTACAGCGGTGGGTCGATGATGATCCGCCTCCGAGGTGATGACTGATGACGCTCTCTGAACTCACTTTGGCGGACCGAGCTGCTTTCCAGCTACTGACCAAATGACATATGACATCATCATCATCTTTCACAAGATATGCCATCAACATAAGAACTTCGACAGTGAGCTCAAGTGAACCCACGGCCGGAGCTCTATCCCAAAGTAGGAAGCTTCTCCGCGTTTTCGGCTCATGAAGGGTGTCATATCGGCATACCCCACCAGCAAAAACGAAGGCCATCTCCGCTGCTATGACGCCACTAAAAACCCCAAACGGCGTTATCGTCTTATCAGCAAGCATTAATTTTTTAAGTGCAGTTTATGCCGAGAAAAAGCGGTCTATTGTAGCGGAGAAGACCATCGTGGACCCCCTGACGTCATCGGATTTAGTCGGCCGCCCAACTTTCAAGCGAGTCTAAATAATAAGGTCATCAACACTTTTGTGAAGGAGGTTGGCACTGCCTCCAAATCAACACAGGAACACAGGAACCCTTAGCCGTTAGATCTTAGATCCTACGGCAAATGACGGTTTCCCTCGGGCATCGGTACACGTGCCAAATGTTACCGATGGTGGTCATCTTGTCATCTTCTTCAATCTTGTGCTCAGAGAGTATGGCTCGGAGGCAACTATAAAGACGAGGGCCATCCCTCCAGTTCTCCGTTTAAATGATCTCTTCTTTCAGCACCACAGATATCACACAGACCAACCACAATGCTAGGACGTGCACTCGCCCACCTCATCCCAATCGGCTTCCACACAATCGCCCTCGTGATGTGCATCCTCGTCTACATTCCACTCAAGACCAACACCATCATGATCGTCAACACCACTGGAATCGACCTCTCCGTCGTGTACGCCAATACTCTTGCTAAGGCTGGCATCACCAACACCACTGAGATCGCCCACATGGGCCTCCAGAACACGAGTCTCTGCGACACCTACACGTTGACAATGTGGGGCTACTGCGGCGAGGCAATCACCAACGGAGACTCCCACTGCGTCACCTTCGACAAGCCACGTCTCAACTTCAAGATCGACTGGCTCATCTATAGAGAGTCTCCAACAATCCTCAATGGCAGTGTAAGTGTTGAAGAGTCCGATCTCAGACTGCCATACTCCGAGAAGAACGTCACGACCTACCCAACCCTTCTCCCTGCTGCCATCGGATGTATGGCTGTGAACATTTTGCTCTGGATTCTGCCACTTATCCTCGAGGTGCTCTACGTTGACGGGGGGTTTATCTACTGCTTGCACCTCTTCCGAAGCGTCTTTCTTTGGGCCTCGTACGGCTTGGTGACAACGCTGCTCAGTACAGCCAATGAAGGTCCAGGGAACTTGAACTCCAAGTTGAGAAAGGCATACACCGGGATCTCAGTGGGCAGACCACACACGAAGCAGGTTATTGGCATCCTCGCTGGTGCTATGGTGATTGTGCTTGTTGCTATTATCCTCGAGAGTTGGTTCGCCGCGGCGTACGAGGCACCTGAGCGCAAGGAATCCGAAGAGACTCAACACTATACCTATGCTCCGACCCCATCACCATTCTCCAGAAGACCAGCACCATTGCCAAGAGCCGCTGTAAGAGCTTATCCACCTAGTCGCAATACATCCACTTCACTCGCTCCATCCACTGCTGCTTCTGTGCTTCCACCATACGACGGCAATGTGCTGCCAGCATACAAGGAAGAAGAGCAGGTGTGAGTTGGCCCGATACTACAACAGTTCTCAATATTCAACCCGTATTTTCTATATTATTTACTTAACGAGCTATCAACGGCTTCTTTGCAACTCATGCAACCCATAAAGACGTGCGTAGCACCAGCTCATCTTGACTTCTGCACATCCCTCAAACCATTCATGAAGTCATCAAACTTCCCGTCTCCAAGCTTTCTCGGATCCTTAACCCTCTGCTCCGGGTCCATTGCACTCATTCTGTAGAACTCAATCTGCTGACGGAGCGGGATGCCCCTGTAGAACTTGACAGCCTCATAGCAGGTATCCAAGCCGTCCTTCTTGAGCTGTGGCAGTCTGTACTCCCAAACAATCCTCTCCACTTTTCCCTGGGTAGAAAAGAACACAGCGGATCCACACAGCGCAGAGAGTGAGTACTTGTACACTGATCTGTTCATCACTGGCGAGATCGAGGAGCCGAGATACCCAGCAACCCCACCAACAACGGCCGCAGTGGCGCCGACGATGATACGGGAGGTGGTCTGTGTGAACTGAAGGAACTCGACAAGCGTGACACGGTCCAGTGGCGTCAGTGCAGAGTCAGCAAGATAGAGCTTCGTGGCATAATTGAGTGCGCCACTGTTGAGTTGTGATGTTTGGCCCATGATGGAGGGACAGGGGATGAGTGATTGGGAGTTGGAAGACGTGATCAATGCTGGATTCTCAGCTCAATGGCACTGGAAAGGTAGGATATTACAAGGCTAGCTTCCAAAGTTTCTATTCTGATAGAGGAAAGGGGAAAGAAGGAGAGAATCAGGAAGTTTTGCACCCGGTCGGGCTGAGGGGAAAAGGCAGGCTGCTTACGTAACTATGTTAGTAGTGATTACATAACACGCATAAATACGAGATCTAGGGTGCATGGCCACTAACTAGCACCCTCGAGAAGTGGAGAAAGGAAATAGGGATGAACAAGATTGATCCACTCACTTCAACGAGAGTTGTTCTTGTAATCCACTCGAAGATTGAGTGGCGACTGAACCTTGCGAGACCATTGGCGGAGCTGGAGTCCTCCATAGCAGCTGGTATGCCTCACCCCACACTTTCCCTTTTCACCCGTAAGCCATCCATTTGATTCCAAGAGCCGAGGATCCCTGCTTATGCAAAAGAAGAAGAGCTCTGTTGATCATGTTTCTAAAACACCCTGAAAGTTCTCTTTTGCGATCTCGGCTCTCTCCTGAGTGGGCAGTTTTGGTGGAGAGCTCGACCTAAAGGGGCCTCAAGGACTCAAGGAGCCTCAAAAGGTCCAATCAAGAGCGACCCTTGAGGCACCAAATGCGCCGATCTGCGACGTAATTGGGTGGCTTTGATCCAAGTAGTGATAATCCACGGATCGTTAAGATTCAAGCCATTTGAGTGGCCAGAGTCCGCATAGATTCGAGGCAGGTCCATGCACCCTTGCTCGGCCGACCCTCTTACTCTGCATAGCGCTTATCCCCGCAGTGAGCTTAACGGTTAACTTGAACTCTATGAGAAGAGAAACCCAAAGGATTCTATCAGAATCTTGCTATTCAGGATTACAGTGAAGTCACATATCTGGTGAGCTGTTTGGAGAGTCCATACTCTTGGAGATTAAATATCGTAGCTGTGATTTCTGATCTAGTACTACAGACAGAGCTTGAAGCTAGCGCCCGAGTAGATCGTTCCACAGCAGAATTAGACAAAGATCAATGTTTGTACACTCTTGAAGGTGAATTAAAACATGAGCTAACACGATGTGCATCATAATGGCATGTTAAAAGCTTCAGAATTACAGAGGCAAAATCACCTTCAAACGTGATCTACATCCTTGTAAATCGGATCCCTCGCAGATGTGGACTAGAACGGCTTCGAGTTACGCGCACAACTCTGGTGGCTACGTCGTATATTCAGTGACGATCAACGCAGCAGTAGCAGCTTTTGGATTTCAACTTTCAATCCAGCCACTCAGAGAAAGGGGGCCGGAAACTAGCGCGACGCTGGGACGATGAGATGACCCAGCCAGTTAGGGTGTTTGGGTAAGTATAAAAAGGGCGCCAAATCCCCTCTACTTGGGAGAGCACATGAGACTTTACTACACCAAATCACCAGCAATCATCATGAAATTGAACACTGCAATCATCACTAGCTTGGCTTTCGCTCTCTCCTTCAAGACTGCCTCCTGTCTTCCAATTGCTGCTGAGGATGACACTTCTGTGGAGATCGCCTCTGTGGGAACGCTCAGTGAGGCCGACTTGATCGCCAACTACTCCTGGCACGTCATTGAGGCTCCAGAGTGTGTCAAGGCTTTGGACCCTCCAGCATGGATGTCCAACTGGACTGAGATCAACTTCTACGCCATCGGTGACAACTACCCTCTCTTCCCAGAGGATTGCCATGACCCGGAGTTGCTCGCTCAGTACTTGGTCTTCAACTCGTTCAGTGGAAACAACACTCCATACCCACAGGATGGTGACTTGGAGAAGAGAGACTCCACCATTGAGGCCCAGGTTGCTGCATTCTGGGAGACCGGTGGCGAGAAGACAACCTCATTGGCCAAGAGAACATGGTTCTACAGATCCGGTGCTAAGTTTGTCAGATCTACAGCACACGTCGTTACTGCTGGCGCCATGAGTGCCCTTTCTGCTACATTGTCTTACACTGGTGACTATGTCTTCAACCTTGGCCGTTCTGCTTTGTGTGCTTCTTCCGGATCTGACCAGGCCTGCATGTCTTGGGAGGGAGGTGAGCACTCCATGAGCGGTGGCATCATGCTCAAGTACTTGGAGCTCGAGTCTGGTTACTTCGGAGACTTCCAGGGAACAAGCAGTCTGGCTACAATGTTCTTTGAGGATACTGGATACTCCAGCTCTTTCGAGCAGATGTGCAGAAGTAACAGACCAAACGGTTGTTAAGATGCCCGGTGCCCCTTGTGCCACAGTGTTTGATTGAAAAGCGCTCCACCGCTATCAACAACATCCATGAACGCTTCAGTTCAGCAGTACTATATACTACAGCTTACCAAATATCAGAAATAACTCACCTATAACTCAATGCCTAATCTTAAAAGCATAAAGCGCAGAAGAAGTTTCGATGGGCACAAGGCTTCGGCTAGCGCCGGGAAGCCAGGGCTCACAACCGAAAGTATTTCCGCATTTGGAAGTTTTTTTGGGATCCAAATTCTATAAGCTGCGGAGGCGTTAGATTGATGAGCCAACAACGGGATTCTGTGGCACTCTAAGTTGTATTTTTACTAAATGTGAGTTCCCCTAGCATTGGATAAGAGGGCTCCTTCTAGTCCTATATCAAGAGAGCATCGATGCTGACAGGGCTTTTGCCGTAGGTACTACTAGGCTCGCGGGCTTAGAACGAGCTGTCAGCCAAAAGGGGCCGTAAGATCACGAATTCCCCTCTTCTCTAGCGATAAAATTCCCCTGAAGGCTGCTCTGATAGGCCACAAATTCCTGGAGATGCCCTTGTCCACGAGATCTGTCTAAGACCCCGCTGTTTCTGGGGTAATGATCTCGAGCGCGGGCGCCCGGGCGCGTGTGTGGCGGGCTCTGATTGGCCACGGGACCTCGGCATTTCGTGTGCCCTTGGTGATCTATTTTGGGAGAAGAAGAAGTAAACTGTAAACAATGTTGTCATGGATCAGATGCCCTGAGGATCGTCTCGAGCTCCGTCGCGTGCTCGACGAGGCGGAGCAATTGGCGTTGTACTGGGGCTTAATTTTGTCTGTTGTAAGAACGCGTCTGAGAAAAAGCGGAGCCCCATTCCGATCGTCTCCAACGACCCCTTCGACTGGGAAACAGTCAATGCAATTCAGTAATACAAAAGCGTGATTGGCCATCATCAGATGCCCGAAACCCGAAATGACCATCTCTCTAAACCCCGCCCATTTCCCCTGGAGCGCCCAGACCGTTGAAACGAGCCACAAATCGTCGACGCCCATTTCGGCGCAAACAAACGCATCAACGCGAAGGGTATGTCAACAAGTCTGCACGAGAGCCTCCCGATGTCTGGAACCTTTGCTGAGGAATGTAAGCCACGTTCTCCTCTCTCACAGATATATAAAGAGCCTGGCTTCCTCCCTCCACTTCCAATTGATCCCTCATTCCCTGGCCAGCTCACTTTCAAGTCACACGCTCAGATACCCCCAACTCACCCTAGTCACTCACTTATTACAATGAAGTTCTCCTCTGCCGTCGCTCTCGCCTCCTCTTTGGCCATCGCCTCCGCTGCCTACAGCAACGCCACCTCCACCGTCACCGTTGATGACGAGACCACCACCGTTCTCACCATCACCTCGTGCTCTAACAACGCCTGTGCCACCTCTGCTGTTACCACAGGTGTCTCCGTTGTCTACGTCACTGAGAACGATGTTGTCACCCAGTACACCACCTACTGCCCATTGACTGCTTCTGAGGAGTCTGCTGCTTCTGCTGAGTCTGAGGCCACCACCCCAGCTGCTGCCACTACTTCTGCTCCAGCTGTTGTCTCTTCTGCTCCAGCTGTCGCTTCTTCTGCTCCAGTCTCTTCTGCTCCAGCCGCCGCCTCTTCCGCTCCAGAGTCCGCTGCTCCAGTCTCCTCTGCTGCCCCAGCTGTTGTTGTCTCCTCCTCCGCTGTCGCTACCTTCACTGAGGGCTCCACCACCGTCATCTCTTCTGCTACTACCCATGAGGCTTCTGTCGAGTCCTACGCCACCACCTCCGAGACTGACTCCACCTCTACCGAGTACGCCGAGGTCACCTCCACTATCACCGCCTCCTCTTCCTCTGCTGCTGGTAACGCTTCCAACGTGACCACCGGCTCTGTTACCACCTACGAGGGTGCTGGTGTCAAGTTGTCTACTGGCTTCGTCGGTGTTGCTGGTGCCATCCTCGCTTTGGCTTTGTTCTAAGCTTGATGTTTGAGTATTATTAATGCTCACTCTTGATTGAGCACTGATAGTGTATAGAACCAGGAGGCGAGAGACTTCTCTCGAACTCATAGATTAGTATACAAAAGTTTTTTGTACTTGCGCTGGTAGTCGTTCACTGAGCCCCTCTTTGCTGGTATCCAATTCAAGAGACCAATTTGGGAATGATCTAGATCTTGAAACGTACTTGATAGGCGAGCCAGGGGCGCCTCTAGTTGTGGACATGAATCTTTCTGACCCATTAGCTCATGTATTGAGGGGCGAACCTCACTTCGCTTAAAACAAGGAAAAACAAAAAGGGCATATACAAGCAGCGACATCAATATAACCGTATCATAAAAAGGGGGTTAAGCATGACTTCAGAGGGTTTAGTCACTGAGCAAGAAGTCATCGTCATCATCAGCAGTAGGCACAGCAGTGACGGTCTTCTTCTCAGTCTTCTTCTTCTCCTCCTCCTCTTCTTCCTTGTGCTTTGGAGTTCCGTACAAATCCGTAGAGGCAGCTCTGTTTCTTGCAGGGGTCTTAGGCTTGACTTCCTCCGTGTCATCTGAGAGCTTGATACCGTGGAACTTCTGGAGATCAACCTCCTCTGGCTCCTCATCGAACTCATCACGCATCTGCTTCTTGATTTGTCTGTTGTTGAGCTCCTGCTGTGCGTTCGAGTACTGCTTCTTCCAGCCACCGATCCACGTGTTGAACTTGTTCTTCGTCTCCTCGATGTTCTTCGACAGCTGCTCCTTGATCTGTGGGAGGTCCTTCTCGACAAAGTTGGAGATGATGTCCTCGTCATCGTCGTCGTCAACAGGCTGCTGCTGGCGGCGCTGTCTCATCTCCGATTGTCTCTTAGCACGACGCTCAGCCTTGCGTCTGTACTCCTCGTCCAGTGTCTTTGCCAACAGCTCGTCCTCCTCCATCTGAGTCATGCGGCGCTGTGGCAATGCTGGGGCAGGCTGCTCCATAGCAACAGCCATGGCACGGGAGGCCTCGGCAGCAGGCACAACCTCGTCGATGTTGAAGTTGTCAGGGTCGGAGAGATACAGCAGCGCGTTGAATGCCTGCTCGAGGTTGTAGCCGGAGGCAATGAGGTGTGACTGGATGTACTTCTCCTCCACGGTAGGGAATGCCTCCTGGAGAGACTTGAGCGCCTGCTGGCGTGGGGTTGGAGGTCTGGCAGGCTTTGGTGGGGGCGCAACATCCTCGTCCTTCTGAGGCACCGGTGGCTTGGTCTCCGTCTCCTCGCTGGCTGGGGCTTCAGAGGCCACTGGTGTCTCCTCCTTGGCCTCCTCGGTGGTTTCCTCCTTGTCAGTGGCACTCTCCTTAGCAACCTCCGTGGTGTCCTCCTTCACCGGCTCCTCGTCGGAAAGCACATCGTCGAGAATCTGGCCCTCGTCCTCCCTCTTGGCGTCGTTCTTAGTGTTCTTCTTGGCCATTATCAGCGCTAATTGGTGGTGATTGGTCGTTATTGCCACTGCGCAAAGGCGGGGCCCATACAAATCACGGAGCCCTCATACAAAACACAAAACACAGCCGACGCCGGATTTTTTTTTTTTTTTTGAAATGTAGAAGCGTGTACCAACCAAAAACCTAAATACGGGTGCCGGAGATTTCGCGACTCAGGAAACCCGCACACCACGCCATATAAAAAACTTTTCGAGATGCCAACTCTTCCACTTCTGGCCTCGTGTGGGTCTCTTTTTTTCCTTTTCTTCAGATAGATTAATTTTAATGACTCTGACATTTTAGAATCTTTGAAGTCTCCCTCTTCCGTGAGTCAAAGGTGTGGACAGCAGAGCAAAACCAATGCTTGTGGGCAGGGCTCTACATGAAGTTTCTGCCCGGAATCCTGATGGGCATCTCTCACCGCCCAGCTAATCCATTTGGGCGGTGATCATCAGGGCTCCCGACATCCTCTGGACATTCTACAAGACCATTCAATAAAAACGACACCGTGTTTGGCGAATATAAATACCGTAGCTGTGCGCTCAGAAGTTGTTCTTCATCGTTCTCAAGAGATCCATCAACTCGACATCGTCAGCGACGTGCAACTTGGCCTTGATCTTCTCATCGTCGGTTCTCATGAATGGATTGAACGCAAGCTCATCCTTGATGGTGAACTTGCCGGTAGTGACCTCGTTCTCCTTACAGAACTCATCGAGCTTGGTGAGTGCCTCACTCTCCATCACGGTTTTGGCAAAGGCAACGTTTCCCTTGGTGTACTCATGACCGGGATACACAACAGTGGAAGGAGGAAGCTGTGCAAGCTTCCCGAGAGAGTCAATCATCTCCTGTGCTGTACCCTCGAAGAAACGACCGCATCCAGCAGTGAAGAGCGTGTCTCCCGTGAACACGGCCTTCTCGCCCGTGGTGGAGTCCTCGGCAAAGTAGCAGATCGAGTCCTGTGTGTGACATGGTGTGTGGATGGCGGCGATAGTGATGTCCTTGCCCAACTTGAGCGTCTCGTGGTGGGCTGGCGTGTACTCGACGAGCTGGGAGTCCTTACCCGCAATCACTGGCACGCCAAGCTTCTTCTTGTAGAAGGGATTGCCTCCGGAGTGGTCCTGGTGGTGATGTGTATTGACGATGGCTTCGATCTTCACGGAGCTAAGTGCAGACTCTGGAATGTCCTTTGGATAGGCTGGGTCGATGAGCCATGTGCTCTTGGTGGTGGAGTCTGTGAGAAGATAGGCGTAGTTATCGCCAGCCTTCCAGCGCATTGGGATCGCTTCGATGTGCATCTTGTTTCTGAGTTGTTTGAGAGGTGAGAAGATGGTATTAGGTCTTAGAAGACGTGAAGTGAACATCCACAGAGCTCAATTGAGTGGTCTTGGTCGAGTTTATCGATGTTCAAGAGAGCTGAGTAATTGGTTGCGGACTTGCTCGATTCCGCAAAAAAGTGGGGGAGGGAGCTAGTATGGATGCAAATGTCGCCATATTTCCTCGAATTCACACTCTGTCGGCAGATAAGCTCACCCTCAATAATTATCTACCTTGAGTACTTGACTTATAATCTTTCATATCAGAGAACCCGGCCTAAATTGCTCAAATGAAGGAGAAGAAATAGTAGAGCCAAACTTCTGGTACGCGCAGCATTTCGCGAAATGTAGTTAATAGCTGAATTAGGAAATACCTGTATTCGGAATCTCGGGCCGATGCGTCGATGCGATTAGCTTTCTAGTTTCTGGAGCATCGATAATAATTTAAGAGACGCTAGACGAATACCAATGTTTATTTGGAAATTTTATGCTCTATGACCACTTAATCACAATGCTATTGACTCTTGAGGCTCCCCTGTAGTCTTGTAGTATCCTCTTGATCAAAGAGTTCTCGGGCTGAACTCCGAGATCTACCGCCTCCTCCTCGTCGTCTCTTGTTCACCAACTAGAGGGGAGGAAAAGCAGCATCCAGTAATCTTATACAAACTATTGGCAGAGATAGCATTGAATTATTGAGAACAGACTAATTTGCTCCCTTTAAACCCGCCACAACTTCGTCCAATCAGCTTGTCTCGTCCACCGGTCCAATCTGGGAAAAATGAGCAAATTAACGGCGAGACAAGCCAACTGCTTCAAACAAACAATTTTGGCCAAACTGTTGTTCTTCCATCACCACTATGCCTTTCCTATAAAGCTTCTCCTCATTCTTCTTCATCCTGAAGGACTCACTTCTGTTCAGCAGCTTTAGCCTTATTATTACCCCACGTCCACGTCCCATCTGCACACCCAACTCGCCCAGATTTCTTGGCCCTCCGATCAACACCAACAATGACCGTCACGTACATGGGCCTTGACTGCGTTGCAGACGTGGATGACCCGGAGTACACGACGCTGATGAACATCTCCCAGTCAGGGAAGCTCTCGTGGTACTACATGCCCACCTACGGCTACTGGGTGATGTACTTCTGTGCGACCCTCGTCGGACTCGCCATCCTCCGCAAGGTGTGCTACAAGTACGCAGACTGGTCCTACAGAAACACGAGGCTCGGCAAGCCCATGATCCGCATCTCACTGTTGGAGAAGATGAGTGCACTCTCGCGCAGTGTCGCGTACCGTCGCATCCCACTCACTCTGGCCAGAATCACAGGACTGCCAGCCACAATCGGAACACTGGTGCTCATCGTTGCCTCACTGGCCTTTGTGCTCCTCGTGTGCTTTATTCCAAAGTACTACCTCAGACCATGTCTTGGGTTTGGCTCTCCTCCACTGGCTGTCCGTGCAGGACTCATGACGATGGGGATGCTGCCGTTCCTCGTTGTCATCTCTGGAAAGACGAACTTCATCTCCATGGTCACGGGCATCTCGTACGAGAAGCTCAATATCTGGCATCAGTACATGGCCTGGCTCACATTATTCCTCTCCTTGGTCCACACAGTTCCCTTCTTGCTCCAGCCTGTGCGCGAGGGCGGTGGGCACGAGCTCAGGGTCCAGTGGGATACGAATGCCTTGTACAGAAATGGCGTTCCACCATTGGTGTTCCTCTTCCTTATGTGCTTCATGGGACTCAAGTACGTTCGCTCTTTGGCGTATGAGATCTGGTGGCACTCTCACTGGGTTCTCGGATTGGCTTACGTTGGAACTCTGTGCTGGCACATTTATGGATGTTTGGACAGTGAGCACTACATTTGGGGCACCTTGGGATTTTGGATCTTCCAGATGCTCTACAGAGCCGTTGTCAAGACCACGTTCAAGCCAAACCAGTACGCATTCAAGTCCAAGCTCGCTACACTCAGATCTCTCCCAGATGATGTGTTTGAAGTCATCGTGCCGATCCAGGGAAAGCATGAGCTGGAGTGGAAGCCTGGCCAGCACGTCTTCATCAGATTCATGGTGGGTATCCACACCCTTGACAACCATCCGTTCTCTGTCGTGAGCACCTCGAGTGAGAACCAGAAGTCAGAGCTCAAGCTGCTTGTGAAACCATCACGTGGTCTCACTGCCAAGTTGTACAACATGATACAGGACGGCGCGAAGCAGATGAGATGCTACATCGATGGGCCATACGGCGGACTTAACCGTGACGTTCTCGCATTTGACAAGGTTGTTCTCGTGGCTAGCGGCACTGGTGTCTCTGTCACTGCTCCATTCCTCTCACACCTGGCAGACCACCTCAATGTGGTGACCAACTGCGTCCAGAAGGTTGAGTTCCTCTGGGTTGTCAAGTCCTCAGACTCGATCTCGTGGATATACAACGAGCTCGCAACAGCACTAGAGAAGGCCCAGCACAGTGAATTGGCTGAGCTGTTTGACATCAAGATCTTTGTGACCGGGTCCAAGGAGGGAATCACACCCCAGATCATCTCATCGAGGGCACAGTTGCTCGAGCCATTGGAGGAGACACCATCACCAACGGGGGAGAAGAGCACATCCGGTACTGAGAAGTCCATCGAGGATCACATCAAGGTGTATCACAACTCCAAGCCCGACTTCTCAGAGCTCCTCAAGGAGACTACCGTGGCGCCAAAGACGGTGTTCATCTGCTCTGGAACGGGATCTGTCCAAGAGGCTTGTGGTAACGCTGTGGCCCACTTGCAGGGCGAGGTGATGAAGGGAAAGGCCCATGAGGTGTACTTGCACACTGAGAACTTTGGATGGTGATATTTGCTTATTTATGACGCTAATTTATGATAGACTTGCACATATATAGAGCTTTTGGTAGTCAAGAGGACCAGAGGATTGTAGTGTGGGGAGATTACCCGATTGGGCCATTATCCAATCTTTTCGCGAATATACTTCGCGAGTGCCGATCCGCATTGATTGGCCAGCGCACTGGTGCATGTTGCAGGATGAGTACAGCTGCCGGGGCCAAATTCTGGGAGTTTAAGGGAACTTAAAGGGTGTCCAAGCACAACGGTTAACAGCCGAATCCCTCGCTCAGGTGGTATTATTTCTCCAATTGGACTAGCCCACAAGAAGATCGACGGTACAACACCCTTTTCCGGAACAGGTTTGCGGGTTTGGTCCTTGTGAAGGGCCACGCTACAAGGTTACAAGCGCAATATTGGTCACGTCACCATGACAGAATTGAGAGATCTATGGTGCAGTGACCAGGCCCTTCCCGCCATCGGACATCCCGCCTCAACCCTATCACCTCCTTGTGTCTGGATTAGGAAGGATGAGTTGCCACATGGGGAACACTACAACCCTGGTCCCTTCCCCAGGAGCAAGGAGGTGTTTACCACCAGACAAACGACGCGTTGACGTGTCTGCCCCTTTGCCCTTTGGCTGATGACTGATGGAGTCTTGAAGGAGCTTCTTGAATCTTCCTTAGCTATGGTAGGTCTCGCCACGCGGACTAAACTAGAGTTTAAATTGCAAGCCTAATCGGCGCGTTCCACAAGTGTCAGAACTTAGTGGTGGTAATTGGTTCTGGCCTCGCTGCGAATACGGTATTGAGTACCTGACGTAACAGCGGAATAGAGAATCTCCTGGTAGAAGCTTCCCTGGTTTGTGTTTATCTATATAAAAGTGTCTTCCTGGTGATGTTTTCTCGACAACCTGAAAACCTTTTACACCTCGGCGTCCAGAGTCCGTCCTCATTGGGTGTCCGGGTTTTCGCGGGCCGTCACGACAAGCGATGCCATCACTCGCAGCGGCCAAGCTCATGGATGTGGACAACACTGAACAGTGCTTGGGCTTTGTGGAGTTAAGGTTGTAGCAACCAAAGAAGGAGTTTGGACCGTATCCGCTCTTGTGTCTCAGGTGTTGTGAATTTGACAGCTCAGTGATGCGCATTTGCCAGCAATTAGGACTTGTGGGGTGTTGAAAGGGTGGAAGTTGCTACAAATAGAAGCTGAGACTAGTAAGGCATATTATGAAGACTAGACGTGTACTAGACTCAAAAAGTTTCCAGATTATTACGGATAGCTCGAAGGCCAGTGCCATAGAACACCGTGGTCGAAGTTTCCACGAAGCCTCCAAGCCTCGGCACTCGGCTCGAAGAGAGTTGGTGCTTCGGGTCTGTGGAGGAAGAAATGTGGCCGGCTGCCGCGTCTGCCGAATGCATCGATACGGTGTCTGTCGGTTCAAGATTCAGATTCAGATTCGCTGGATATCAAGATTCAGATCCATATGGGCCCGGGACTATGTGTTGCTTGGTATCTCTCCAACGAAAGTGTTTACACAGTCATATCCTACTGGTAGAAGCGATATAGACAGGCACGCAACAGACACAACTTCTCGGTGCCTGTTCAGTTGAAGAAGTTAATCCCCCAGGCTCCACCAGACCCGAAATAATACGCGAGAGTACATGGTCTTCTAAGCTGGCTCGACAAGGATTGCTGTCGGGGAAGGAAGTTGGGAGCTTCGGGAGGCCAGGGTGGGCACGGTTGGTTGCCATTTTGGGGGCTTCGTCTCCTTTTCGAGGCCAGAAGGGCACTATTTCTGGGGATGCTGGGATGCTGCCTGGGAGTTTCTGCCGCTGATGCCTATTCCCGTGGCAGGGAAGAGGAGGAAGCAGAGAGGTGACAGGCTACAGCCTACAGCCTACAGGGACTGGGATGTGGGCAGAGAGCATGGCTGGTGCTGTCTGGGGAAAGGAGCACCCGTCTGGAAAGTGGGCAGGGGCATAGATAAGAGGTTAGAAATATTAGAGAGTAGGGTCAATTGGTAGTACCCAAGACATTGGATACGTTCAATTCAAGCGCTACTACACTGGATAATTCAGCTGGGCAGTGAGCACCACCAAGAACCACCAAACCAACACACAAACGGCGATCGGCCAGCAGATTTTAGATGGCAGGGATCGGAACCTCACTCGCAGAAACATGCGCCGCATACTTGGGAAAGACGCACAAAGCAGCATATTTCAGCATGGAAACGCCTCGCTAAGCATCGCGCACACAGACTTTTGTCCGGATCTGGGACTCATGGCCATCTCTTCGTAACTGGCGCAGAGTGTGGTCGAGGCTGGAAGAGTGGGGCGTCTGTCACTTTGTGGCTCAGCACCAATGGGCGCCCTAGAGCGAGGAATTGCGCTCACAGCTTGCTCCAATACTCACCAATTGGCATTATCCCCAAACAATTCATCTCAGAAACTTAATCCTTGCGCGGCAGCCTCCACCAAGGTGCGCATTGCCGTGGTTACGGGATGTACAGGTGTCCGGGTTTTTTTTTGAGATCAACACGAACAAAGCGCTACACGAACCCAGGAAACAATGAATTCCAGTCCCGGCGGCAAGCCACTCGAGACGCGTCTGGACTCAGCCAACCCGCAAATAACGCGTCAATGCATCTTCTCTGTGCCCAGCTCCCGGTGCATTCCTCTTCGGGTGTCTTCAGGGCATCCTCAGCACCTTTGTTGCTTGTCTCTTGACGGCTCCACGCTGGAACTTGCAGCACGTGTAATGGAGGGCTTCCCCAGCCCATCTGGTCTTCTCGCCCCCCAGTCTCCGCTTAAATACCGCGTGTCTCCCACTCAGCTCATTTTGAGCTTTCTCCCCCTCTCTGCCTACACCCAACACCGACCCGCCCGCCCAGTGAACTGCCGTCATGAAGTTCGCCCCGCTGAGTGTGCTCCTCGTGTGGATACTCTCGCAGCTCCAGTTGGCTCTGGCTGCCACTTCCACCGTGGACATCTCCACCGTCACTTCTGCTCTTGCAACTGACAGAACCCCCACGGCCGTCTGTGCCTACTCCACTTCCACCGGCACCTTGAACGGCGTCGAGTACTACTACGGTTACACCGTCTCCGCTACTTCCACCCTCTCTATCTCCCTCGTCACTACCTACACATTCACTGTCACCTGGTACTTCAACTTTGCTCAGGAGATGAATGCCTCTGCCCTCACTGTTGTCGAGGTTGGCTCAGACATCTCCGACTTGTCTGGTGAAGTGAACCTTGATGAGGGCTCCTTCGTTGTCTCCTACGAGATCTCTGCCACCTCCACCTCATTGCTCACCAACAGTCTTGCTGACATCTGTGCTGATGAGTACGTGGCCTTTGAGTGGACCATCACTGAGGATGACACTGACACATACTGGGTCTTCTACACCGGTGATGAGGCTGACCTCGCCGACTCCATCAAGGACATGTTCTGTGAGTCTTGCGATGACACCACATACTTCGCCTCTGACATGGACTTCAACTGTGACACTGCCCTTGCTGTCGCTAAGATTGGTGCCAATTTTTGTGCTCTTGTCGCCATCATCGACCCAGTCACGGAAGTCGCTTCTTCCTCAGAGGCTGCCTTTGCACAGGTCACCACCTCGCTCACCACTGTCACCACTGACTTGGCTGTTACTACTGATGCCACATCCATCTGTACCGCTGACTCCTCTACTGGTGTGATCAACGACAAGGACTTCTACTACGGATACACCATCTCCACCAAGGAAAGTGGTCTTCTTGAGATCTTCACAGTCACCTGGTACTTCAACTTTGCCGACTCCTCCATCTCTGTCTCAGACTTCTCCGTTTACGAAGAGTCTCTCCACATCTCCAACATTCAGGGTGACGTTAACCTCGAGGAGGGTGCCTTTGTCATCTCTTACGACATCACCTTCACTTACCTCACCTACTTGATCGACATTGCAACCTTCTGTACCTCAGAGTATGTCGTGTTTGAGTGGACCGTCACTGCTGATGATGGAACAGACGAGAAATTGATTTTCTACACAGGTGATGTTGGCTCTTACTTCACTTCAGCTATCAGCACTGCTCTCTGTGGACTCTCCTCTTGCAGCGATGATACCTACTACCAGGCTTTGGACTACAGCTGTGCTGACATGATCTTGTTGAAAGCCTCTGGCTGTTCGAGCTCTTATGACTTTGTCCCGACCACAACTCCATTCGACAGCTCTTCGGTGGCCTCTTCTGAGTCATCCTCTCTGACCAGCTCTTCCTCGTCGACATTTTCGTCTTCGTCCTCTGCTGCTACTTCGTCCTCGTCTACTGGGGCATCTTCGTCTACTGGAGCTTCATCATCCACTACAGCTTCGTCTTCTGTTGCCTCATCCAGCGCATCTTCTGCCACTTCTTCTGCATCTCTTTCTTTTGAGAGCGTTGCCACTGCAGCCTTCACCACTGTCACTACTCCTATGGACATCTCTACCACCGTCTCTGGGCTCTGTGCCTATGGTTCTTCCACCAGCTCTATCAACGGCAAGGAGTTCTCCTACGTGTATGACATTTCCGAGGAGACCACGACTACCACCATTGTGTTTGTTCCAACCTTCTACAGACAGTTCACCTTGACGTGGTACGTGACCTTCACTGACCCAGTTGATGCCACTGACTTCACAGTTGACTACTACGGTCTCTACATCTCTGACATTGAGGGTACTGTCAACTTGGAGGAGGGATCTTTCGTTGCCACCTACTTGGTCACGATTCCATTCATTGGCTTCGTTTCCTCTGTTGCCGACTACTGCATCAACGAGTGGGTGTCTTTCACCTTCACGATCCCAGACTCCACCACTGGTGAGGATGCTGACTACGTCTTATACACTGGTACTCTTGGTTCTGACATTGAGGCTTTGATTGAGTCTGCTGCTTGCGGCCTGATCTCCACTTCTGACTGCACCATCTACTCTGCTGGCATGGACTTTGACTGTGCTGGATTTGCAGACTTGACGGACTGTACATCTGTTGTCACACTTGGTGAATCAACCTCCTCTTCTGAGGTCTCTGCTACGTCCTCCGCGGCTTCATCTGAAGTTTCTTCCTCTTCTGAGTCTGCTTCTTCAGTCTCTGAGGTTCCATCCACCACCTCGCTTGAGACGGTCACTACTCCAATGGAGATCTTCACCACTGTTTCTGACTTGTGTGTCTACGCTTCCTCCACCGGTACTTTGAACGGTAAGGAGTACTCATACTTGTATGAAATCTCGGAGGAGACCACGACCACCACCATCGTGTTCGTTCCAACGTTCTACAGACAGTTCACATTGACTTGGTACTTCACATTCACTGACCCAGTTGATGCCACTAACTTCAAAGTTGACTACTACGGTCTCTTCATCTCTGACATTGAGGGTACTGTCAACTTGGAGGATGGTTCTTTTGTCGCCACATATTTGGTCACTGTTCCATTCATTGGCTTCGTTTCCTCTGTTGCCGACTACTGCATCAACGAGTGGGTGTCCTTCGCATTCACGATCCCAGACTCCACCACTGGCGACGATGCTCACTACGTGTTCTACACTGGAACTTTGGGCTCTGACATCCAGTCCTTGATTGAGTCTACTGCTTGTGGATTCTTGTCAGCTTCTGCTTGTACAATCTACTCTGCTGGTATGGACTTTGACTGTGCTGGCTTCGCTGATTTGACGGACTGTACCTCTGTTGTTACTCTTGGCTCATCCGAGTCTTCTTCTTCATCCGAGGCATCCTCTTCCTATGAGGCTTCTTCTTCAGCCGAGGCTTCATCTGAGGCTTCATCATCTTCTGAGATTGCGTCCTCTTCGTCCGAGGCTTCTGCTCCTTCGTCTGAGGCATCATCTGCCGAGTCCTCTGTTGCTGCAGCTTCGAGTGAGTCTTCCGCCGAGTCCTCTGCTCCAGCATCTTCTGCTGCTTTGTCTGCTTCCGGATCTTCTATCGAAGTTTCATCTGGGGAGTCATCTACAGTTGAATCATCTGGAGCTTCATCAGTTTCTGAGTCTTCTGCTTCAGCCTCCTCTGGTGCTTCATCAGCTGGAGAGTCCTCTGCCCCAGCTTCTTCCGGTGCTTCGAGTGTTGCGGCAGGCTCTTCTGAGGCTTCTGCTTCATCTGGATCTTCGGCCTCTGCCTCAGCTACTTCATCGGTTGCTTCTGAGACCTCATCTGCTGAGTCGTCATCTCAGGCATCATCGGAGACATCTTCTACTGCTAGCTCCTCTGGTGCTTCCTCTTCTGAGCCAGCTTCATCCGGTGCTTCATCTCCTGAGCCAGCTTCATCCGGTGCTTCATCTTCTGAGCCAGCTTCTTCTGGAGCTTCCGCTTCTGAGCCAGCTTCATCCGGTGCTTCATCTTCTGAGCCAGCTTCTTCTGGTGCTTCGTCTGGTGCATCCGCTTCTGAGCCAGCTTCCTCTGGTGCATCCGCTTCTGAGCCAGCTTCGTCCGGTGCATCCGCTTCTGAGCCA